>FTPT01000014.1:3973-363298 GCA_900156845.1 Coprinopsis strossmayeri
AGGTGTATCAGTAATTGCTGAGTCCAGTATTACCAACCTACTAGAGCCGCCTAATACAGATTATGAAAGAAAGAGAGAAAGGAGAGAAAGGAAAATAGGCGGTTCATGACATCTCCTACATGTCATATGGATAAACCAGTGACACACATGTATAAGAAGATGGCAGCCTTTTCCTCTAGATCAACATGATGTGAGTTTGAAAGTCTGCATGTTTCTGGAGTTCATAAATGAATGCAAGGTATGCATGAAGATGCATCCCAAGCTCATTCCTGATATGTGCATGTCCATGAATCAGTTCCTGGACCTAAGCTCAACCTGAGAGGGCAGAGGTATGATATGGCTGGCTCCAATAACCTGGTCAAGAATAAATTAGGGCACAGATGCTGGCTATCTGAATTATAAAGCCTGTCAAGGTGATAATTAGGTGCCTATGATCTATGTTATAGCTTTCAGGGCCACCCAACATGGCAAAGAGCAAAGAAAAGCAAGGAAATTGCATTCTGATTATTGGATATCTACTCTACACTGGAATTGGGTGTGCTTAGTCATCATGTGCAAATGCAAATGCAAATGCAAACATGGCAGATTTGCATTGCTGAACAGACCCTAGTGCTAATAGATGTCATAGATAGGTACTTATACTTTATATTCTACCTTCATATACTAGCATACCACTATACTACATTAATAGAAGAATATTCAATATAAGGAAATTTTATTATGCCAATTCCAGGTGCATTTACAATTATATAGCCAAGCAGCCTATAGAAAAATAGAAGTCACAACTCCAACAACACATCAGAGCACTGCCAAGGTATATACCTGCCTTTTTTTTCAAACAAGGATTCCAGATGTCCTGTGATGTGACATGGAAATGGGTGATGATTTTTCGCCAACATTTCCAGTGGAAATGGAAATGGAAATCTGAATTTGGGTCTAAAGGGGATGGAAATGGTGGAAACTGGAAACTGGAAATGGAAACCAAAATGGAGACACCCCATAAAGCCCTAATGGAAACCTGAATTGTTAGGTCTTTAAGGGGGGTTTCCATGGATGACTGAAGTGGCTTCAATTTCTTTCCAGACTTTCATTATCTTGTTTCTAAGTCTTCACTTGTACTCTGACTCTTTCTCTAACTCTGCTCTGAGCCTCAGCTCAATCTTGAAAATTCTCTTTCTTATCTTGAATAACTCTCCCTTCTGATTTGATGACATGGTCTATTATTCATCATCTTATCTACCCCAAGTTTGTTTCTTATTGTTTATATTCACCAGTAGTCCATTCCCCAAGTAGCCTTAGTCTTCTATGATCTACTCCAATTCCTTAGTCTGTTCCAAGTTCTGATTGCTTGTACTATAAATAAAACACTCCTGTCCACAGTCCAAAACTCTCCTAGTCTTCCTCATCTCTGTCCAGATCAGCTCTGGTTCTGTCTTTGTACACTCCAGGGAACAACATATAAGTTGAGGCCAAGCCCTTTCTGATTACAGAAGACTAGAAGATGCTGGCAATTGATGAATTGATAAATATTGGGAGTTCTACAGCCTTTGCTATACAAGAAAATATAATTGCTTGTTTTCATTTATATAGCAGATTAACACAAAGTGTTTTAATACTATGAAGAAGCTATATGTTTCAGACTATACTGATATCCATGATTTAGAAGCCTAAAATAATAATAAGTACTGCAACAAAAATCATTTAGTTTGGAACACTATACCAATCTGGATTAATTTCAGTCAAAACATTAATTCTATTCAACAGATGTCAGTATATCAGAGCAATTGTTCATCTGGAAGATAAACACTAACTGAGTTTGCTGTGTTTCAATAATTTCATGATATATAACCCATTTAGATCTGGATTGTCTGTTAAATAAGACAGAGGATGGGTGAACATGTAAGATCTGATACTGAATAAGTATACAATCTGAAAATTACAAACTATTATCAAATACCTTATTCCCATGAGTTGATAAATATGTTCCATCTGGATGAAGTCTTGCACTGTTTTGCCAATAGCCACTAACCAGACATTGTCTGAGTCGTTTGGCATCTCCTTCACAACTAGTAATTGGAAGATGAAAACGAATCATATATTTCTTAAGCTGAGCCCTGATAGCCACAGCACGTGACATTGCTCTGAAAGATAGGGCATGACTTTTGCACCAAGATGATGACTGCCCATATCTGACAAATGCATTGAAAGCTGTTGCCTGGATATTAGCTTTGAGATCAGACAATGTAATAATAATATATGTCACCATTGAGAAGTGTAAGATGGTCCTTGAATGCCACATTGTATGAACGTTGCAGGCCAAAAACAGAGTAAATCACTCACTCCTTCTTCAGCAGTAAATTTCCTTCTTTCCAGCTCAGCTAATGCACCAGCACCTCCATCTGGTATGACAAAAACATTCTTGCAATAGTTCGGTTATTTCCAATAAAGGTGTGTACAATTCACAATACCTGTACTGAGATCATTGCTGCAATGGTAAGAATCTCTTCACCACACTGGAAATCTTCTGATGCAAAGAGCTGGAAGGAAATTAGAATTGCAAATCAGAAGACTGGGGATATATTACTCTTACCATTTTAGCAATGTTATGCTCAATTGGATATTCTGCAATCTTAGATCCAGTGTGGGTCAGATGTCCAGACTCGGTGATCAAGGCTGAGGCACTTAGAGCCTCAAGAGCACGAAGTACACTCTCTGCTGGTGGGGCAGTAACCCACGGGAATTTCATAAGATCATCGACACCAAGTGCTTTGAGCTGGAGGATAAGGGAAGTCAAATCAGTACGGCTTATCTCTGGCGGCGTAGTAGTTGGCAATGCATTATATGCAGCCTTCGTATAAAGTCTATAGCAGACGCCATTCGAAGTGCGTCCAGCCCGCCCGGCTCGTTGTATCGCTGCTGCTTTGGAAGTTGGAACGACAACAAGGGATGACATTGCCAATGTGGGATTATAGACACGAATCTGTTGCGTGTATTAGAATCGGCGATGGCAGAACGCTCTAGGAAAAGACATTACTTTGACAAAGCCGGAGTCAATGACATACCGTGTCCCATCAATTGTGATGCTCGCCTCGGCAATATTTGTTGAAATAATGACTTTCCGCGTGCCCTTGTCGGCTGGGAGAAAGGCCTTGAGTTGCTCATCCGTCGTAAGCCCTGCATGCAAAGGCACCAGGGCTAGACGAGGAGCATCTGGCGGTAATCTACTCATGAGCAACGCAAGGATCGGAGAAAAAAAAATTCGAGCATACAATGGAATTCTTTCGGATAACTCGTTGAGGCAACGGTCGATGTCGTCCCTACCAGTGAGGAAGATAAGAATGTCCCCAGGACGCCTCTATTGATGGTCAGAATGTTGACATCAACGATACAAGAAATCACATACTTGAAGGTTGATGTTCCAAGTTAACTGCGCGGCTACTTCCACAAAATCCGCGACAGGCTCATCAAGATACGCAACTTGAACAGGGAACATTCTGCCCTCTAGGCTGATAATAGTTGCTTCGTTGATTGAGGTATCGCTTGTGAAATAATGTAGGAAGTAGTTGGCATCCATAGTTGCAGACGAAACGATAATACGAAGTTCTGGCCGCTTACGACGGATCCTGGAGGGAATAGATTAAATCCCACACCGATAAACGAAGAACAGAGCATGGATACTTTTTCAGCATTCCTAACAACAGATCAGTGTAAACGCTTCTTTCGTGCACTTCGTCAACCTGGCCGGAGTCAGCCAGAAAACGACCAAGAGAGGATGTCTCTCACCATGATAACGCTATATCTTGAAAGAAGAGGGTCTACGAGGAGTTCTCGGAAGAGCATTCCGTCAGTGAGGTACAGAATGCGTGTCTGTTCCTTGTCGCTAACATCTTCGAACCGGATTGTATAGCCAACCTTGTACAGTGTTAGAAAAAGACGGGGTCGTGAACGGGAATACACACCTCTCGTCCCAACGCAGTTCCTACTTCCATCGCGACTCTATTCGCGACTGAGGTTGCAGCGACTCGACGTGGTTGTGTACACGCGATAACGCGTCCATTGCTCGCCCATCCCGCTTCGTAAAGAAACTGGGGTAATTCTTGAGACATATGAGTCGTTCAAAATACACGAGGACGATGAAAAACCCGTACGGGTAGTTTTGCCACAACCGGTTTGACCAACAATAATCACAACGCCAAAGTTCTCGACGCTGTACAGAAGTTTATCGCCTAGGCTTGCACGTTAAGTTGTCGTTCTGAGCATCGCAAACTGTTGGGAGAGAGCTCACGGTGCTTGTAAATTGGCAATCTTGTCCTTGCCTCATAGGGGGACGAAGATTGAAGATCAGGGGCGACGACGATAGATTCTGCTTCAGATACTCTGTCGAGGGAGCTGCCTGGCGCAACGGCACCAGGTTTCCAGAAAGTCATGGACATTGTGGACGAGGTCAAAGAGGGGTTCTTTGTTTGTAACTATTTAGTAAGGCCTTCTACGGTTGCTTGTATCGCCTCTACAGCACCGTCATCATCTAATTCACCAGCCATGTCTGAGCGTAAAGGTAACGTCTTTTCGATGCTCAATATCGTTAAGCCTCATTTACCCTATCAGTTCTTAACAAGTACTTCCCTCCGGATTTCGATCCTGACCTTATCCCAAGGCGGAAGGTACCCCGGAATTCGCAGCAGGTAGTGCGGTTAATGGCCCCCTTTTCTATGTGAGTTTTCGTCTATTCTTCTCTGTAAACATATTCTTACCGTTTTTAGGCGATGTAACTCCTGCGGTGAATATATTTATAAAGGGAAGAAGTTCAACGCACGCAAGGAAACAGTGGAGGGGGAGGACTACTATGGAATCAAGATTTTCCGATTCTACATTAAATGGTATGTTTCCATTCCGTATATCCATTATAACCTAGCTGACCCATGGCTTTAGTACATTGTGTTCAGCAGAAATAACTTTCAAGACCGACCCGAAAAACACAGATTATACAGCGGAACATGGGGCGTCGAGAAACTTTGAGCCCTGGAGAGAGGAGCGACAGGAAGAAGAAGAAGATAGGCTGGCAAAACTGGAGGAAGAAGAAAACAATCCCATGAAAGCTCTCGAAAATCGGACGATAGACTCGAAACGAGAGATGGAGGTACTCGATGCCTTGCAAGATATCCGTGCTCGTAATGCCAGAATTGAACGAGCTGGTCAGTCCGATGACTTGCTGGCTAAACTGCACATGGAAGAGGTGGAAGAAGAGGAAGAGGCTGAGCGAAAGCGTCTTGAGGAGGAAGACGAAGAATTGGTTAGAGCCGTGTTCTCCAAGGTCTCGGTCCCTCCCGCAGGTGGCCCCTCCAACGACACCAGCCTCGTTACGCTCAAACGCAAAGCTACCGATGCGGAACCCTCGCTTCAAAATCTACTGTCAGAATCCGCACGGTCTTTGATATCCTCAAAGACAGCTGTGGCGCCGGCAGCGAAGAAGCCCAAGACAGCAAGTAAGCTAGGCATCAAAATTGTCAAGAAACCCAAAGCAGTCTCATAGAGCCGTGGATATATCCTGTATCATTATAATTTGTATCATTATCGGAGGTTTTAGTGTATTGTATTTATGAATGCCAACCGCGGACCGTCTGATTCAACTTCCACTTTGTTTCCTCTATGGCTTCCCGTGAAGACATCCCCCGGATATCAGTAGACACTGTTGAAGATTGGAAGCGGCTCGCTGCCAACTGTCGACAGTCAGCAACTGCTCTCCTCGATGCGGAAATCAGGAGCAGAGGCCTCTCTGCAGAGCGAGACGCGCTTAATCAACATATGCAAGAGGTAAGTACGCGTCTTTCTTTCCAAGGAGCCTAGCCTTATGGGATGTTTAGTTCATTTCCAGGACTTTCACGGTCGCCCAGCCCAACCTTCGTGTCAATGGGAATTCCTTTGATACCTTTGAGAACCTGGCGCATGGTAAGGGGGGGGGGGGTACGTGCCAACTTGGGGAGCAGGGACTGAGAAATCTGCAGATATGGAGACCTTCGACGAAGCCCTTGACCGGCGCATTTGGTCCTTAGCAGATACGCGTTTCCAGTGGGATAAACGTATTGCAGAGTATCGAAAGAATGCACCAGAGAAAATCAGTGCGACCGTAGCGGAAACCTTACAACAACATCACCCTTTGGATGGCGAACCAGCAGAATTGAACGATCTCGATGAAACTGTGGAAGATGACCTTCAAGGTAAAATGCTGAAGAGTTATCACCGGGCGTTTCGACTGACGCCTCACCAGACCTGGAGAATGCCACAGAATCTGTCTTGAAGACGTCTGCATTGGCGGAAGAGCTGTCTCAGGTAGGGTCTGATACCTGTTCATATTATGAAGCTAAGCTGAAATTTCGTTTTACATAGACAATACAAAAGCAACAAGAACGGAGTGAAAGAGTGAAGATCGTTTCTGCAGAAGTGAAGGCGATGCGGCCCTGAAGACGCATTTTGGTTATTAGGAACCTCGATACCCGCCTCGTCCACCGCGTCCCCCACCGCGGAATCCTCGTCCCCCACCTCCAAATCCACGGCCGCCTCTCGGTGCTCCTCGCCCGCGACCTCCACCTCGCTGGAAGCCTCCGCCCCGTGGTGCCCCTCTTCCGCGTCCGCCAGCTCCTCCGCGACCTGGCTCTGTTAAAGATTTCAATGCTTGGTGTAATCGTATTGTCTAGGAACTCACTTTTAACACCTATGGGTATAGATGGATCATGTTAGTAGGAGCAATGTGCTGAATACATGAGAACACAGACCTCCTGCAACTTTCGGTTTTGGCAGAAACCTCTCAATGGGTAGCAGTTTGTCGCCGCCAATATAGACCTTGTCTCCCTTCTTGAAACTGCTGGCTATCACGCCGTTTTCCATCTTGATGGAAAAGTAAACTTCGTTTATGGGACCCAGGATTTCGTCGACTTTTCCAATCAATGATTTATTCTGGAGGTAGATGGGGGCATTGAAGTATGGAACCTTGTCGGCCATCAACGACGAGCACAACATCTCGTCTTCAACGGCATGAATGAAGGACCCCATCTCTGCTCAAGTTAGACAGGCAGGGAAGAGTAAGGGAAGAGACGCACCCAAAACCTGGTCTGGAGGGCCTGCATTGGCCTGGTAACCTCCTGGCCGTCCTCCACCGCGGCCACCTGATAAAAGGGGTAAATATGAGGCAGCAATGAGAATATGGCTACATGCCTCGTGAAAAACCTCTTGACCCTCCGCGATTCATACTAGTCTTTAGTGAAAATCCAAGGTTGAGCACCAAGCCATGTTGTCCAGCCCATTACATAATCCAAAAATATATTGATGGTGAATTCCAATAGCCGGTCCTCGTCAAATGTCCTTTCTCTTCAACCACCACCCACGCGCATCCCCGCCATGTACTCTGCGCGACGACCGCGACCGCGACGACAATATCCTCGTCGGATGTCAGCTATGGGCTGCCCTCGTCTCGCCCGCCAAGGAAGAGAGCCGTCTCTGCCTCGCGCTCAGGCCCCCTAAACCCGCGTCTTCTTCCAGGTTTCCTTCTCTCGTCTCCTGGGCCGTCCTCAGTGAGCAGGTATACAATATATTCATTTGTTGTCGCACCATATATTTACTCTCTCGAACAGGTAGAGCCTTCCAGCATTGCTATACCACCGTCTTGGCTCCGTCTACATAAGGAGTTCTTTCCTTCCAGCCACTCTTCTTCTTTGAACAAGATAAATATTTCAGTGATCGAGCCTCTGGTTCTGGATGAAGTGGTTCTTGTTGCAGACTCTGCTGCATCCTTTGAAGCAGCTAACGAACAAGATTCCTTGTTCGACCCCTGGTTCAACGAAGAGCGCATCATTCGTCAGGGGGATGTTCTTGCAATACCTCCAGGCGAGTCCTCCGGCGATGCACCTCAACATCCACAGTACAGCTTCGTTGTTGAGACAACCGAAGCCGTGCTACAGGGCCGTATGCAGAAAGGGCATACTCGTATCATCATTCTGTCCGTCGATAAACAAGGGGACTCAGATCAAGAGCAACTGGAGGAGTTCACTGACACGATCGAAATTGACTCCAATTTCCTCGCAAACTCTGCACTCTCTAAGCCTCTGAACGCGCGAGCTTCCTCTCAATCTATCTCATTCGGATTTGATAGCGAGCAAGCATCGCTCATATGTGCATCTCTACCAACCATGGTATCCAGAGTAGACGACGATTTAACAATATACTTAAGAACACCTGATCTCGGGAAACTTGGAATACTGAATTCAGATTGGGTTCGTGCCATTTTCATGCAACGCTATTTCTCCTGAATTGACCTTCCAGGCGGTTGTTGGAAATCTAGTATCTCAGTACCGTCTGGTCCGTGTCGTTGCAAATGACTCTTTGATTGAGACCTGGTCTGTGAGCCATTGGCCATGAAGTTGATCCAAACTAATACATGAACGTTTTAGCGGTCAAGTCAAGACTTCGCCTATCCTTCGCTTCAACATATCCCGCCACGATGCCAGTGATTTCACACAGAAACATACGGACACCATTCACATATCCCCCAGTCCATTCGGATCACATCGTCCCTTTATACCCACTGCTAAGGCAATCACAGTCGCTCGCATAGCTTCCCCATTCTCCATCAATAAGCAATATCAAGAAGCGTTCCTCGGAGGATTGAAGGCATACTTCGATGATACACAGCGGCTTGTTAAGCAAGGAGACATCATCGGCATTCCCATAGACGCTAGTCGGCCTCGATACGTTCAAGAACCAGACGAATCAGGCTCAAGCACTGAACAGCATGGACCAATGTAAGCATTTCTAGGTATTGTCTACTCTTAAAACTCTGACCGCACTCCACAGTTCATTAGACGAATCCTCTGTGAAGCACGACACTGTTTGCTTTATGATCACCAATGTCGAATATGATGTCCTCGACGACCCGTCCTCTACTTCGCAAACTCAAGATCTGTACCTTGGCGGTCGCATGGGTGAATTGGGTTGTTGGGTGGATCCATCGGTGACTCGCATCGTCCAAGCTGGTCTTGAGCACTCCCGGATTCCGGACATCGGCAGTTACTTCGATCCTGGTGCGTTTTACTGCGGTAGGTCCCTACGATAATTAATTCGGTGACAGAGAAGAAGACTCCTGGTGGAATACTAAACATCCTCGAAGAACGCGATTCTCTCCTATTGGCATCCACAAGTCCCTTTGGCAAATTACTCTCCATGGCTTCTGCGTCCATGACGAGATGGGCGTTGGATTGTCACCTAGACTTCACTTACTTGCTGAAAGGTCAGAGAGGGGTTGGTAAATTCACCACCACCTCCTGGGTCGCTCAGAAACTGGGAATACATCTCATGGAGGTCCGTCTTGGTCTCATTTTACCTTGGTTGTGGGCTGTCATTCTGAAACCATATTAGCTCGATTGCTATGATTTGATAGGCGAGAATGACACGAAGACGGAAGGTACGATGCGAGTTCGGTTTGAGCAAGCCATTCAATGTAGTCCGTGCATGATTGTCCTCCGTAAACTCGAGGCTTTTGCACAGTCCACGCAGCAGTCTGAAGGGAAAGGTTGGTCTTATCATTTTCGCTCTTTGAGGGTAATAACATCCTGTCGCAGAGTCCCCAATGTCAGCCGTACTGCAAGAATGCATAGGGGACATCCAGAAGAGCTGGAAAGAAACTGGGTTCCCTGTGATCATTGTTGGTACTGTGACCGAGGCTGGTCAAGTTCCACCAAGCATTCTTTCCAAGTTTAAGCATGAAGTCAATATTGAGGTAACTACCCAGTGGTGAATCGCGTATTTGTCTTGTTTTTACCATAGCTCTTTAGGTTCCAGACGAACGTTCTCGATTCGAGATTTTGGCTAGCCTGCTACACTCTGCAACCTTATCGGCCGATGTTTCTTTATCCTATCTTGCAGCTCAGACGGCTGCCCTAGTGGCAGCTGACCTCGTCGATTTGGTTTCACGCGCCCGCTCGTTATCTCTTGCACGGACGCTAAGAGATAGGTCAGTATTCGTCCTTATGTCCTTGTCCCACCAGTATACCTCATTCTCGTTGCAGTAAATTGGACAAAACATACGTCCAGTTGTCGGGTGTGAGCTTGACTGCAGCCAATTTCGATCTTGCTATAGGGAAAGCTCGGGATGCGTATTCTGAGAGCATCGGTGCGCCGAAGATACCGTCCGTATCTTGGGACGATGTGGGAGGCCTCGCCCATGTTAAGACAGATATCTTGGATACCATCCAATTGCCACTTGACCATCCGGAGTTATTTGCAGACGGTCTGAAAAAACGATCAGGTACTGTAGTTACAGCTTCATATTAGTTTCTCCCACGATATCTGACATTGTCCTCAGGGATATTGTTGTATGGGCCGCCTGGAACTGGCAAAACCCTCATCGCGAAAGCCGTCGCTACGTCATGTTCTCTCAACTTCTTTTCTGTCAAAGGACCCGAGTTGTTGAACATGTACATTGGTGAATCAGAGGCCAACGTCCGTCGCGTGTTCCAAAAGGCTCGAGACGCCAAACCATGCGTTATCTTCTTCGATGAATTGGATTCAGTAGCACCGAAACGCGGAAATCATGGCGACTCGGGAGGCGTTATGGATCGTATAGTCAGTCAACTGCTAGCGGAGCTGGATGGAATGGCCGGGAGCAAAGGAGGGGCAGATGTGTTTGTGATTGGCGCTACGAATCGGCCTGATTTGTTGGATCCTGCCCTTTTACGGCCAGGGAGGTGGGTGTACGTTTAATTTTCCCTGAACATGTCCTAACAATCCCATCAGGTTCGACCGCATGTTGTATCTGGGCGTTAGCGATACCCATGACGCTCAGTTGAATATCCTAGAAGCCCTAACCAGAAAGTTCCGGTTAGACCCAGACCTTGATTTGCGAAAGATCGCAGAGCAATGTCCCTTCAACTATACCGGGGCGGACTTCTATGCTCTATGCTCTGATGCAATGTTGAATGCCATGTCTCGCAAAGCGATGATCATTGACAAACGGATCTGTGAGTTTCCATATTCTTGCCCACAGCGTATGCTTACCATCAAGAGTAGCTGAACTTTCCGAAGCGGAGCTCAACGTCAACAGCAATGGTGTGAAGCATCCCTTCCCTATCACACCCCAGTATTACCTGTCAGAACTGACAACACCGGAAGAGATATTGGTCACTGTGACTGCGGAAGACTTTGAAACTGCTCTGAAGAACCTTGTGCCTAGCGTCAGCGAAGCAGAGATGGAGCATTATGCATTAGTACAGAAGCGTTTCACACAAGACAAATCATCTAAATAGGGCTAATATTGTACATACACGGTCATCATGTCATTTCAAAACCACTGTTTCGATTGGAAACCCAGCTTCCCAAACAAGTGTTTGATTCCGGAAGGAACACTGATTATTGCTTTCGAAGTGTGCTTGTTCACAGGTGTTCCGATCGTTTCCAAGCTAGATCGAATCAGACGGTGCCCCGGGCATACAAGGCGAATGGAAACATACTGATAAGCAGGCTTGCCGTCGATGACAAGCTCTAGTCTCATGAGTGGCCGGCTTTTGTTCCTGGTGTCGATCTCAATGGAAGACCTATGGCAGGCGTTGGAGTGCAACAGGATAGATGAAGGGTTGACCGCACCATTTCGAATTGCCAACAGGGAGGTATTGCAACACCCTCTCCTTTGGGACGTATTCGCGGATGACTTCAACAACCGGTCCAGCGTCTGTCAACCTGGTTTCATTCCTGACTACTTCGATCACCTCTTCGCTCTCCATCTTCAAGGTGCGAACAAAAGGGATATAAAACATATTCAAGGGACTCGCCGAGAACTCACGCACGGCATGCAGAGTATGATCCGGTGCAGGGTATTCAATGGCGGCAAATTCATGGCGATCGCCAGAAAGAAAGACGACATTGGGGACAGAGTGAACATTTGTCAAGATCCTGGCCTTTTCGGCTTCGAAACCCGCCCAAGAATCAGTGACAGCATCGCCTGACCACAGGGAGGTGAATGGAGCGGACGTCACAATGAACTTGAAAGTCGAGGTCTGGTTGACCTTTGCGAGCCATTGAGTCAGGGACTCTAGCTGCGCACTGCCCAGCATTGTGCGTGCTTTGGATTCGGTTGTTTGGATGTTGGATCGGTGACGACGAGTATCCAGCACGAAGAAAGCCGCGTCCCCGTATGTGAAGTTGTAGTAATGTGTGTTTGCTCCCACAGGGTCGTAGTTGGAATCACCATTGTAGAGGTTGAAACTGCGCATAGCATTGGCATAGGGTGGCAAGTCTGCATCTTCACCCACGTAGTTATTAATGAACTATATATACAATCATGGTGAGTATCTGACATCAAAACAATCAAACAAGTGGATCACAAACCTCATGGTCGTCATACGCAAATAGGATAGCTGCCGTCAAAAGGGTGAGTACTGCACCTGTAATTAAACGATAGGGAGTATTTACGCAGACGGCTGAGGACTTTTCGGAAACTAGGACTCGCGTAGACGCGTCGATACAGACGCAGGTAAGCTGGTGGGTTGTCGCCAAAGTATATAGGCACATCTGCATAGACAAAGTCGCCAAGGAAGAGCATGAACTTGTACAAGCTCGGTAATGTGCTCTCTAGAGAGGGTTCGGACTCGACTGCAGCAGTTTGTTCTTCCGAAGACATAGTGACGTTTTGTTCACCCTCTAGATTGTCGGCAGTTGCCGTGCTGGTCGTTTCGGCGGCATTGGCGAGAAGAACGTCTGTTGGCTTTAGGTGATTAGCCAGGAGATCGAATCCTTTGATGGTCAGACGTTCATGGGGACCTTGGTACGGGAAATTAGGGGTAATACACGAGGATACAAGGAACTTGAAATGGGTGCCAAGGTTAAGACGGGGGTCAGGGAAGGTTTGGAACTGTTGAGGAGGGTGTGGAAGCAGAGTCCTATTGAGGTCGGAGAAGGCATCTAGAAAATGAGGGTGTTATCGACTGTCGTTTCTCAGATGCAATCTGGCTTACACTCATATACAGTCTCTGGCCACAGGTTGTCAAGTTTGGCGGTGGCAACCCAATCATCCTGCTCCTGAACAGAAATGATTGGCCCGTCTTTCCATCCCGTAAGGGTGGAATGTGCCTCTCTGTAGAGAAGACGGATCTCCTGCTCTGTAGAGTTGCCGTATGGAAAGCGGACTGTGATTTTGGCAGCATCTGGGTAGACGGCCCCAACACGTGCAAAGGCAACATCCGTCTCTGGGAAAAGCAGAGGATTCAAAGCCAAGTCGAGACATGCGGCAAAGAGCAACGTGTTTACGGCGACATTGAGGACATTGGGAAGAGAATCCCGGGTTTTGAGGGAGAAGAGCAGAGAGGCGACCAGAGACTGTTGTCTGGTCTAAACAGCGAACTGAGCGCGATGCGAGACGACCCCAGGCACGACGGCCATACCTTATGAATGCCAGGAGAAGGCTTTTCTTGAACTTTTGGGAGTGGCAAAGGACAGAACCGCAATAAAAAGAGATGCAAAAAATAGAGAACTGGGAGAACTAAAGGCGCCAGAGAAGTTGGGATAATCCTGAGGAATATATAGGAGGAAAAGCGGAAAAGGGAGGATATTGCAGCTGGGAGGATGTGGAGGAGCGCCATGCCCATCAGTCGCCTCGCAGCCCAAACCAGAATCCTCTGCTGCACGTGATCCCCGCTCCTTTTGCTTCCTCTCCAAATGGGTGCTGGTCAGTCAAAGCCAGAAAACGTCTTCCACAGCCAAGTTCCTATCGAGGTACAAACTTTTATCCTCCTCCACCTCCTGCTCCCATACCAATTTCCACAAAAGTTCTCCCCAGATGTCCTCAACCAGCTCACAGACAACCTCGACTCTGCAGACACCCCGCCCCAACGTCAGTCCTTGATAGACGCCCACATCCGCGCTCGCATCCAGGGTGAACTCGAAGCTCTCAAACGCGAAGAGGACGATGTCCGACACCAGATAGAGGCTGCCCTTGAGAAAGAAAACCTCGACAAGGAGCGCAGCATGGCCGGCGGCGATTCCTCCTCGGCGGATGACGGTTCAGCTTCCGGCAACGTCAAAACCAGCGCTGCCCTCTTCGGAGACCTCGAAGAAATCAAGTCCAAGGTTGAAAAATATCATGCAAAGAGGTCTCTATCAGAGCACCCCGATATCCAACAAGCCAGTAGCGCAGTCGTTGAATGCTACCAGTAAGTACTATACTTAATCCTCCCTATAAAATACATAATACTGTCCATTAGGAAAAATACCTCGACGTCGCTGGACTGCTGGAAGGAAGTCGAAAACTTCAAATCATCCGTGGCAAGATTAGAACAGGTACGCGCATCAGCCTTATTCTTCTCTCGACCGAGTCCTAATATTCAGTGCAGGAGTACCTCAAGTCGCTGTAGTCTTCTTTAACAAGGATCCCCGCCAATATAGATTAACCTTTTCATGGGCTATAAAGCAACACCCATCGGGACGACGCGCCCACTCCCGTCCGTCGTGTTTGAGTATTCCGTGAATTGAGATGACCGTTGTCCTGCTCTCGCGTTCCGATTGTGTCGAGTGAAAATGCCCAAACTCGATGACCATGACCACCGGCTTCTGCTATTATCGTCGTTCATGGCGTTGTCCGTGGCACTGCTGTTTCGTCCAAGCGCTGCCAGAAGCAAGTTTGAAGGTGCCCGGATCTGATGTTCCTCACCGCTTGCCGTCGAGTATTGAGAGGCCGAGCTCATCGTCTGTTTTGAGGTCTGGTGTACTATCCCTGGTGCCCGTAAGTGCCCTGCCTCCCTGGTATCACTCGCCTCTGAGCCCGTATTGATTCGTGTCATTGCCCTGAACCTTTGACCCCTTGTCGGAGCAGGGGCTGGAAGCTGCACCATGCCAGGTCCTCCTCCTCCTCCTCCGCCGTCCGCGTTGACGAATTTGACCTGTTTCTCCACTGGCCGTGGGTAAAGAGGACGGTAGCGCGTATGTACACGAGGACGGCTTATATTGGCGTTCCGTAAAGTGTTGTACCTCGTAGCCTTCCAATCCCGTTTAGACTTTGTCGTCGGTTTGGAAAACGTTTCCTTACCTCCTCCCTCCGATGCTTTGCTGCCGACCTGTTCAACGACCTTCCCCACCAAATCCACCCTATCGTTACTGCAATAGCGAGCACTGCACCAGCAACGACCCCGCCTGCGATTGCTGCAACAGGAACACGCGGCCCTGGGTCTTCACTCGGCTCAGGCACAATCGAGGGTGCCGCAAACAGCGTCGTCGTTGACCACACATAGGTCGTCTCATCGATTGCAGGCATTCTCAACAGACGGGTAGAGAAGTGGCCTGGAGAGTGATACAATCCGAGAAAGAGGGCGCTGGCATCCTCCAATCAGAAGAAAGAAGTCGCGCCCAGTGTGTGCCTTGTTCCAGAAACCAGTCTGCGAAGCGATGGCGCAGGAACTTCGCGGCATGGGTAGCCTCGAGGCAAAATCGATTACAAAATTAGAAGGAGATAAGTCATGTATCATGAGTAAGTACAATCCATAGCTAGCGTCAATAATTAGCTGTCCTCGTCCATGGCAGCAAGCTGCGCCTCGTTGAAGGCTTCCGCTGCAGCCATCACCCTGTCCTCCAGCTCCGCAACCCTGCCCTCAGCTTCTTTCCTCTCAGAATCCAGTTCCGCGTATCTCAGCTGCAGCGACCGTTCTCGGCGCTCCAGCTTCTCTACTTCTTCCTTCAACAAAGCCACCCGGTGCGGTCCGGCCACAGTCTCATTCCCCCGCAGTCGGGAGAAGCTTGCCAGTTCAACTTGAGTCTGTTGAATCTCGCCGAATGCATCTGTCAGCCGTTTCGCAAGTGCCTGTCCTCGCACTTGATAGCCACCCAACACGACACCGAGTTTCTTCTCCGTCTTTGTTGCCTTGCTGGCCATCTTCGTCATGGACTCGCGGTAGTCCTTCAATAAGGTTGAATACCCCTCGCTTCGCTCTTCCGGACTAAGCTCGTCAGGCTTCACCAATCGTTTCGACCTGGGATGGAACACCAGCTGGGTGCGAATGTGAGCCCATGATTCATCTTCCGGGGGTATTTCATTCTTGGCAACCGCGACCAATCCTTCATGCACCTGTGACGGGTTGGCATTTGGAAAGCCGACCATAAACGCCAACTCTTGTTGAATGGCAGATTTGGCAGCCTCCAAATCTTCATCCGCTGGAAGCACGTAAGTCGATTGGGCACTACCAGGAGTCATTGTTCCTGGCAACGGATATGAAATAGCATCGTGCTTCATGAGCTCCACCATTTCAGCATAAATTAGGCGGGCGGCTGCATCATCATCATCTCCATCCAGCGATAGTTGTTTCAGCAGTGCAGCTGGATCAACATTTGCTGGGCGAGGAAGACCAAGTTGAACTACTTGTGATCGCCGTGCGAGTGCCTTCCTTTCTTCCTCCTCCCGCATTCGTTTCAAGCGAGCATCCCGTTCGGCTGCATCCTCTGCCGTCACATTTCTCTCTCCTGTCTGTTCTTCTTCCTCATCATCAGGAACCAGAAGTTCAAAGTTGTTTTCAGGTTTCGGTAGACTAGAGAAACCGGCACGCAAAGCACGTTTTGCAGCATTGATCTGCGAACCTTGATCGGCCGGGTTGATCGCCAAATTATCACGCAATGGCGTCCGGAGGGGGGTCGCAGAAACACCGGTGCGAGGTGTAGCGCCAACGTCAGCGGCGCCAGTACGGAAAGGAGTTGCGAGCGGATTGGGTGTGAATGCGACCTGGTGACGTGGAGTTGCTCCTTCAAAGCCTGTGCCGCCACCAGGAGCAGCATGTAACGGGGTATTTTCGTCTCCGAGCAAGGGTGTTTGCGCGATGGTCATATTTCGAAGATTACGAGCTTCCATCAAAACATTGTCCTCTGAAAAGCAAGCCAAATGAGCGGGCGAAAAATATAGGAAAGCTGAAATTTCCACTTACGTTGAGGAGCCGTTCTTGGTGTTCTAGCCATTCGAGCCGCATCCAAACCATCATAGTCGCTTAATAGTTTGCCACTGGCATCACTTCCGCCACCAACCAGCGCCTTAGCATTCTCTCCTGCCTGACCAATCTTGACGATTTCCTCCAGTTCAGATTCTCCGACTTGAGCGCCTGGAAGAACCAGCTTGCGCCTCCGACCAATAGATTCAGCTTCCTTCAGCTTCTGGATTTGTGCCTCGCGCGCTGGGACGAATTTGGTTTGGTTTCCGCCTTCCTTTTCATTTCGCTTCTGCCTCTTCTTCCTTTCAAGTTCTTCTTCTTCCGGTTTCCTTTTGTTCTCGAGTCGACGAAGGGACTGGCCGACTGGAGCTGCTGCGACAACTGCTTGTTCTTCTGAGGTATCGTAGAAGCCGGGAGCAGGCTTTTTCTCGAATGGGATATCCGCGTTGTACTAAAGATTCTATAAGTATCACGAAAGTGTTAGCGAGGACATAAATGATCCTTACATCCATACCCTTCTTCTTGGTTTTGGATCGCATACTGTGGAGGCATATCAGTCATTGGTTCTCACAAAATAGGACTGGTTGCGACATACATAATTCCAGCCGCCTTGAGCTCCCGCTTCTTCTGCAAAACCGCTAAGCGACGGGCCTCTTCCAGCTGGCGCTCACGAGCCTTGCGTTTCGCCTTCTTGCCCTGGGTGTTGGCTAAACGCGCCCGCGCTTCTGACAACATTTCCTTCTCTGGGGTGCCCGATGAGTACCGCTTTCAGGGGGAAAGAGATGCCACGTACCATCCTCGTCCATGTCAATTGGATCTGGCCTGGCGGGTTTGGTTTCGGGATCAGGGTCAATTTCACCAGGACGTAGACGCCGGACATCCTCTATACTCTTCCCATGGTCTTCTGGCCCAGTGAGACCGAGTTCTTCGTTGTCCTTCGCCTCGGCTTCATCCAAGAGCTTTTGGTAACGCTCCAAGCACTGGGTCGCCGTTCTGCCGACAATGGGAGCTATTGTCCGCCATTGGGTTGGCATGAGCTTTGCAAGGTGCAGAAGCTTTTCATCTTCCGTCTGCAGACGATGTTAGATTCAGGGGAGGCTCGACTGAGATGCACTTGCCTTGGACCATTCTGTCTTCTTGATGGATGGATCCAACCATTCGTACCACCGCGCCTTGCATTGCTTGGGGGTTTTACGGACCAGAAGCGAGGATATACGTGCCCTGCATTGGGTCAGTCACCGAGAAACAGCGTAAACGGTGAGCTCGTACCATTGGTTCTTGCCGTACTTGGCAATGGCAGCCTTGAGCACCTCGTCCTCTGTGTTCTAGGGGATTGTCAGCCAATGAATGTAGACACAAGTAGTAGCACTAACCTTCCATACACCTATATACGCGAAATCAGGACCTGGCCGCACAAGAAGGGGAGAGACTACGTACCTCCTTTGATAATTATCCTGACCATGATGGTGGTGGGGAAGGACTGCAAGGAGTGTGAGAAATTTGCCGAGGTCGAGGAGTCACGTGCATGGTCGGTATTTAAGGTCGGCAAATAAGCCGGCTCAGACACGGTGAATAATAAGAAAGATGGGCACATGCAGTATGGGTGAGGCATAAAGGAAATAAAAGTGTAGAATTAGACGCAGCTAGGAATTCGTAAATAAATGGATAATTAAATGTTGATTTGGGACGATACCGGTGACTTGTTTGTTCTCAGTTTGTGTCCGTCCAGCTCTCTCTCTTTCTTATACCACCACCACCGTCTCCTCCTTCCTCTCCTCAGTTCCTTTCCTCGTCGTCCCAGTCCTCTTCGTCGTCTCTCCCCATCGTCGTCGCCCGTCGCTGGGCGCCCTCTCCGGCGTCTCTGACCACTTTTTGATCACCGTCGTCTGTCCCTCATTGAAGCCCGGAAACAAACCGCAGATTCCCTCAATGGACATCGATTCCGATACAAAGCCCACGTACGCTCTCCTTTCAATGTCTCTCGTATTCCTCCTTACACCTTTCGCTGCTAGCCCGAAGCCCCCCGTCGTCAGAGGGGCCCGTGCTTGCACAGTATGCCGCGCTGCCAAGGTCAGTAGCCTCCACACCTGCTGTGCCTATATATACTGATGGCTCCAACAGATGAAATGTGTCGGCGCCGAGGATGGGCAGAAAGCCTGCCAACGCTGCAAACGAGCCAACGTCGAGTCGGTGCCCACTCTCCGCTTATTTTAGCCTTTGTTCTGATCAGCCTGCAGGTGCATTTTCGAAAAGCATCGCCGAGGGAGGAAGCCGGGTTCCAAGTGCGTCTCTGTGCGTTTGATTGGTTCCATTACTGATACCCACCACATCCAGGCTTTCAGAAGCTTCAAAAATGCTTCGCAGACTAGAAAAGGGTCTTAATACTGCCAAATTAAAGTCTCAGTCTGCCGAAGCTCCCGCCGCCGTCTATCCGCCACCCGATCTTCGGCCTCCTCAGGAACCTTATCCAGCTATGCGCCCTAGCGATGGCCCTTATGGCCCGCCCCCGCCAACCAGTCCCCAGTACTCATCCCAGCAGCAGCAGCCCCTCCCACCGCCTCCCCAGTCGATCACCATCCCCACCTATCAGAGCGCGGACCCGTACCCTTCGTCCTCGCACCCCACCAGAAACAATCCCGAAGACGAGGATGACGATACCGATAAGACTGAGTCAATATATCCCGCAAAGTTCATTCAGAACCAGCGTAATTCCTTCTTCAGAACGATCCTGAACCCGCACGATGCTCACCCTAAGGAAGCAGCACAACAGCCACAACCAGCGGTCATTGTTCAGCCGACTCCTCCGGGTCCGCTTGATCCTGTTGCAGCGGGTATCCTCACAGAAAGCGATACCAAAGTCCTGTTTGATTTGCTTTTCCTCCGTTTGAATCCTTTCGTCAATCTGTTTGATCCCGCCTTGCACACTGCTCTATACGTCCGCTCGAAATGCCCCTTCTTGTTTACGACTCTCCTTATGGTCTGCTGCAGATTCTGGCGCCCTCAGGTCTTCAAACAGTGCCAGAAGCTTGCGAACGAATTCGCTGTCCGTGCCTTCGCAGAGGCATGGAAGCGAGTTGAGGTAGTGCAAGCATTCGCCTGCCTCACGTACTGGAAGGATCCAGATGATAGTGTGAGTAATCTTCCCCTTTAAACCCGAGTTTTGATCTCATACTTGCTTACAGCGAACCTGGACCTATATCGGCTATGTAAATATCACCTTTCATTTGGTATGCCCTCCTTCTGACATTCCTCCAGGCTTGTCGCATGGCAGTTGAGCTTGGCCTTAATCGCTATGTTGCTCATCCTCCAGCCAATGAAACCGATCTTCAAAGGCTGGAACGCCGAAACAGGGAACGCACTTATCTCGTCCTGTTTGTTCATGATCGCAGTTTGAGCACACAAACTGGGAGACACTGGATGCTGCCTGAAGGTGATCTCGTAAAACATTCCACCATTTGGCACACTGGTGGTAAGGGCATCGTCCGTCCTGAAGACGTCATCATTGCTGCATTTGTTCAGCTACGATTGATAGCTGTAAGTCGATCCTCTTTGTGGCGCCGCAATATACCTACTTACGGATCTTGTCAGGCGGAAACAACCGATATTTTTTCTACGGCGAAAGGGAATAATGATATCAATTATGAAGTTGTATTACGCAACTGTAATTCGAAGCTGACCACCTGGGATGAAACATGGAGGAATGAAATGACGAAAGGTAGCACTCCGATTGCTGATGGCTGCTAATGGTTTGCTCATCTATTCACAGCAAAGGGCGAAGGATTTCACCTATCTTTCCTTACCTTCTTCCGACTATATGTGCGGTTGTTTTTGAATAGCTTTGGTATTCAAGCGTCTCTTATGCCGGTATGTCCAGCACTATTGGCATTCACCCTTTGTTGACATCTTTTACAGGGCAGTCGCATCCCACCAAGCCTTCAAGCGCTCACCACATGTTATACCAGTGCCTTGGATTCCCTTCGAATTTTATCGGAAGATTTTGTTAGGATGAGCATGCTCGTGAGTGGATCTGTCGTGGTGATAGCTTTCGTTATAGTAACGAGAGGACAGTGTTATGGACAAGATTCTATTCTCGTTATGAGCGCCTATTCCGCCGTATTCCTACTCAAGGTTTGTGATGGAGGCGTTTGTTCACGGATCTTGCTCAAGTGTCTATTTTTAAATAGCTTCTCGGGACGCCTACGACTTATTCACAAATTGGGGAATCTACGGCTAGTGACATATATCGATTGATAGAAAAGACCGGGGCGGCATATTTGGAAGCGGCGAATCTTTCTACAACGGCTATTTCGCCCGCGTATCACGGTCGCTTTTTGCAAAGCCTATTGGCCAATGACATCTTTCAACGTCGAGTTGAACGGGACCATGACAGCGGTGTCCCAATTGATCCCCGGCTGCAGAGTGGGTTATTGGTTGTTCTCAGTTTATTTCCCGGACTTACTCACGGGTGTGCTTCTTTCTGTCCAGATTCAGGGCAGTCGCCTCAAGGGCCCGTTCAAACTTCGCCAACTCAGGCTTCCTATCCCCATCAAGTGCCGAGAGGTACCCAGTCGTTCCAATTCCCGGCGTCACCCAATATGCCCAATCACCCGCAGACGCCTCTTCCTCAGAGCGCTTACCATCCGGATTACGCGCCTCCGGTGCCTACATCATCGGACATGTCTCAGCAAGGGGCCTACTACACAAATCTACCGTCTGCACCTCACAACGCTACAGAACTGGATGCTCATTACTGGAAGAATATGTTCATTGAATTGGGGTTCGGTGATACCCATGAGACTCAGACCAATGTGTTGGCTGTTGGTACCAGCGACGTACGGGGAACCGTTGGCCCGCATTATGTGGATCATCACCAACATCCGCACCACTCTATGCACAACCATCCACAGATGTACCACCCTATGCCTTCATCCCATACTATTGTCCACCCGGCTTATAACCATTGATTAATTTTTCCAAACCTTTTCTTTTTTGCTTCGCCTTCTCCTCCATCGCCTGCTTGTATATTACACTTATAATATTTTTGACGCTCTCACGTCACGTTGTTCAGATTTTGTAATTTCAGGGATGCACCTTGTTGTAGACTATGATAAATGCAGAGGGCTAAGATTCTTCTCCAATGGCGAATATCCATAGGGTGTTTCCGACGGCAGCGGCAATACGGGGTATGCCTCGCAAGGACAAGAAGTCGAAATCGCGAACAAAGTGGGGAGAGGGCCGAATGGTGAAGGGGGTGGGCAGGGCTTGGGGGAAGTTGAGGTTATAAACCTGGATTTGGGCGCCTTTGGAGGGAGACTGAGAAGAGATGGCAAAATGCTCTGTATACGTTCGACACCATCTAGGGTTTTGAAATAAACAAGGGCTGAAGAGGGTTGGTTAGAGAGCATACCTAAAACGATTACCGCCTTCGGGCACAGCCTGAGATGTAATGATTGGTTTGCCTCCTCGGAGGTTGGAGAGATCCCAAATAGCGAATTTGGGCCCGAACACGCCTCCGATGCTGAATTGAGGGGGTAAGATTCTGGGTCAATAGGGGCAGGGGAAAAGACGTACATGTCGAGGGAGTCGGTACGCCAAGCAGTGGATGGAGACCACCGAGGAGTTTGCCCCATGCAAGACGCAGCCAATGCTGATGGTTCGACCAGTTCAATGAGATTGGAATGGCGCAGGCTGTTTTGTTCGACGTCAATCGAGTCAGAACGCCAGTCTGTGAGGTACACAGAGCCTCTGCAGTCGGAGACGAGGAACTCTTTGCTTGTGAGGGGATGGGAGCTTATGGATGTAAGAGGATGGGGGAAGGGGATGACATAGGCCGTTGGTTGAAGTCGAGGCGGTGGAGACATGTCGTCGTCATCTTCTACCTGGGACTCGACCGGAGGGCTCAGGTCCCAAACCATGAGCATTTCGTCGTCTGGTGGTTTGTGAGCCAGTGGACCTGCGTTGAAAGATGGGGCATACCAGACACGGTGGCGACATAGCGAGAACTGTCTTCTGTCCATCCGCCACAGAAGGTCATGTCGTTGATGATACCATGGTGGCCACTGTGCCCTCCGCCAAAGGAGAAGATGTATTCGCGTTCGGTGGATGACTTTGTCAGGAGATGCAAGCCATAGTCATCTGTCGCAACTGCCAACCTAAGTAAGAGGAATGCGATTAATGATGCGGGGATATAGAGCGAAAGGACAGACTGCAGGGACCATGCATCGCTGCTGGAGGGCGAGACTGTTGTTGAAGACCAGGCAATGGCAGTAATACGCGAGCCTAGATGAAAAGAGGCGATGGGCTTTGCGTCGGTTCCTGTCTGCAAAGGGGAATGAAGAAAAAAGAAGGGAGAAGAGAGACGACGAGCATACCACGAAGATAATCTGGAGAGAATGAAGACCGCCGATGGCGACGAGGTCAGTTGCGTCGTCGTTGTGGCAGGCAGCGAGGGCGTGGATATCTGTTGGGTGGAGGAAGTGGAGATCCATGGCTGATAGCGGACTTTCATGAACAGAAAAGGTCCAAACCCGTGGCTGCTCGTCGCGCTCACTGCCTCGTCCTTTGCTGCGTTCTATTTTGTCGTAAAGCGCAGGGAGCTCTCGTATCCAGCTTCTCAGCAGCCTCGTCCAGCAGATCATCCTTTGGTTCCCCCAAGGCATTCCCAGCAATGACCTTTGACAGCACAAAAATCACCGTCATCTATGTTCTTGGAGGCCCTGGTGCAGGCAAGGGCACCCAGTGTTCTCGTCTACTCTCCAATTTCAATTTTTGCCATCTCTCAGGTCAGTTCCACAGCACACCCCCGTACCCATCTCATAACTCTCTCCACAGCCGGCGATCTTTTACGAGCAGAACAGAATCGAGAAGGCTCCCACTATGGCCAGCTCATCCGAGACTGCATTCGCGAGGGCACCATCGTCCCCATGGAGGTCACAATCAAGCTCCTCGAGAATGCAATGAACAAAGCTCTCGAAAACCCCCCGGCGGGCGATGGCTGGGCGGACGGTCGCGGTCGTTTCCTCATCGACGGCTTCCCTCGCAAGATGGACCAGGCTGTCAAGTTCGACGAAACCGTGTGCTTGTCATCACTGGTCCTCTTCTATTCTACGACCGAAGACGTCATGCTTTCTCGCCTTCTCGAGCGAGGCAAAACCAGTGGCCGTGAAGATGATAACGCAGAGAGTATCAAGAAGCGATTCCGTGCGTATCCCTAGTCCTATTCCTCCTCCCGCCCTCTGACTCTCTCTCTCTCTCTCTTTCAGGAACGTACAAGGCCGACACTATGCCTGTCATCGAGTACTACACCTCCCACGACAAAGTTGCAGAGGTATGCCCGTCGCCGTGGCTCAACATCTACTGCTACTAAAAAGTCATTCTTAGATTGATTGCTCCGGTACTATCGACGAGGTTTATGCCAAGTCTAGCGAGGTTGTAAAGCGACTCTTCGCATCTAAGGAATAAGCACATATACCATATAGTTGTACTACTAAATCGGGATGATAATCTGACCTGCACTGACAGTAAGGTTTCCGCCCTTTGTAGAAACCTTGCACTCTACAATCTCTCCTCGTTCAAGATTCACCACGAATCCATCAGAGCACAGCCAATGAGCTCCGTCGTCATCTTCGTCCTGTGTGCCTTTTCAGTTGCGGTAGATTTGTCTTTGCACAAGGGGCCACGTACCGGAATCCATCTCCATCCTCCAGACCTCAAGTACTCAACGACAAGCTCACCTTCTCCGTCTGTAACGATCTCCCCCTTCTCGTTATACCGAAGCTTCACATGCGCTCCGTCCTGATAAGCACCCCCAAGAACACCCCATAACTTTGGTACAAACGCCTGTCGAACTTCAGAATCGTCCGTTGCGATCGAAGGATCTCGTAGTGGCCGAACAATCACAAGATCACAGGTCCCAGAAGGAGGTGCGATCCTTCTCGCCAGAGGCGTGATATTGAACGCAGGCTCCAATCGGTCTACATTGACAGTAGACAAGAAGTAGGCGAATGGCCCCTCGAGTTCCACAACACCTTCACTCGAGTCGAAAGGCCGGAAGCCGTCGCCATTGGGATCGTAGATCTCCGCGCGCCTGCCATCGGGGAGCGGTAAGAGCTGCACACGCGCTCTGTACCACTTGTCGCTGTTTTCCTGCGCAGCGATCTTGAACCTAATGCATAATTTCAATTGTCATACCCTCCCATTGCTTAAAAAACACTTCCTTACCGCTCGATCCCGGGGTGCTCGTCCCTCAACCTCTCCGAATCCCGCAAAATTGCTGCATGCAGGGAGGTGGAGATGACAACGGATGAAACCAGCGGTTTTCTATTCTTGGAACTGCCGTGTAGCGTCGTGACCGCAAAGGATAAGGGAACAGTGCTTGATTTGCCATTGACATACGCTCGCAATGCTTGTAGGCGGTAGTCAATATCCTGAGTCGACGCCTCCGGGCTCGGTGGGGGATATAGAGAAGAGTACAGCGCGTTTGCTGTTCCACAAGGTACCAGAATTACACGGATCTTATGAGCCGTCCCAGGTGAATGTGCTTCCCCCCCAAAGAGACCATTGATTATTTCGTGCAAGGTCCCATCTCCTGAGCCCAGGATAATGTCAATGTCTTCGCCTTGGAACGAAGTCGAGAGATCGGATATGATTTCCCCTGCATGGCCTTCATGCTTTGTTTCCAGGACACTGATTGGGGTGCGCTTGGCCCCTTCAAGGAGAGGCAGGACTTGCTCTCTGAAAAAAGCAGAGGCAGTCTTGTCTCCACACGCTGGGTTATAAACGACGATTAGAGGCATCGCAGTAGTTCAGATTCAAGTTCTAGTCATCCGAGGCTTTATACATCCATGACGCCATCCGACGTCGTCGGCGCAAATATGATAAGGTATGTGCTATAAAGCTACAAACGAATAATGCGGAGAGTGAAAACAAAGCTGTGTACATAAAAACGAAAAAAAGCCAATGGCCAGCACAACAGGTCTTCAGAGAGAGAAATGTAAATACAAAATATGCGCAAAAAGACGAAGAATAGATAGGTCTACGTATGTTAAGTAATTAAGTGATTCAAGGCGATTCTCTGCCAGACTCAACCGAGTCTGCAGCATGCATCGAGCGATCTCGCTCATCATAAAGGTGACTTTCATTGTTGCTTTCGTCATAAAAACTGTCCGAAACCTCCATCGCCAAGGGCGACGATGGCAATGGTGAAACTGGCCCACTTTGTGCTCGCTCTGTCCGTCTCCGACGACGCTTCTGATTCAGGGTGTTTGTTGTAGGCGTCGGAGGGACGATGAAGCCATCCGATTGAAGGCGGGCCAGCATGTCAAGTGCCATGACAGCTGTTTCATTGCCCAGATGGACATTAGGATCATTCAGAGTAAGCGCCGTCGGTTTCTCCCCCGCATTTCGTTTATGTCGCCGACGGACGGTGTCACCATTGCGCAGTTTCTCCAATAGTGCATCCATGATGGCACCATCTGCTTCGATTGCCTCAGCAGATTTCTGACGGTTTTGTCTTGCTTCTTCCATCAGTTGCCTTCTCTTCTCTGAAGCATTCTTTTGCTCCATGAAGGCTTGATTTTCAGATTTGCATTTCTAAAATTCTGTCAATGCAAATCACTCGACACATGGCATGTGTACCTACCTTGTAAGAGGTGAGGAACGTTTTGAATATGGCATAGAATTCAGAAGATGACATATTCCGGTCCTCTTCGCCATAGTAGCTGACGGCATCTGTAAACGTCGTTTCGGCGTTGTTGATATCGTCGATGAGGTCGTCGACTTGGCGAGTTGCTTTCGCCAGGAAACTCCACATTTGGGTTCCATATTTATCAGCGTCGAGGGGGTCAGCGAAATGTTCTGAGAGTTCTTGGCGAATAGTCTTTAACCCGTCCCGAAGTTCAGCCAAGCCTTTCCGGAGATCTTGAAGATTGACTACAAAAAGGTGAATAAAGGGAGAGCAATATACGAAAACAAAAGCTACCTCGATAAGCTTCTGCCGGCTTTTCCAATTCTTCAATAAACTCCTCCATTTCTGAGAAATGCTTGGACACTGTCTTCTCCAGGAAATGTAGCAGCGTCGTGTTGTTGACAGATTTAGTATCCACCAACTGCAGGCAATGTTCAGCAATGATAAATGGCCATGTTGCTCAGTGCTTACCTTGTTTATACTACTAACACGGAAGCCGAAGGCACCACCCTTAATACCGGTACCATTCATATAATTACCGATGAGGAGGATAAGCTAAAAACGGGAAAGCGTAAACATCTTGAAGAAGCAGCAGTTGGATGAGACTTACGCTCATTAATTCTTTGAAGCGTTTGGCTTCAAGAAGAGCCTGACCAGCTTCGGACAGCTTCCTTGCGCCCTGGTTTGTATAAATATGAGAACCATGACAAGTAATAGAAAACTTGCCTCGTCTAGCAATGACCATGTCTCTTCGAACGTCACTCGATACAGCATGCCCTCTATTCGAGGACCGAGACGGTCTATCTGAATCAACTTCACCATCAACCTATCCGAAGGATGCAAGCCAGCCAGTTCTTCAGCATCGGCATTACGGTAGACATTCAGTTTTCCGATCTGAAGAGAGTTCAGTCAAAGTATGTGAGCTGGAATCAGATGATACTCACCTGCTCGGGCGAAGGGAGTACAGGTTTCAATTCACTTAAGAAACCTTGTGTACATAGCTCCTGATCGAACTGCTGAATTTTGAAAGCGATTTCTTCAGGCTCGAGTCTCTTGACGCCTTGAATTAGGATCTCTGGAAATAGATCGTCAATAGGCGACTACATGAAGCAGGGGCCGAGCTTACCAACTCGCTTCTTGGTTTGTGGATCCAAGACGCTCTTGAGTTCAGCACGCTTCTGTCGAGCTTAAAAAGGGTCGTTAGCGGCTTCGGGTATACATCACGGTGGTTGCATACCCATGAGATTGATAACGAGTTGCTTAGCTTTGAAGTCTTCTTCCATTTCGAGCCATACACCGTCCTTCTGCAGCTTCTGGATTATTGCATTTTCTTGTTGTGGCTGTTCATTGCTCCAGAAAGTCTTCGTTACTTGTTGCTGGGGCAATTTATCCCACTGTAACTGTTTCATTTTGGTGCTAGGTGTAATGGGCATCTCTTTACGGGCAGACCACATGGCATTTAGATTTGCACCAAGAAGTGATGTCCGAGCAGAGCTTGTTGTCGAAGCAGATTGTGATGCGATAGTACCAGGAGGAGGGGGTGGAGGGGGTGCTTGAGGAATTAGACCTTTGAAACCGGGCGGTGGCGGTGGAGGTGGCGGTGGAGGAGGAAAGCCCATTCCAGGGGGCGGGGGCGGGGGAGGTGGAGGTGGGGGAAAGCCCATGCCCGGAGGAGGGGGAGGCGGTGGTGGTGGCGGCGGCGGAGGTGGAGGGGCATGCGCGGGAGAGTTGGAAATGGTGCCTTCTTCAGGCAATGGTGCCAGTGCCGAGCCTGGACTATCACTACCGACAGTGCCCTTCCCTTTGGCCAAGAAGTGTTTGCTAAGAGCGTCTGCGAAAGAACCTGGCGGGCCCTGGGAACGTGCGCTATCCAATGAACCTTGCGAACTGATAGATGTCATAGCTGTGTCATCTGTACCACTTCGTGTAGACTGTCCAAATTCACTGTCGTCGTCAATACCAGGCGATGATGGGCGGCTATCAACAGAAAATCCGTCTTCGTGTCGTGGTGCTTGAAGATAGCTACCTTTCGAAGTCTCGCTTCCAAGCTGAGTGCGGTCTCTTCTAGGAGAGTTTCTGATGCTTCTTGAACTGGTGGATCCAATTTGAGGAGATGAATACTTTTTCACCAGTCAGCAACGGTGGGCAAAGAGATAACGGGGAACTAACCAGTTTCACACCAGCTGCAAGTTGCTGCTGTATTTGCTCTTGAGCATCAGCATCATCGGCATCCATAAACTGGGATACCCGACCGTTCTCGTCAACGTGTGTTATTTGCTTTGGGACTTTTGGCAGTCTCTTCGAACCGCTGGCTGGTCTTGTCCTTCGAAGGCTGCCTCCTTTCACAGGTGTCGCTTCGTTGTCAGTTTCCTCTTCCTCGAGTCCTTGTCGCCGTAGAGATTCTTTACGACGCCGAACACCATCCTTGTCCCTTCCTTCCAAGATGCTAATTGTCTTATGTCTCTGGAAGTTGCGTTCCAATTGTTCCACCAGTGACCTCCGATTCATAGCGCCAGTGTCTAAAATATTTTCCACCCCTTTTCCAAACTCTTTCAACATCTTGAACAACTCCATGATCTGTGCTTCCAGCTGTGCAATCTTCGCCTCATATGAGGCTTTCTGGGTATCAAGTTGCTTGTGCAATCGGCCCGTTGTTTCTCTTGACTGGCGCAACTTCTCTTCTGCTTGAACTAATTGGGTCTTCAAACTTCCAACAAGGCCGTCCTGACCTTGCGCAACCTCTTCCTCCAGGACCTCTTTCTCCAGCTTGAGACGCATTGCCATAGCCCGCGCCTCCGTTGCTTCATCCTCCAACGTTTGAAACCGGTCTGCTTCATTGAACTGGGCAATAATTCTCTCAACAGAATATCCCAGTCGTTGCTCCGCCCCAGCCAGTTTCTTGTCCAAGACCACATCCGTTACTATTGAATCCAAGAGCTGATAGTAATGCACCATTGGTTGCCCCTCTTCCCGAATCAGCAAAAGGTGTTGCATCATGGACAGGAAATAATCCTGAGCTTTACTGCCTTTCGTCTTGGAAGCAATGGCATTATAAACTTGCTCCGGATTAGTGATGTCTTTGAGAATTTCTTGATCCAGGCGTTCCTTCAGTTTCTGTGCATCTTCCTCCAAGATGACATTGATCTGCCGGATGTTGGTGTCAATGTTAGGAACACCGAACGCCGCACAAAGCTCCAGGATGTGTGTCAGGCCAGCAGTGTACATTTGTGACCGGTGGTGTAAACGCAGATCGAGGTCATCAATATGGACAAGTATGGCGTGGATTAGCAAGAGATTCGAAAGCTGGATATGACGGTGTCAGTGGGCAAATGTCCGTGACGGGAGTACAGTATAACGGACCGCGTAGTCATTGAGAGAGCTGTCCGTCGCTCCTGCACGTTTCACTTCGTCGCTAGCGCCCACCAGACTCCCCATCTTACCCCTACCAGTAAGGGAACTCTCCATTGATCTGAACCAGAAGCTATACGGATCGTTGCCTTCATTATTCGCTGTACTCAGAGCCTCTAGCCCCCCGATTACCAGTGGTTGTAGGTCGCCGTCGAATTGATATATGATAAAGCAGAGGACTTCGAGTACCAGTCTTCGGGTCGGGATGTGAGGGGTATTGAGCGAAGAGACGATCTGGGCTACGATGGAGCTATGCTCGATTCCTTTGCTGCCTTTCGACTACAGTACCATTAGCATATAGCATTTAGCAACACGAATTGGATGAAATACCTGGTTCAGGATGTCTTTGAGACATTTGACAATTTCATATTCCAAAGCAATATCTGCCTCCCGCCTTGCAGCATACGTGAATAACAAGGGCAAAGGTACATGGGAAGTGGCTTACCTGGAGTTCCCTTTCCGACTGAGGTGCATAAGAGTCTGGGCGAGGACAGAGGTCCCCTGAATTTCGAGGAATCGTTCGAACCAACTGAAGGATAGAGTGTTAGAGAGAGGCGACAACTAACTCTGAAATCATCTACCTTAAAAGATTACTTCGTATAGAGACGGAAAGGCCGGTCGCTTGTTTTGCCGTTATAGTCTTGTCCAGGAACTTTTTTATGTACCATTCAGGCGAGTCTTGTAATATCGGTGCTGCCTGGCCTGGATCATGATGTTTCCTGGCTTGATCTTCCCTCGCTCTTTCCTCCCGCCACTTTATATGCTCATTATTGTAGACAATATGCCACTTCTGGTCTATTGTCATGTCAGGAAGCTGGTCAAGATTCCTGGTATGTTTGACATTCTCAAACATTGCCTCTATTTCTTCATCGGTTGTAGGCCTTGGAAAATAGAAGCTGTCCGCGCCATTGTGTCGATGGTAGAATCGATGAGAACTATCCGAGCTCGCCAATGATCCCGCATACGACACTCGATTTGCGTCCGACCGGGACGTAATCGCTGAGGTCGGCCGGGTGGGAGTAGTTGATGCATAATGGTACGAAGACTGGCCAAAGTCGGCCACATTAGAATTTGAAGAAGAAGAAGAGAGTTCTGTATTGCGTACACGAGCAGTATGCTGACTCGAGGAGTATCTGCCATCGTCAGAATTAAAAGAGGCCTCGGTTGATCGTTTGCTCGGTGAGGGATTGTAGTTCTCATAAGCTCTTTCTCGTTCCAGACGCGTTCGTTGCATTGTAAATTTATTGAGTTCGGCTCCCTCTGACGTTAGCTGCGGATTTGTGTTAGGTGCTGATATGCCGCGAAGGCCCTGGGAGATAGTAGCGACGGGGAGAGGGGATTTAGGGGAAGCCATGACCTGGTCGTAGGGAATAGAACGGTCGCTCAGGTCATTGGCTGAGACGGATGACTGGCGAGGTCTGGCCTTCTTCCTGCCAAATATGGTGTCCATGATTGCGACGCTGGGCCTGCCGTCGTCGTTGTTGTCGTCGAGCGGAGCGTTGAGGTTGCGCTCAGGTGTTGCGATCAGATGGGTAAACCAAACATCGACAATGCGATCAACGTTCCTCCCAACCGTCAAGCTGCTCTGTAGGATTTCCCTTCTTGCTGGACAAGTCTCATGGCAGAAAATATATACAGCAAGGGCACCCGCGTATGGTTCGAGGACAAAGAACATGCCTGGGTGTCGGCAGAAGTTACTTCCGTCGCAAAGGGCGACAATGATACCATAAAACTCGTCTTTATTGACGAGCGCGGCAAGGTCAGCAGCATATAGTCCATTTTCCCAGTCTATTGACCCCAGCAACGTAGGAAATATCCATTAACACCACCAGCAAGGAAATAAAGGAAGGAAAGGACAGTCTCCCACCGCTGCGCAATCCCCCTTTGCTCGAGACGGCAGATGATTTGGCCACCCTCTCTCATTTGAACGAGCCATCTGGTAGGCGCTGCCTAATCATCTCCTGTTATCTGTCTCTAACCCTTCCAGTCTTGCATACAATCCGCAACCGTTACGCACAACACAGTATCTACACCTACAGTGGCATTGTCCTCATCGCAGTCAACCCCTTCCAACGCGTCACCCTCTATGGTCCGGAAATCATTCAGGCATATAGTGGGAGGAAGAGGGGTGAACTGGAACCCCATTTATTCGCGATTGCAGAAGATGCGTACACAGCGATGCGTCGGGATGGAATGGGTCAGACAATTATCGTCTCAGGAGAGAGGTACTTCTCGCCCTCGGTTTCCCATGCATGTATTAACAGATCACCAGTGGTGCAGGAAAAACGGAATCTGTAAGTCTCTACTCGAGATTCAATCGTGTCGTTGTTGATCTTGCCGTTAGGCCAAATTCATCATGCGGTATCTTGCTTCAGTCAATCCTCCAACTGTCAACGCCAAATCAAGAACGAAGCTGTCATTGGACGAATCGAGTGAGATAGAGAGGCAAATTCTCGCGACCAACCCCATCCTGGAAGCATTCGGAAATGCAAAAACGACCCGTAATGACAACTCATCTAGATTTGGAAAGTACATCCAGGTGAGTAGTAGCAATCACAGATGTACGCCCTCCTTATGACCCTGTCATAGATTCTCTTCGATGGAAAACAAGAAATTGTCGGCGCTCGAATCCGCACATACTTGTTAGAACGGTCTCGAATTGTCTTCCAGCCTACCACAGAACGGAATTACCACATCTTCTACCAACTATGCGCAGGCGCACCCTCCAAAGAGAAGAAAGACCTTGGACTTGACTCTGATGTGACCAAATTCCACTACCTCAAGCAAGGTGGTCCTAGCTCATCACCGATTCCTGGTGTGGATGATGCTGAAGAATTCAGGAGTACACAGCAAGCTCTGTCGACAGTAGGCATCAGCGTGGAGAAGCAGTGGGCAGTGTTTCGACTGTTGGCAGCCTTGCTTCACCTTGGAAATGTCAAAATTCACCAGACCAGAACGGAATCAAACATCGACGAAAATGATCCCGCCTTATTGTTGGCAACACGGTTTTTAGGGGTCAATCTGGCCGAATTCAGAAAGTGGATCATCAAGAAGCAAATCACCACCCGTAACGAAAAGATAGTCACCAATCTCAACGGAGCACAAGCCACGGTTGTGAGAGACAGTGTGGCCAAATTCGTCTATGCCTGTATGTTCGAATGGCTTGTCGCTATTGTCAATGAGAGTCTGGCGGGTGAAAATGGTGATGCGGCTGAACGAGCGGAAATGTTCATCGGTGTGCTTGATATTTACGGGTTCGAACATTTCCAGAAGGTGCGATTCATCGTCGTCAAGTGTGATACATCGAACTTATTTGGTTCCAGAACTCTTTTGAACAATTCAGTATCAATTATGCGAACGAGAAATTACAGCAAGAGGTGTGCTTTTGTCCTGTCCAAACATCCTCTCTTTGCTATAACCTTATCGATCTCATTAGTTCAACTCCCATGTCTTCAAACTTGAGCAAGAGGAATATATCAAAGAGCAGATCAATTGGACGTTCATCGACTTCTCGGACAATCAACCCTGCATCGATGTTATTGAAGGAAAGCTTGGAGTGCTTGCTCTCCTGGATGAAGAATCGAGAATGCCTGCAGGCACCGACAGCTCGTTCCTCCAGAAACTCCACTCTCAAATTCTTCCTAAGCCTGAATTCAAGAATGTGTTCAAGAAGCCTCGCTTCGGGAACTCTGCCTTCACGATTGCTCATTACGCTCTGGATGTTACTTATGAAGTTGAAGGATTCCTCGAGAAAAACAGAGACACCGTCCCTGATGAGCAAATGGCACTCCTTGCTGCTACGAAGAATCCTTTCCTGAAGGAGGTTCTCGATTACGCTCTCAACTCGACACGAGGAGTAGAAGGCGGGGCACCGGCTTCACCTGCAGTCTCCGATTCTGCCAGCGGGGCGTCTCGGCGTTCTTCGGTCATTCCTGATCCCGGTAGACAATCGTTTGTTGCAACAGCATCTAGCCCTGTGCCCACTGCAGGAAAGCGAGCAGGCGCGGTTAAGAAGCCTACTCAAGGCTCAATCTTCAAAGCGTCCCTAATCTCGCTCATGGAGACGCTGAGCGTCACGAATGTCCACTACATCCGTTGCATCAAGCCAAACGAGTTGAAAAAGCCTTGGGAATTCCAGCCCCAACAAGTCTTGGGTCAACTGCGTGCTTGTGGTGTGCTCGAAACGATCAGAATCAGTTGTGCGGGCTATCCCACTCGATGGACATATGCTGAATTTGCTGAACGGTGTGTTTAGGGGGAGCTTCTGACTTCAATGTTTTACTGACGCGCCTTTAGATACTATATGCTTGTACCGTCGACAATCTGGGAACCCATGATTAAAAACATGGAGCTCAACCAACTTTGCACGACCATTCTCGAGAAAACCATTGCTGATGCCGACATGTATCAGAATGGTTTGACCAAGATCTTCTTCCGTGCTGGCATGCTTGCCGCACTTGAGTCTTTGCGTTCCGATCGACTCAATGCCATGGTCACGGTTGTTCAGAAGAATATGCGACGCAGGGTGGCTATGAAGAGATTCCGGGCCCTTCGAGGAGCAGCGATTACGATTCAAACTCGGTGGAGAGGTATCCTTGCTCGCCGACTGGCAGAACATATGAGGCGTGGAACATCAGCGCTTCGCCTCCAGGTAGCGATCCGACGCTATGCTCAGCGGAAACGGTTCCTGGATATCAGGCGAGGAGTCACCTTGCTTCAAAGCAGTAAGTAGCTCGACTTTCTCCAAATCCATGAGAATTGCTAACAAGTGTACTATACAGGAATTCGTGGGGCTCAAGCTCGCCTCCGTTACCGACAGAATCGGCATGCACAAGCAGCTATCCTGTTGCAAAGCCTACTCCGTGGAGTGTATGTTGTTTTCCTTCGTCTTTCTCCTCCTTTGGTCTAACCCCTCGTGAACAGTTCTTCCAGGTCCAAATATAGAGCTGATGTCCGACGTGTTGTCTGGATGCAGTCCTGTCTCCGTCGGCGTTTGGCACGCAGAGAGCTCAAGGCTCTGCGAGCTGAAGCACGTTCAGTATCCAAATTCAAGGAGATCTCTTATAGATTGGAGAACAAGGTCGTTGAACTCACCCAGGCCCTTCAAGAGAGAACCAACGAGCGGAAGAAGCTCCAAACCCAACTCAGCGAATTGGAGCAGCAACTGCAACAGTGGATCAATCGTCACGAAGAAGCCGATGCCAAAGCCAAGCAATTTCAACTTTCATTGCAAAACGTGGAGACCGAACTTACCAAACGAGATGAAATGTTGCAAGCAAAAGCAGATCTCGAGCGAAGGTTGGAGGAAGCCATCGCGAGTGTCCAAGAGAAGGAGAGCACGATCCAAAAGTTGACCGACGATATCATTCGCCAGGCTACTCAGTTGGAAGCTCAGAAACGTGCTCTTGAGGTACCTGCACGGAATCATGAGGATAGTTCAGTCATCATGACCCTTAAGAACGAAGTCAGCAGTCTTCGCGAGCAACTCAATCGTGCCAATGCCCTCAATACTCTTACCAAAGGCTCCAGAGCGGATCCTCCTCTCTCACCGACGTTCAACACTGCCCTGCGACTCGGGGAACAGCATCCACCTTCCCTCAACGGGCATACCCCTGGTACCGTCCCCATCCGTGGTCACCAACGCAGACATAGTTCCGCTGGCGTTTTCTCGCTCGGTCCCCCCGAGAGCCGCGCCTCTGTGGATGAGGGTATCAGCGCATTCAAGCGCAATAACATCACCGGTCCTCGTGCAGTTTCTGTCGCGTTCAATGGGGAAGACAATTATCTCAGACACCGTCATGCTAATGGCTTGTCCGATATTCATGACACTGACGATCCTGCCGAAGAGAAGATTAGGCTGATGACCGATGCTAAGCGCTTGGACGAAGACGTTCTCGATGGACTCATCCGTGGCCTGAAGATCCCGACACCCAGCCTGACTAACCCACCTGCGATGAAGGAAATCTTATTCCCTGCCAATCTGATCAGTCTCATTACCAACGAAATGTGGAAGTATGGCTTGATCACCGAGAGCGAGCGTTTCCTTGCAAATGTTATGCAAACCATTCAAACTCATGTCATGGTATGTCATCAATACAGCTACTCGCTTGCGCTAAGCTGACGCTCCTGTAGTCTTTTACTGGCGAGGATGCGATCATCCCCGGGATCTTTTGGCTCTCTAATGTCCACGAAATGCTGTCCTTCATCTGCGTTGCCGAAAGTGATATGCTAGAAGGCATTGGCCCTGGTGAAGAGACTTCCGTTCGTCCTTTCGACTGGCAGGATTACGAGCGATTGGTGTCTGTCGTCAAACACGATTTGGACAGTTTGGAGTACAACATCTACCACACTTGGATGTCCGAAGTCAAGAAGAAGTTGGCAAAGATGGTCATTCCTGCTTTGATCGAAAGTCAGTCACTTCCTGGGTTCACAACCAGTGATGGCGGAGGTCGTCTGTTGAATCGAATCTTGAACTCCAACAATCAGCCTGCTTTCAACATGGATGAGATCCTTAACTTGCTTAACAAGGTCTGGAAGAGCTTGAAGAGCTATTACGTGGAAGACAGTGTTGTTCAGCAAGCCGTCACCGAGCTGTTGAAGCTTATCGGCGTGAACAGCTTTAACGACCTGCTTATGCGTCGTAATTTCTCGTCGTGGAAACGAGGTAGGTTTTTTCGATTGTATTGACCGTCCAGCTGGTAGCTGAATATGTCTTGTAGCCATGCAAATTCAGTACAACATCACCCGAATTGAGGAGTGGTGCAAATCACACAATATGCCCGAGGGCACCCTTCAACTAGAGCACTTGATGCAGGCCACCAAGCTGTTGCAATTGAAAAAAGTAGGGAATACTTTGATAATGTCTGTTGCAATTTGTTCATTCCATTCTAGGCTACCCCTGCCGACATTGAAATCATTTATGATGTCTGCTGGATGCTGAGTCCCATGCAAATCCAACGAATGTGCACGAACTATTACGTCGCTGATTATGAGGTGCGTCGATTAATGAGTCATGCATCGCTTAAATCTCATTTATGTGTTCAAGAACCCAATATCACCTGAGATCCTGCGAGTAGTTGCAGCACGGGTGCAGGCTAACGACCGTAACGACCATCTTCTCCTTGCACCAGAGACAGAGGAAGTGAGCTCGTACGAGCTCCCGCTACCTCGCGAAGTGTCTGGCTTGGAAACTTACGTACCCGCATATCTTAATGTTTCGCATCTGAGACGGTTGGCAGCTCTAGTAGCATAATGATTTTCTTTTGAACTGTGTTCTGGGATTTGTGTACATGATTCGTGTAGATCATCGTGTTCCCTTCGCGACGTCTATTCTTCGCTTTCCTACTATTTAATAACATACCACATACGTCTCTTTACATTGTATGTAATCAAGGTTAATGACGACGAACATTTCCATCATTAAGGTTGGGGAGAGGTCTGGAGTAGCACGAGCGTCGCCCCGTCTTCCACTTGTTTAGCCAGCTCATTATCGTTGCGTAGAGCGGTTTGTTCGCCAGTTGCAAGGTCAAGGGTATGGAGTGCAGTAGTCTCCAATGCCAATCAGAACGAGTGCGCGGAATAACTGCAAAAAGGACCGTACCAACAACTTTGACGGGTTGACTTGAAACTGGGATGAAAGCAAGTCGATAGCTTTCCCAGTCGATACCGTCTTGGGTAAGATAAATGGTGAATACCGATCATACAAGGAACCTGGCTTTCCTACCTTTCTGAACCAGAAGGGCTTCTCGGTCTCATTGAAGAGAACATTTACAGTTAGCCGTTGGTCCACTGGCGGCGAATTCCCCTTGTCCTTGCTGTCAGCAGGAGCCGCACGATGGCGAAGCTTCATCAGCTCGACCTTCTTGTACTGTGCCAGCTTCACCGGATCTGTAGGAAGTTTTTTGGCCTTTAACCGACTGGGACTGGGGCCAGCGGCCAGCTTGGATCCAAAGTTCTTCTTTAACAGTGCCCTTGCGGATGATTCGGGCTTGGGAGATTCACTGGTTATATCAACGGGGGAGCATTGGTGGGTATCTGGATAACGGTGCCTAGCAATCTCTCGTCAATAATTCTGGTAGATATCATCTATTGTCCAAACGTACTGCACACAGAACGATCCATGGCACTTGTCGCAAGTCTCGCGCTGAGGATCAATCGTGAACGCGTAGAGTGTTGGTCTCTGGCAATCCTCTAGGGCGCAACGGTTCAAGGGCGGCGCAGTGGACGTCCCAGAAGACTGATACCCAGACACGGCAGTACAGGCATGGTTGTCCGGGAAGATATGGTCTCGACAGAATATTTGTTTGCATTGGCAAGCGAATGGTAGAAAATCAAGGAGGTTGCAGGAGGGAACTGCGCAATGTGCGCCAACTTGCGGGAGGTCCATCACAGTCGGCAACAAAACCTCTTTCGCACAATCCTTATCCTTCACCACAGCTATGAACATTATCGTGAGTCTCCGCTAATTATGCGTCTACATAAATTCACTGCTATTCAAACAGGAAACATTGTTCGGTCGCACGGTGACGCCTGCAGAACGTTTGCGGCAGCACCAGCGCAGTCTCACAAAGGCGCAGCGCGAGCTCGACCGCGAACGGACGAAACTAGAGCAGAGCGAGAAGAAGCTCATCATGGACATCAAGAAGAGCGCCAAAGCCGGTCAACTCGTTCGTTGCTTCGTTCTTCACCGCCCCAGCACATCCATGACGACCCCTTGTAACTCTTAGAACGCCTGCAAGGTCATGGCAAAGGACCTTGTCCGCACCCGACGATATATCCAGAAGTTCTACCAAATGCGAACCCAGCTCCAAGCCGTTGGCCTGCGGATACAGACTCTCCGAAGTAACCAGCAAATGGCAGAAGCGATGCGAGGTGCCACTCGAGTGAGTCCGTCTCCGCTCCCCCAACTCCCAGCCTGCTAATGAATGACTTGCCCAGGCTATGGCATCAATGAATAGAGGACTCAATCTACCGGCTATTTCCAAGATCATGAACGAGTTCGAGAAGGAAAGCTCAATGATGGACATGAAGGAGGAGATGATGTCAGACGCTGTGGACGACGTGATGGACGACGAGCTCGAAGATGAAGAGGAGGAAGGCGACAAGATCCTCAAAGAAGTTCTCGACGAGATAGGTGTCAATCTCTCTCAACAGGTACTGTTGCTCTAAACATCCCCTGCATTTCAATATTGACCGAAATCCTTCTAGCTCACTGATGCCCCTACCGGCTTGGCCGCAGTCTCCAGCTCGATGGCAAATCGACAGCCTGTTGCAGTGGGGGAAACTGTCGGTCCTTCATCGTCATCACGACCAAGTGGCGGCGACACCTCGGGAGGAGCGGATACTGGTGGCATGTCGGATGAAGATGCTCTTCAAGCAAGGTTAGATGCTCTCAGGAAGGGCTAGTCGATCTATACCCCCGAATACTGTATAATATTCAATACCTCACACATGTAATCCTATATTCTTAACCCAACGATAGCTTTCGCATCCTGCGCAGTCAACTTCCATGTGATCCCCGACCCGTTGTAGAATTCATCTACATCCTCCTCCTGCCACAGCCCATTAATACATCTTCTGAAGATGCCCAAGAAGGTACTTACGCTGTCGAGGTTCAGTAGTGTTGATATCTGTTGTAGTCGCAATAGCTTCTCTCTGACGTCCCCAAATGCCGTTTGTGACGAAAGGTAGGAGGTGATCGCTCTGAGGTCTCGATCGAAGCGGATAGCACCAAGCTGCAGACACTGTTAGGCAGTTTATAGTGACACGGAAGACGAAAGCTTGCCTCCGTATACTTGAGAGATACAACGTGTTTCTCCCAAGGGCGCAATATGATATCTAATGTCAGATTAAAGAAGATTCGATAGTTGTTCTCCGAGAAAACGTCCTGCCAAGCAGTTAATCGTCTAATCATCTATCTTATATATGGGAAATACCTTGTACCCGTCCATAAGGAGATCCCAGGCTTTAATGAATCGTTTCCTCGTGAGGTCCTGGTACTCTGCAACGGAATACTGCTCCTCGCTGAGTGCGTAAGAAATGTCCCTGTACACATCCGGAATGAAAGTCCTCAGGCGAGGTCGCATCAATTGGTTGAAAAGTTGTTCAATTCCACCCTTCATAAGAATGTCAATAAATGACCCTCCGCACAAATGAAAAAAGAAACAGACCCTTAAGGCCGACTTGAATTTAGCGTTGAGCGACGACGACAGACTGGAAACCAGCTTCTTGACATCTGCTTGCTGGTGATCCAAGAAATGCTGCCCGATAGAAGGATTTTCATTTTGGTCATGAACCAAGCGATCCAAATGCGACATCGACACATCCAGATCATTCAATAGTGTCTAATGTGGCACAGATGAGCGCTCGGCTAACTCTGCTCCATAAATAAAGCACATACGATAAAGCCAATCCTGTTCTCTCTTTCCACCTTATCAGGACGGGGTGCTGAACCCACGGATGCTGGGTTCTTGTAGACATCATCCAGCCGCTTCTTGTATACGCCAATGTATTCCCGCTCGATGATGTCTCTATATTGCTCGATCGTACGCCGCACGCAATTCACAGAACCGGTTGTTAGAAGACGTGAAATGACAGCCTTGAGGATGTAAAATGCATCATCAGGTGCAGTAGTCGTAACGGGGCTAGCCATTGGGTCGGGTGAAGACATTCGATGGGCCTTGAAGCAAGGTTAGGATCACAGGCCAGCGTCTAAGATAGGAATGGTATGGCATGCCTTGTCAATGACGGTTTGGGTGTACCAAACTTCGAATGGTATATAGTATAATGTCACTAGTTCTTCAAACAACGCATGCGATTTTGTCTGATCCATCAAGCTTGTATCGGGGGCAGGTGCTTCGCTATTCTCGTTGGTGTTATCTTCGTTGGAGTCATCCTATCCCAATCCCTTTTACAATTGGGACAATGCATGAGTTGGAATTATGTGCATACCTTGAGGGCCTCCAAGAGGAATTTTCGGAATAGATTCCAACGTCCAATCATAGCTGCCATCTCAGAAAGGACTTTGTCGATCTCACGAGGGTCGACTCCACCATCTTCAGTAGGCGGTAATGGTTTTCTGTTCGAAGCCAACGAGATGGCTGGATTGCTTAGGATCTCCCCCATCTGTAAAGGGCGATATAAGCCGGAAAAGCTTCATTCGACAACAACAAAGGCATGCCTTTCGTTTAATAGCCCTGTCTTCCTCCCAGGATTCCCTTAATCCTTTTGTTACCCTGTCGCATTCGTCGAGCAATCTTTGAACTACTAGCTTCATCTTTCCAGCTCCATAGTACTTTTCGACAACGGGCTGGTGCTGGTCGACAATCATTGCGATACTTTCGAAAAGGGATGTCAAAGCAGTCACGAAATAAAGAGGCGATGACGCTGTGAGAGGGTCAACGAGACTAGTAGGAACATGGAATACAAACAGGCCACAAACTTTTCGCGGATGCAGGCGTCCGTATACGAACAAGGTCAACCACAAACGCAGCGTATGCTTCAAGACCTTCTTCCTCCCAGCCAATGGCAGGGAAAAGCTTGAAGAACCGTGTCGTAGCAGTAGAATCCCGTGAACGCGAAGCCTCCTCGAACTTCTGGCGAAATACAGACAGCAGTTTCTGCCGTTGCGATTCCAACGTCTGAGAAGGAGGGAGATGGCTTTCTGAGGTTGGCTAAAGGAATTTAGATTATACTCTACGTGCCATGAGAGACTGATTCACGCACAACTGTACTCTCAGCAAAGGCACCGGATATCACTTCAGAGGATATTGACATGGCCTTCGCGCAATGTGTCGTTGCTGTTTCCCAATCCTGCGCGCCTATAGCTGCTTGAAGGGATGCCAGAGACGACTATATCGCCATAGGTGAGGCTTGAGTCGTGTTTCTAACGCAATATTCGCACCTTGAGTTCCATGACCTGTCCAACACGCTCTCCAGCTTCTCGGATACGGCCCATCTCCTCGTCCAGTGAGCGAACACGGCTTCCAACTCTCTCTGCCGTCCTACCGGTGTTGGAGACACGTTTCCATAGAATATCGGCATCTTGTCTTGATTCATCGAGCTGGGGGACAAGCAGCCTCAGTCGATTCAGAGAAGCAACGATGGGCTCTCGCTCGTTTAGCAGTTCCGTCAGAGATTTCGACAGTTCTGCCTCTTCGGACTGGTAAGCAGACAGGCATGATAGAATTTCTGACAAAGTTGTTAAATCCCTTGGATTTTGGCGGGAGGACATGGATCGCTGAGTTTGGGGTTCATGGTGACTGTGTGAAGTCATCCGATTTTGATCTCCTTTTCTGACAAGCCATCTATAATTTACACTAAGTACATCTGCATCTTTCTTCACAGTCCAGACCACGAAACTGTCTTTGGAATCTCAACCTTCTGCAACAGGAGCAGGTTGTCGCTGCTGTCGCCAAGATGAAGTTCGTAAACCGCTGCTTTAACCTTCCAGCCGTAGGCAGCCTCGTCCCAGTAGGCAAAGGCATACTTATCCAGGGATATGCCGACTGTAGTTGAGCCCCTGGCGAGTATATTCCTTCCTTTCGAAAAGCCTCGCAACTGGTACTTGGGCGTCAAAGGTGCCTGACCTGGATATGAAACGTAGAGTTGTGCCGTCGTCGATCCGTTCCTATCTCCACGATTGTGGATAGTGACCTCAGTTTCGACCTTGAGTCCGTCCGCGTCACCGTTTAATGATGTGCTCTTTATCTTGAAGTCAGAGAATTCAAATGTGGTGTACGATAGCCCATATCTTCAGGATGCGCATCAGTTTGAAGTGTGAAGACACTGCAATCATGCAACATACCCGAATGAGAACAGCGGTTTGATTTTCCGGGCTTGGTGATGCTTATAGCCAACATACAGGTCTTCCCGGTAGCTAGGTTGTTATACGATCAAAATCGAAAGTAAGTGGGAAAGCACTCGAATACTCACTAAATCTTTCTATTCTCGCACTTGTCATTCAAATATGCGGCAATGTCCTCCTCCTTGACAGGGAAACTCAAAGGAAGTCGGCCGCTTGGGTTCACCCTTCCGAAGAGGACGTCGGCAATCGCATTTCCAGATTCATTTCCCAGATACCAGGTTTGAAGCAAACCCGCGACTTTGTCAACCCATGGCATCGAAACAGCAGATCCCTTTCCTGGTTTCAGCTGATTGGACTACTAAACATTTATAGGTCCTTACCGCTTGAATGCAGACAACGACGTTAGGGTTAACTTCGGCCAATGCAGCAATCAGCTCGTCTTGTCTGCCAGGCATTGCGAGCGATGGTCTGTCAAACCCTTCGCTCTCCCATTCAGGAGTCAACCCACTAACGACGACGACAACGTCGACTTCTTTGGCCAGTGAGACTGCTTCGGCAATAGCGTCATCAGGGTTGATCTTCGGGCACCCTCCGAGTCGCTGTAGAGCTTGTGAGTGACAAACCATTTATATATCGGAGGAGAGTAGACGCACCACTCCCTTCATTAAAGCAGGCTGAGCAAGTCGCTGTTCTCCATTCTCATCCGCCCCGTCAGGGGGAGCAGTATTGGTGTATTCGACGAGGACGTCCACCGACCTCCCCGCCACCAGATCTACCACAGCCTTCTCCTCGACCGTACCTTGTCTGCCCAATCGGTTAAGACTCGTCATCTGCGCTCGACAAATGGCCTTACCCGTAGAAGAAATCTCCAGGAGTCTGTTTGGTCCAGTTATCGATCGTTAACTTTCCGTCCAGCCATAACTTGGCTCTTCCTTTAAAATGTCAGTTAAACCATGAAAATTATTAGTCAACAATGGGGTGCACCTGCAACAGTCAAGCCAAACTCGAAGGGGCCACTTGTGTCAATTGTGAGCTTGCCCTGTAACTTGATAGTCCAAGTTGGAGTAAGTCCTGGAGGTAAGAAGTCGTTCAATTTAACTCTGGTATCGTTGAGGGTGAATGTTTCTACTGCAGTCTCAGGGTTGCCTTCTGTGTCATGACGGTAGAAGGTGCAGGACCATCCAAGCTTTCCCTCTGGAGTAACGAGTTTACTCTCCAAGGTAGGAAGATATTTGTGAGCTAGATAGAACATCAGGAGCATTCACTTCCTGTAAGCGCATGCAGCTTACCATAGCATCCGACGGTATAGCGAATCTCAACATCCTTCGGGACGGCATCGTTGATCGCGTTCCAAGGAGATGCGACATACGTCGGCTTCAAAGCTGCAGAGCCCCCGCCAGAAATGACAAATCCTTGTGCATTTGGTCCAGTTACCAGGATCTTCTTCTTCTTCGAGTCCAAAGGCAGTACCGAATTGTCATTTTTGAGCAAAACGATTCCTTCAGCAGCAAGCTTTCGACAGAACTCCCTTGTCTCCGTACTGTCGCGGCTCCTTTCAACTCCGTCACCGTACACGACTTCAGGGTTTCTGCGAGCTTGTCGTTGGACGAAGCGGAGCAGGTTGGCAACACGCTCGTCAATCGTGGGCATAAGCAACTTCTGGGCCGAGAGACAGTGGAGAACGAGTAACGGGGTCCTCCATCGAGGAGGACCAGGCATTTCAAGATCCAATCCGGCGTTGATAGCTTCATCCACGCCGTAAGTACCAAACCTATGGATGCATGAGAACTGTCTCGACAGAAAATGGGTAGAAATACCAGTCGCTCATCGCCAAGCCTTTAAAGCCCCACTCTTTGCGGAGAATGCCATCCAATAGCTCACGGCTTTCAGCGCAGTGAACACCGTGAAGTCGTCCGTAACTGAATTAGAGATGCAGACTTAATCACAAGTTGATAGACCAAGAACGTAACGCATACGAAGTCATATAGGCGCCGGGATTGGCATGCTTCTGGGCCCACATAAACCTAATCCCCACTGTTAATCATTGCGGTGTAACAGAGGACGAACGCCATACGGATAAAGGTATATCTCTCGCAAGGCCCTGTCAGACATAACGGACTCTGCCGCCGTACGTTCATGTTCCTGGTCATTGGCGACCAAGTGCTTCATCGCTGTCCACTGTTGTGAGTACCATGGACAAACGTTAGGGAAGGAAACCACAAACTAGCAGAAACGCCCTCGGACTGAAGACCATTGACATATGCAGAAGCCATGACACCTTGGTAAAACTATTAGAATTACCTAAAGTAGATAAAATAGACAGCTGCTTACCCGAAAGATGGGGATCCTCTGAGAACGATTCGAATGCGCGCCCACCGAGAGGAGTACGCTGGATGTTACAAGTCGGGGCGAGTAAGACCGTCGAAGACTTCACTTTAGCCTCCTTTCCCAGCAAGGACCCGGCCTGATAGATCAGCTCGGGGTCAAACGTCGATGCAAGGGACGTAGCACACTGTGGGGTGGATTGAGGACTGGACCTGTAAAAACAATGAAGCATTCACTCACAGGAATGCACTGTGCAGGCGTTGATACAAAGTGAGAGGACCCTCGGACGCCCTTGGACAAATTCAGGGAGATCAAAAACAAGGGCCCGACAAATAAAACGTACATTGGGACCGTCGCTCATACGAACGGACGGTATCTCAAGCCTCGGAATAGAAGTGGTATTCCACCAGTTTGGTGCACCGAGCAGAGAGATCTTTTCATCTGTCTTGAGCTGGCTTACCAGTTTGTCAATATTAGCATTCAGAAACGAGCGAGACATTGTGGGGAAGCTCCAGGGACAGACAGTAGAGAGGGCGGGGTCAGGTTCCGAAGGGGGTCTTTATAGCCAGTTAACCACGGCTACGGGGAAATTTCGGACAAGCATGTTTTCGAACAAGAACAAGGATGCAATCAGATGATATATGACGAGCATGTAGAGTCTGCGCCGTCGGCAGAAGATGGGATGCTGACAAGAACTGGATGGTAAACTTAAACCGTTAGATCTAACTGGTATTTAGCGCCCATGGGTGCAGATAAGATAAGATAGTGATCTGCATCAGCCCCTTTTCAAGTTCCAACCCTTCTGGTCTTTGAACCACAGCCTCCATCATGTCAGACGTCGACAACAGCCTCACCAACGTCGCAAAGCCCAAGACCTCCGCCACTCTCACAGTTCGTATCATCAAATCATTTAAATTCAGGACTGAGAAAAGCTTGGTGCTGCATAATGTCGACTTAACAACGATAACAGTTGCCCAGCTGAAGGACACTGCTCGCCAAGGTCAGTTGGCTCGCATTATGGACAGAAAAGGCCACACTGATGCTGAATAGCGGTCCAAACCCAGCCGGGATGGAAGCCTTACCGCAATGTACAGTTAGGTCAGTCCGATTGCAGTTAGCCGTATACAATCTATCATACACCTTCGTTTTAGATACGATGAAGCTGTACACTAAAGCCCATGGTGCTAAGGTCATTGAATACGATTTCGCACGCCCATTTCCCTGATGAGATTATCAACCAGACTTCAAATCTCATAATTAATCTTGACCACGATGAATGGATACTGAACGACGGCGAAAGGACTCTGGATGAATTGGACTTCGGTGAGTTTACCGCTGGACCCACCATAAGCGACGCCTCCTTACACTTCATACAGAAAACGAGACCGAAGTCAGCTTCTTCCATCTAGCCGATTACAATGAATTCAAAGAAAACCCAGAGGTATGGCTTTCAAAATCGGATTCCATTTCCCGCCAAACGGTATAACTGATCCTGAAAATTAGACTAGCTGGGCATGCTAATGCATGGGTATTACTGAAAACAAACGATGTGTAGTAGTGACATACAAAGTATCTAAAATGCACATTGGATAGCAAAAAAGGACGAGATGGGTCTACCTCTCTAGAGACGAAATCACTGGTTGGCACACTGTACCCGTGGCTCATCGCCGTCTTCATCCATGGAGTCATCATGACGATCTGGTCTCCGCCGTGCGTCAGCTTCAGCAAGGACAACCTCCTCCGTAATGACGTTCTTGGCGAACTTCTCAAGAGGTGCTCTTGGAGGAAGGGCACTTTCAAGGAGGGGAGTAGAAGCGGGATCGATGCTCTCAGGGAATTTGACGCTGATGTTGACGTAAAGGTCTCCGGGTTCATGATGTCTCAAGGACGGCATACCCTGTCCAGTAATAACTTTCAAGTCGCCTAAATGAACGCATTAGCTGTCGTGTTGAGGATGCAGCAAACAATGACACCTACCATGCTTGATGACTTCACCTGGCACCAATGTTACGATCAATGCTCGATCGTCAAGGTGTCGAATGGCAAATTGACCACCAGCAAGGGCACTAAGGAGATCGATTTCAATGTCAATGATGAGATCGTTCTCTTGTCGCTTGAACCGTTCGTGAGGCTTCTCTTCGACTACGATAATGACGTCCCCCGGGTCTGCACCTGGGGCCTGGTCACTTTCGCCGGAGAAGGTGACGGTCTGACCATGCTTCATGCCCTTGTCGATATGGACCTCCAAGAACTTTTTCTCGGGAAGGACCTTCTTGCCTTTACAGTGCGTACACCTGTCGCGCGGGTTGATCATCTCTCCGGTCCCTTGGCACTCATCGCAAGGTGATTGTGTCTGCTGGATCATCGGACCCATCTGGCGCAGGGTAACCCTGACACCCCGGCCACTGCAGGTCGTGCAAGCCTTGACGGCGCCTTCTTTGCCACCCTTCCCTTTACACTTTACACATATGACATTGCGAGTGAGAGCGAGTTTGGTGACTTTGCCTTTGTAGAGGTCTTCGAGGGTGACATGGACACGATGGACAAGATCTTTTGTCTTACGAGGCCCTTGTGAGCGTGCTCCTCCACCGCCGAAGAAGCCTCCGCCTCCACCGAACAGCTGGCTGAAGAGGTCCTGAAAGTGCTGTTAGCGAAAAGAATCGATGAAAGGGAGGCAACCACCGACATGAGGATCCATTCCACCAAACCCACCACCCTGCTCTGAAAGACCGGCTTCTCCCCGTTGATCATAAATCTGTCGCTTCTGGGAATCTGAAAGGACCTCGTATCTGCACGAATCGTGTTAATCACGGGAGGAGAAGGGGTTGGGAATGGAGACACGCACGCATGTGTGACCTCTTTGAACAGCTCAGGATCGCCACCCTTATCGGGATGCAACCTCAAAGCCCTGAAAGAGAGTCAGGATTGGTTGGACAACAGCACCCAGAGACAAAGTACTTTTTGCGATAGGCTTTCTTGAGCTCAGTTTCCGAGGCATCTGGGGAGACTTCGAGGAGATCGTAAAATTTTCTGGAGACGATGAGCTCGACGACGACGACAAGGACGATGTGGGACGTACGTTTCTCTGACCATTTCTGAGCGAGTGATGAGGGAGAAAGATGAGAGAGTGTAAGGCAGGCCCCATTTTAGCGCTGCCAAAACCGATCGTTCCAGAGCTTTCTACAGCTTTTAATACAAAAATATACAAAAATCCTCCATATAAGGCAATATTTTCACTCAAATCTTACACAATCTACTCGCTCACATCCGGGTACACATCAAACCGTCTCTGCTTCGTCACAGGAATCCCTTCTCGAGTTTCCTCCAGAACCTTGGGATCTGTTCTCCTCAGTACATTTCGTTTCTCCAGAATACTCAGTCACAAACCTATGTCCGCATAGATGATCTCTTCATTTTCGCCGGCTTCAGAAAGTACTCGAGCCCTGGAAACATTTTGATTAGTCCGCACAGGACGAAGAATGGCTCTTACATGGGGTCAACGATCATCGAGTGTCCCCACTATTGTTGTCAGCAAGCGGATTGCCGTATTATAAAGCTCTCACTCACCGCGTGATAGCCGGCAGTCAAGTCGCGAGCAGGGCTGCACATCGAGACATAGACCTGGTTGTCATTAGCCCTGGGATCGGGTGTCAAGAGTCAGTACTCTACGAAAAAACCCGACACATACCTTCCTCTTTGCAACAACTCCCAGTGCAACGGGCCCGTGGTCAAATTGAAGGCAGCAGGATAAATTAAGACGTGAGCACCTGGGATGATGTCAGACAAGCAAAAGCGCCGTTCCCAGGAGTAACTCACCCCTCCGTGCTGCTATCATCGCGAGCTCGGGGAACCTGATATCATAACAGATTCCAAGTCCAATTCGGGCAAATTCTAGAAATTGTCAATAACAAGTAACTTTGTCCCAGATTCTAACAGACCTGTATCAAACGTATTCATAGTGTTCCCCGGCGCCAGACTCTCACTTTCCTATGTATACTGTTGGCGATTATCAACAACGTTGAATGCTATCAAGATTCACCTTGAATGTGATCTTGCCAGGGATATCGATGTCAAAGAGGTGAACTTTGCGATGAAACGCAACGAGGTCGCCTAGCCATGAACTTTGAGCTGGATACATCCATGTATTCTCGCAAGCAAAGCACCTTGCGGGTTATACACAGTGCAAGTGTTGAAGAACTTGTCACTGTCCGTATCCCTTTCGGGAATAGAGCCTTACAAAATGAGAGCTCAATGGACCCCAAGCATAGTCCCCCCATACCTCCAATTAACCACGTCTTAGTTTCTTTCGCAACCTCTGAGAGCATCTTCACACTCTCGCTTTCACTCTTCTCAATCTGGTAAGGTTGTCCTGGAGTATACCCAATCTTCTCTGCATACACAGGGAAGTGGACGTGTCCATAGGGAGAGTTGAAGCATTCCTAGCAGCATTTCGTAGTCAATTCGGCAGTAGATAGCCACAACGAAACTCATACGGGTAGAACAACCAAGTCAGGTTTCTTCGGACGTCCCGAGGTTGCTTTCAAGATCATTTCCCGTGCATGCTTCAAGTTTTCGGTCTTGTTAGACCCTATATTTCCCAGTTGGATCAAAGCAAGGGTGAACGGCTTCAAGATAGGAGCTCGAGTTAATGCAGACATGATGGGGAGCGCAGAGAACGTCAAGCGTGAGATGGTCTTCATATATTGGCGGGCCGGGGTATAGGATAGGGGTAAACCCCTTCCACGCGACCACCACTACAATGGACATCTATGCCCCGATAGCCTCCGCCAGGCTCTCATATTCCTCAAAAAACGCGTTGAAAACAGGTCCAACTTCTTCTGCACCACTCTGCCCACTCTGACGACCGATATTTATCTAGGAAACTTCACGACCTTCGCAGATCTTCTGGTTACGCCTCTCAACGAAGTCGTTCGGAGTTGTAGAATCTCTGCTCAGGACGCGAAAGCTATATTTGACACGCTCCTGAAAGAATGCGGACCACTGTCTCTGCCTTCTCTTGACACCCTAGACCTGCCTATAGACGACATATTCTCGACTGGAGACGCCGCTCTCGACCAAGCACTCAATGGCGGCATCCGAACCGGAATGGTTTGGGAAATCGTGGGCGAAAGGCATGGTCAACTTTCCGCTCGGAGAATCTATAATGACCATTTACACGTATCTAGCGCCGCAGGAAAGAGCCAATTGGCTCTCCAATTATCTTTATTCGTCCAAAACCCAACAACCATGGGAGGCCTGAACGGGGCTGTCTGCTACTTAACCACATCCTCCATACTCCCCACAAGCCGGATCGACCAAATACTCCAATCTAATAGAAACCTCTCGCAGCAGAACTGCAGCCTCTCTCATATCCACACAATCAACGTCAGCACAACCTCCATACTCATGAACATCCTTACGAACCTCTTGCCTAATTTCATCAAGCAAAACCTCTCCTCCCCATATCCCGTGAAACTTCTCATAATAGACGCTCTGACAGAACTATTTCATTCTGATGAGAAAACAACCAAATCGACGTTATTCGACCGTTCAAAAGAACTCAACCGACTGTCGTCGACACTCCACGCACTGGCAACAACACATAACATTGCTGTCATCATCATCAACGAAGTAATCGACAGATTCGAACGAGGGACCGGAGCAAGGCCCAACCGCGGCGACCTTCTCTACAGTGAACAGTCTCGTTATTTCAACACATGCGACAGTGTCCCAGGAGAGGGCACCAAAGAAGCAAGCCTCGGATTAGTTTGGGCTAACCAGATCAACGCCAGAATCATGATGAGTCGTACCCGAAGGCGAAGATACCTCGACGCCAATGAACTACAACAAAAGAAACTTCGACTAGAAAGCAACCTACCATACTCAGCACCAAGCGATCCCTCTTCGCACACCGAGGATCAATCTACACTCATTCGACGATTGAGTATAATCTTCAGCTCCGTTTCACCATCTGTGTCGTTAGATTACATTGTCGCGCACGAAGGTATTTGTGTCCTCCCCGACGAATCTTTACAAGAAGAGGCAAAACCAGTAGACTACCGTTTTTCGGAAGTGCAGGAAGACACCTTCGGCCAGACCGAGCAGACGCCCGCATCTCAACTGCAAGAAACACCCGACGAGGAGGACGAATATGACAGACTCCTCAACACAGACGAGCTCTCTTACGATGCTTACGACGCGTTCGAATTCCAATTGACTCAGCCGGCTCCGACATAAAACCTCGTGCTCCAGTGATTGCCTTGGACATTGAATCTAAAGCAAGTTATATTCACTCCAGATACAAGTCTATCTATCTAATATACATATACGTCAAGAACAAACGTTTGAGATCATCGTAGCGAAATATTGCTCCATTTCTCCGTGACCATCACGGTTTCTGCGGATCGCTGAATAGTAGGTTTCCAAGCCGGAATCAAGGCAGGGATATACTTGGCCTGCATATGTCCAAATTCGACAACTGAATGATCCGGGGAACCTGGCACAGGAGTCTCAACCGGATGTGGATGCCAGTCAAGAATGGGTCGGGAAATCCAAGGTTTGGGTTTGGGAAATGGTTCGATATAGCAGCCGAAATATGACACGACGAATCCCGTTGCGCCTAAGGCCATTATATTAGCAGCTATGGGTGTAAGGGGATGGACTGAACGCACTGAAAAGGGTGGCAAGGCCTGCCATAACCACCGTAGCGTAAGCAGTTGCTCTAGCATCTGGAAACGCGTTAAAAGCAGCGATTAAACTCTGCTTGCCGTCGGCGAGGCGAGCCAGTAACAAGATAAAGTTCGCTAATCACCTCAGTGAGCTTCTTGAATTGATCTTCACAGAATCAACCATGCGCCTTCAACTCACCTAGACTGAAAATTAGCAACGAGCTAAATCCCAGTAAACTCCTCGGCCGGATGTACTCGCGTTCTGGATGCCTGACACGATGGAGAAATATAGTAGCCATAGTGATTAGGGCCAGCCACTGAAGACCTATTGCTGCTGCCTCTGCCGCTAAAAACCGAGGTCAGACGAGATCCCACTAGACCTGGGAGACATGTTCCACACACCTGGTATACTTCCAGAGCCAGTGGCAAGGGATACCGTTAGGATAAGAATGGAAACAAGATGGAACAAGGTGACGAAAACTGAAATGCATCTTCATAAGCAGAGGTCCGACGTTCGGACAAGGCCTCTTACCAATTGACAAGATTCTGACGAGGGTGGGCAGCCTTGCCTTGGGCGGCGGGACCTCGAGGATTTCGTGTTTGAGGGTCACAGACATTGGTGCTTCAAGAAAGTGGTCGAGAACGAATCAAAAGAGTGCAAAAGGAAGGACAGCTTTGCAGAGCGCTGCTCTGGTATAAGAAGGGGTCTAAGTGCAAAAGGATACGCAGCTGACAGAAAGAGGAGTCAACTCTTTATATGGAACGGCGTCAAGGACAGTGGCAGGGAGGAAAGACGGTGCCACCTCATATATTCTGCCACAATGCCCACGCAAACGAACAAAGGGCACATATCTCTGCTTGAATGGAAGCGTGCATGGCAGCAGATGAACGTGACATATACATACCTTGATAAAGACGCAGATTCAGTTATCCATAACCACACATTAGACACGAGGCACTCACCTGCGGGGCAATTCCCAGATCCGAAAGGTGCTTAGTTGAGTCTCTGGTAGAAGAATGCGCAAGGAGTTGAAGAAAACGCAATAATACATTCTGTGTCATATTTGTGATAGGAAGACGAAACGCGATATTATACAGTTGGAAAGGCAAAATCCCAGAGGGTATGCAATGAAACTTGGAAGACGGCTGAAACGAAAGCTCCACGGGTGTACGTGCCGATAGATAGAAGTATCGAGGAAATAGCTTGACGAGTAAATGTTCATACATCTAGAGGCAGCTCGATCCAATCTTCTCGGCCGAAAGTATTCTCTCCTGAATAGCTGACGTAGAGGAAGTTGTCTTCATCCCTGAGCATACATTGAGTATCATTGTGTTTTCGTCATTACCATCGACGTACTTGTGTTCCTCGTATATTGCGCTCATAAGTGCTGCGGTCGGTGGGAGTACCTCGTCCACAAAGATGAAGATCGCCTTCTCCGGTGCGAGCTTGATACGCTTCCGGATAACGTAGACGAATTGGCCTACGGTGAGGTCCTTATCGAGTCGATTATAAGCGCTGGAAATGGAAGAGACTGATGAGGGGACTCACAGAAGGTACGAGGTACTTCTTCTTGTCAATCGTGGGGATATCCGTCCGGTCTGCCTTCTCGCAGATGACCTGTGCACAGTGAGTTGCTGGATATATGCCTGTGCAGGTTTGCGCTAAATACGCACTGGGATACGATCCGGGTACTTCTGGCGTATCCGCTCAGCTTCAGCCTTTCGCTTCTCTGTGCAGGGGGTTGGCACAAGCTCCTCTTTGCTATTAGGACGGGGTCTCACCAAAGGGGTGCTCATCCTTGAACTTGGACCTCATATCTGGAAGCTGGGTTAGAGAGTGTTGTGGAGGACGATGGCAAGGGGTGCGAGGAGAATGTGGTGGTCGTGGTCTGAGTGACAATCGAAACACGCGCAGTTGCAATAAGGGGCTGTGAAATAACAGCCGTCAACAAACCTCCGAACTGGACATTTATGGCTTCCTGCCTACTGCTATTATTCCAGTCATATTCCATTACAATTATTGACTCATTATTAACAAAAATACTACTATTGACTCATTATTATTATCACTTGGTCGCAGCCGTCGCTCCCATCGACGCTGCCATACCCAGTGCCATCGCACTGCCCATTTGTGCTCCTACCGCCTCAGACGGCACAAAGACGGTCTTTGACCCAAATGCCCTGACCCGCGCTACGTCAACCCTACGCAGTTCCATCTCCCTTGCGAATGGATCAACCACCATGGCATCTACCTGGGCTTTCAACCGTACGGCTTCCGCTTCCGCTTCCGCCTGGATCCTTGTCGCCGCTGCCAAAGCCTCAGATTCAATCCTTGTCTTCTCTGCTTGAGCTTTGGCAGCCGCAATAATACGATATGCATCTGCATCTGCTTGGGTATTCGCCTGTTGTGCCTTGATCTTTGTAACCGCCAGGGTACCTTCCTCGGCCTTGATCTTGTTGCTGTTCTCCCTATCGACATTCTAATTATGTGTAAGCAGAATCCTGGCATGAATGATGGTGCAACGGCTTACAGCAGCCTCAACTTGCGCCTGTAGAGCACGGGCTAGACAGATCTCCAAGTTAGCAATGCCTGTCATGCATCGAGATGGGGACGTACTTGTCAATTTATCCATGGTTCCGGCAATTTCACCCTTGAATTGCCTGTCAATTACGGCTGGATATTTCCATCAGAACTAGTGGCAAAAACTCGCAATTCTCCCTTACCTAGATCCTTAAGAACAATACCGTATTCCAGTGCAGCTTGATGCATCTCATCCATGGCACGAGTCCTCAATGCGTCCAGGAACGCAGAGGAGGGATCCGAGCCATCATCCATGTTGTCTGGACCGAGTGACCGTTGCTTGACCTAATCAAAAATGAAATACCATACAGCGTCTGATAGCAATAACACTTGCCATAGATGAGTAGTCGAGATGGGCGATGACCTGAGTAAGAATGGACTGTGTCTTGTCGCGAAGGGCCTCATATGGCGTAGAATAACCATGAGTAGCAAGTTTGAGAGGCTCGGTCAATTGCCATTTCAAGTAGATCGTCAAGCTGACAGGGACTTGGTCTCGTGTGAAGCTGAAAAGAACATATTAGAGTAAATGGCCAAGGAGGTAACGAGCTACTTACATATCCTTGGTAGGCATCTCGACTTGGTTCTCCCCGAGAGTATACAAGCCTCGCAATGTAACATTAGGGTTGGTGATCACACTTTGTCCTGCTCCAAGTAACTCCAGGTCGTCACCCCGTTGGAGAATGGCGCAGTTACTCGCCGGGATATCCAGGCTACAAATGTCAGTCTGCGATCATGAAGGATAGTGTATGACCTACAATGTAGCAACCACATATTCCTTTTGACCTGCACCGCCAATTTGGCTGTTCATCCTGACTTCATGGGTCCACCCCAGAGTGATGCCAGTCAAGGGATCCTTGACAACCTTTGGCAAATGCGTCTGATCGACAATGGAGAGAATATCGTAAGTTCCTTCAATCGCATACGCTACGAACCCAGCGTTCTTGATCACGAATATCTGGTTCGTTGGGTCCGATACAACAGCAGCTTGGTTCTGGGAGACTTGTACTACTGTCAGTCCTTGGAACTCAATGACCGTGTCCGACACTGCACTCGGGAATGAGATGATTTGACGTAGGAATGGGTTATTCTTCACGTACATCCTTTTGTTCCGCACCATTTACGAGCCCACCAATTGCGGAAAGGGAAACTGGGGTATCTCCCAGGTTTAAACAGAATCTTGGGATTGCCACCATGGTTGATGAGTCCAACATGACCGGGAACAAGTTCAGATCCTGTCCAATCCGTCGGGTTCTTCTTCGACAACAGCCGCCCTCTGCCAGCCTAGGAGAATCAATCGGTCAGTGGTAGATACCAGAAGCATGAGCAGCACAAGCTCACGTCATGCAATTCTTTGTCCAGCTTCTGGAGGGCGGCAATCACGCCTCCTTCTCCTATCGGAACAAAGAATGGTCGTTGCTCAAGTACCGTATCCATTGGGGCAATAAATGTTGACTTCTTTGGTTTCGGCAGCTTCGCGAAGGCCTTGCTAGGTGAAGGTGCTTCGCCTTTGTCCTTCAGTGGGATGCCGTTGAGAACAGTATTTGTTTCTCCATTGCTCGAAGCACCGCCAAAGTTGGAAAAAGCGTCTCCGAAGTTAGAAGTCATGGTGAGTGAGATATAATGCGAGTCGGGAGGATATGGCCATCTGCCTTTTTATACAGATATGGAGGCAACGAAAAGGTGTGCAGGTGCCGCAAGCGCAACGTTTCACGTTCTCTATGATGGTGCCGTTGGACATTACAAGTGGGAAGCGGTTGCACACCATTTCTGATAGGAGTGCTGTCAAAGCTGTAAATTGCTGTGAAAGAAAGTTCAAACGTTCATAGCTGAAAGTCGGCAATTCCAGGACGCTTATTGCCGCCATCAAGGCCCGATCAAAATCTGCCAAATCAGGGGTGCCCCGAGCCACGTGCTGCTCATATGGCCACGTCCGAATGTGGTCATCAGTACCGCCCACCGCGACGACGACGACGACGACCGCGACAACACCAGTACCATGAACCGACAATGGCTGTTGGTCCTTCCACTACTGTCTGCAGCATTGGCCCAGCAAGCAAATGATACCCTACTATGGGGAGCATATCGACCCAACTTGTATTTTGGCTTGCGTCCCCGCATTCCAGAGTCGTTGATGACCGGTTTAGTCTGGTTTGGGACGCAGGACTTTTTGTCAATCGGAAGTGAGTATCTCACTGCTAGGTATGTGGATCATTACTGACAATGCCTAGAAACGCGCCATACCTGTGAGCAGAATGAGCTGGACAGCTACACATGGACGGAATACGACCCGCGTGAAGGAGGTGTACAAGTAATTAAGGACGGGCTGAACAACGTGAAGATTACCACCGAATTCCTCAAGGTCCCCGGTGGCCAACATGGAGGCAGTTGGGCTGCCCGAATTCGTGGCGAACCTCTGAGCGAAGGTTAGAATCTTTCGGTGACCATTTCACTGGTATGCTAAGAGGGACATAGACAAGCCTTCTCGGGTGTCCACCATATTCTATTCAGGGTTGGAGGGCATGGGGAACCTTCAGATGGAAACGGAAGAACATGACAATGTGTGCCCCTTTGCCTCTTTTCATTCCATCGTCTGGCTAACTTATGCTTGAAGGGAATTGACGGGCAAATCGAGTTCTCCGGCAACTCTGAAGAATTAGGCGACTTTACCCTCCGAGTCGTTGATGGTACTTTCACATATTCTCACTACAACAAATAATAACCTCCGCATAGGACCAAATAACAAGTATATCAAGAATGGGCCTCATTATGACGACTTCAGGAAAGGCGTCGAAAAAACTCATTTCTTGGGCAGGCGTCTGGAGTCCGGCACGGTATGGAAAGCTAAAGGTCGCTCATTCTCCTTCACTCATTATCTCTTTGCTAATTGTCGCTAGACATCATCATAAATGCCATCGCCAGCAAATTCCGTGAAATAGCCCCAACCTACCAACCAGACTTCCCGGATGCTGGCTATATACTTACCTTGCCCAACGATGTCTATACCGGCAGTAATTTCTATGCTGTGCAGAAAGTTTTCGACGGCCCTTTCCAGTTCGATGTATTCTTTGAAAGTGCTAGCGCAAAGCAGAAGTTAGCTCGTAAGTTCAGTCATTCGCTATGCAGAATTCTTTGCCTCATAACTGTTTAGCACCCACTTTGGACAAGGGCATCCCTGCTCTAGTGGAAGCGTACAACCAACGCTTTCGAAAAACACTTCCCTATCCCGCCGACTATCCTCTCGAGAAGCATCAGTCACTCGAAGACTTCTCGAAGGCTGTCACCTCCAACCTTATTGGTGGAGTTGGATACTTCTATGGCACTTCGCTGGTCGACAAGAAATTCTCTTATGAGTGGGACGAAGATGAGGACTCTGACGAAGATGACCCATCTACCAGACCTGGGGCTCATCTCACAGAACCCAGGTCTCTACTCACTGCGACCCCAAGTAGAAGCTTCTTCCCGCGAGGGTTTTATTGGTGGGTTGCATTTCTTTCAAGCACAAACATGATAGTAATATTTCTGTCAGGGATGAGGGCTTCCACCTATTACACATCGGAGAATGGGATAATGACTTCAGGTATGTGTGATGACTCGGACCTGGATGCCCGCTGAACCCCCAGTTCCCAGCCTTGAGATTCTGAGAGACTGGGTAAACCTGATTGACGACAATGGTTGGGTTGCCCGCGAGCAGATTCTTGGAGAAGAAGCGCGAAGCAAGGTAGGACTACCATAAACGGTACTGCAACGACGGGCTTACGCACTTGAGAAATAGGTTCCTCTCGAGTTTCAAACCCAGGTACCCAACTATGCCAACCCGCCAACTTTGGCCATGGCAGTAAACGCCTTTATCGAACGTTTCAAAGCTGCGAGTGCCAACAGCGGACCTTCGGACCAAGATCTTGGAATGGATCTAGGAGGGGTCCAAGCTCCTCTTGGTGTACAAGACGAGTCGAAACCTCACATTGGCAGCCATCACCTCCGAGACAAAGAACTGGCACTGTCATACCTCAAGTCTATCTACGCACCCTTGAAGAGACATTACGAGTGGTTTAGGCGCACACAGCGTGGTCAAATCAAACAATATGGACGAAAGGCGCGATCTCGAACAGAAGGTTACCGCTGGCGTGGACGCACTGAGCAACATGTCCTGACGAGCGGAATGGACGACTACCCTCGTGGGCCTCCCCATGCCGGAGAGCTTCATCTCGACTTGATTTCGTGGATGGCCTTCTTCTCTCGCACGATGAAGGATATCTCTGGATTCATCGGTGAAAAGAATGACGAAGCCAACTTCGCCAAGATAGAATCAGCTATTCTCAACAACATCGAAGGTTCATTCATGTCATCCTGCCCTAAACGAATGCTCAAAATGCGATGACAGATTTGCACTGGAATGAGGAGGAACAAATGTACTGTGACGTTGGCGTGAACGAAGACGGTGAGCACCTCATCTGATGCCCTGTGGCATTCTGACATTGACCTCGGGTTGGAAGACGAATCGCATCACATCTGTCATGCAGGCTACCTCTCCATATTCCCTGTCCTCCTGTCTCTTCTTCCTCCTGATTCCCCTCACCTCGGACCCGTCCTAGAACTTCTTCGAAGTCCTGCTCACCTCTGGTCGCCATATGGCCTCCGTAGTTTATCGGCGTCTCATTCTGAATTTGGTAAAGGGGAGAATTATTGGAAAGGCCCAATTTGGATTCAAATGAACTATCTTGCACTCAGTGCTTTGCATAAGGTACCCTAGTTCTTTGGTGTTAGAGGGGTCGATTCACCCAATTTGGCTATCTTCTAGACATATGCCAAGCAACCTGGCCCATATCAAGCAAGAGCCCGGGAAATTTACAATGAACTTCGTAAAAACGTTGTAGACAACGTTGTCAAGGCTGGTCAACTCACCCGATAATCTGGAATTCGACTTGACGTATTCTTTTCATCAGGAATATGAGCGCACTGGCTATGTGTGGGAGCAATATAACCCTCTAACAGGAGAGGGTCAGAGAAGGTACGTTCAGGTTCTGTGCTACCTTCAAGCGATCTACAGTTCACCATGTCTTCATTCCAGTCACCCATTTACTGGATGGACATCATTGACAGCTTTGAGTAAGTTTGCTTTTTCCACCGACGATATACAATTGACCATTCTGCCAGTACTCGCCGAAAAGTATTAATTACAGCAGCGAGAGACGGAAATATACAGTTTCTATTATTATGAACGCCCGAGGGTAGTTCTTAGCGCGATTCAAGCTCTTGTTCCAGTGTTCTGAAGCTTGAAAGGGAATGGCTTTGGACAAAGAGAAGTGGGCAACTTCCTTGACATACCATTCTGGTTGTGACGTCTTATCGTTGCCTTAGTCCCATTGGAGGCGAAATGCATACTCTTCTGGAACCCTTCGAGTTCGTCGGATATCTTCTTGCGTTGACTGGCATAGTCCGCTTCAAGATCGACAAGCACGTTGAAGTGTCGCGCACTGTGAGGAACTTGCTTAGACGGCTTTCAGACAAATTGAACGCAATCAACTACATGCCTATCGAGTCCCATTCCTTCCAATCCTTCTGCTGCTGCTCTAAGAATCGCCATCCTCCCCTGTCTGGTTGCCTGGGACGTCGAATCAAAATTTCCGACGACTGTTTTTATTAGTTCCTAGAAGGCTTTCAGTTACTAACCAAATGCACATTGGCCATGACCACTTACTTGATTCAGCTTGTTCAACAACTGCAAAACAAAATGTCAGGACCATAATCTTGCACAAATGATAAGGGGACCTAGACATACGTCGATGACTGCCTGCGTTTCTTGTTGTCGACTTTTGACTGGTGACTTCTGGCCATCCTTGTCTCCTGACGCGAATTCCCAGACCGGCTCTTCGTTGGCAATACTATTCGCTTTGGGGTTATTGAGAGAGGATCCTCGACTAGATCCCTTCGTTAAAAGCTTATTGGATATTTCAAAGCGGACTTTTGCTTGGTTCAGCACTACTTGATCGACCTCTGGTTCAGCGAACGGTAGTTTGGTCACTTTTCCCACAGCGACTTGCAACGGCTTGGAAACACTGTCCCCCTTAGCTGAGCTTTGCATCGATGACGAGCGGCTTCGGATGGGGGGAGTTCTAGCCTTGTTCATGGCTTGTAGTGATTTGGAAGTTTGGATGGCCATTTCGGAATGACGACTATGCTTGACAACCTCAGCTGCTTTCTCGTTTGGGCTAGGTGAAAGTGTCAAATCGATCATAACGACATCTTGGGGAATGTTGCTGGCTTCGATCTTCTTGACATTGGTGTCGCCCTCGCTCCAGTCAGAAAGGGGTTGCTGTCAAAACACTGAGGGTTAATACATTACATAAAACCGAAGGGCGGCTAGATCCATACCTTGGTTGGGACCGTATATTCTGCAATAAAAGTCTTGGTGTTCTCTTCGTCCTCACTTTCTTCCGACTCCAATGGAAGGACATATGATATATCCACTGGTTCCGAAAAGGCTTCTACATCTTGAGGGTGGTGAAGGTCAACCGGGGAAGGTTCCCTCTTGATCTTATTGATGAACGAGTCTGACTCCCATGGAGCTTTTTTATTCTTGGGTAGAGGTCGGGCAGCTGGCTTGGTTGCTGGTTTCGTAGCAGGGATAGCTTTATCGTTTACCTTCTTCTTGACGTCACTTCCGAAGGGCTGGGAACAATTACAGTTAGCATCTGGTGCCGAACCACACTTGGCGAGTACTTACGGCATCTAAGTCGTTCATAGGCTCTGGCAGGAGAGACAGGGCAACTTCCTGAGCTTCCAGCTTAATGGCAACCTCGGCTTCTTTCCGTCCTATTGGTTGCCTGCCTGCTTGGATCTTCTTCGCCTGTTCCTGGACAGCCCGAGTGCTTCTGACTTGCTTAGGTACTGGGGGCTTCTGACCTGCTTTATTTTTCATAGCTGTCTTCCTTGGGGCCGAATTCGCAGATGTAGCTAGGTTCCCATTCGGCCTCTGGAACCCCGTCTTCTTGGTTCCCTTGGGCGGATCAGAGTCAACGCGATCGCTCAGACGACTGACATCGGCTGGCTTCGCGGTTCCTCGCGAGGATCGAGTGTCTTTAAGAGACACGCCACTTTCCCCTGGGGCCGGCGCTCGAGTAGAATAACGGGCACGCTTAGCTGGAGCATCTGGAGTAGGGATTGCATCTGCACGATCCTGGGCTTTGCGTTTCTTGTTAATGCAAGGAGATTCTAAGCCATTATGGAAGAACGAGATGAGACAAGGATGAAGTCTATATGGCTGATATGGGCTTTACCGTCGGGTATATCATGCCCCGAGTCGACGGGGGAGAACGGTCGTCGATGGAGCGAACTCTGGATCGCCTTTTTCGCAGATTGGTGCGTATAATTTTGAATGGACGAGACGTCTGGAACTGTGTTGGATTTCTTTGAGCAAGTAGAAGCCTGCAGGAGAACACGCTTATCTTACATTTCATCAAAAGGTTCTTTGTTACGGGCCCGGGGCTGGGAGTAAGCACGGAAAGGATGTCATCGTCGGAGGCATCTGAAAGAACGATCATATCCTTTCGCTTTCCAGACTTCATGGGCTGCGACATCTCTTGCGATATTGCCTTGGATTTGGCGATCTCTTCCTTTGACACTGTTGCGTGTGCATCTATTCCTACTTTCCTGCTTTGGTTTGGTTTATCATTGCTGATGGGTTTAGTAGTGAAATTTCCTTCGTCATCGATGTATACTGTTTCAGGAGGTTCTGCGAGAACTGAATCCAGAACTTCGTCGGATGCAGGTGGGAAAATAGAACCAATCGGCGGCGAAGTTGGTGCCAGAGAATTAACGGGCCCTGGAGTAGAATGCTCCCATACTGCAGAAATGTAGACCGTTAAATTTCAACACAACCGATCAATACATTCAAGCGTCTCACGTCTGGAGATTGCTGTGACCTTCTCCTGTTCAAGAGAAGTCCAGTTAGTCGAAGAGGTAAACTACGGGGTTTTGGTTTTACCTGGGTCGTTCGCGGCGATTCTGCGTTCTTGGTTCCATTGAGATCAATTTCCACTTCAGCAACTGATAACTTCCGGTTCAGATCTGGTTGGAACTTCTTAACAGACTACGCATACGAGTGAGGAACATTCAGTAGAAAGTAGAAGATACAGCGGCTTACCAGGTTCCGTTCCTTCAAGCTCGAGATGAACCTCTCCATATCAGAACTCTTTATATTCCACGTCGCAGTCAGGTCCTTTGCAACGAGTTGCATCGGCTCTTTCCCAACCAGTGGAGGATTACTTAAAGATAGGGTTATGGCAACCGAATCTGTCAAATTCCCGCTCAACACGATATCTTGCACGGTATCGTATGGCACAATGAGTGTATCCAATTTGTCAACCTAAGTCCGACACCGTCAGTAACCTGAAAAAAGAACAGGAGAATGATACACTACCTCCTCGAAGCTCATTAGAAAAGCCTTTGCATCTACATATATGCGTTCGATAGTCTTCTCTTGGGAAGTACCCACAGTCATTTTATTTGATTCAAACGGCTGTGGACTAGAATAGCCAGTGAGAAAAAACTAGAGCCTTGGACACAAGGACATATGTACGTACAAAGAAAGATCTGAAGTAGCCAGGCACTCCACAAGTTGAGTGCTGAGGTCATCCCAATACTCTCCTGACTGCAGCATTCCTATTATCTTGGACGAGCAAGGAAAAGTGGCTGGGTCGTAGACTTCTTGGAGAAATTGTGCTCGCTTTTCTTTCATGCCGCCCTTTGCAATGGGCAGGATAGTCGCAAATAGTTCTAACAAAGCTTCCAGAGGGAGAAAATCTTGGAAAGAGTGAAAGGCGTCCAACGGCAGGTGTAATCCTCAAGCCTACCTCTTGTGTTCCAGATAGTAAATCCTATGCGTGGACTGACGTGACGGTTATTAGTTGATACGTGTATCAAAGCAGCAAGGTCTGCAACATACCCGCCGAGCATTGTTGGTTTACGCAGGTTAGCGGCGATATCTGCCTTTCCTTGAATGGTGTCTGCAAGAAGCATATAAACCTACAGACGAAAGGAGATTAGGAGATTAAGCTCATTCCGTTCATATATGCGTTGTGAAGGCCAATTTACACCGGACAAAAGTTCACTATGACTCGAGAGACGATCATTTCTCGTAGTTGAGAAGTATAGCCTGCAAAGAAGTGGATGAAAAACGTTTCCAACGGCAGTTCTGGCTTTAGCTAGATAATTATGTCAGTATTGCGGATTTCAGTGAGTCCCAATAAAGCTGACCAGAGCTATGGGCTTCCAAGAAATCCTGGAACGAATAATTCAGCTTTAACCTAGCAAGATTCGCCAAAGAGGATGAACCAGAATTCCAGCAATAAGAGCTGCTTGAACAGTCTCCCAATGCCTTTTTATTCCTACACTCCTGCTGTCGACGCTAACGATGGGAGTGATCTTTTTGTCATGTATGGTTTGAAACACAGCGAAAGCGAGAGCAAGAGTAAGCTGCTGAGTTTGCGCATATAGCGGCTGTAATCCTGCTCTCAGAATGTCCGAGAGCTTATTGATCGTCGGGGACGACACTGTAGATAGATTCTGGCATAACAAAAGGAAAGTCAGATGCAGAGCGAGGTTAATGGTCATTTCAAAGAACTACAAGAATGGTCTCGATGGTCGACAATTGGTTTAGTGACGCGTCGATATCAGGGTTGCCGCGCTTCTTTGCTTTCGAGAAACCATTTTTGAGTTCAATAATAGCAGCCTTGACGTTATCCATCCGAAAACACGGCTTGGACTGTCTGTGGACCGTCCTGGACGACAACGACGATGAGGTTCAATTCGAAGAGGTTGCCGAAGCACAGCCACGTAATCATGATGGTCCCAGGAATTCGCCGGATTTTAGCGCCCGACTCGATACAACTTTTGGCAGAGCATCCAGTCGTCCGACACTGTATTCACTGGCAATTTCGCTTTGAAAATGTCACAGATGGTCCCTTGAATATTAATGGAGCTTCCGCGATTGAGGTCAATAGTCTGGGGTCCGACCGCCCAGCGGCCATCATCTTCATTACGGAACAAAGCCGAGACTCCCATGTATAAAGGCCGTAATCACCTTTCCAAATAGCCAGAGCGACGAGCGAGGAAGAGACCACTGTATTCTTGGAATCGTCGTAAAGTGAAACCAAGATGTCAGTCTTGACCGCGACCATGAAGAGTGGCCTGTCGTCTGTGCTGCCGACAATCAAGGTGAGCTGCGGAGTTGCTCAACAGTGGCAATGACTGACTCTGGGACGTGCACACCAGCCTCCAGAAATCAAGAGGAAGCATTTAAGAAGAGTATGTGGACCTTGTTCATGCCATTACAATATCTAAACAGTTGGCTATACCCAAAGTACTCCTGGCTACCGGATGTCTTCAGAATCAAGGGCAGTGTGAGTCGACTGCCCCCGTCTCCAGCTGCTGTCCGTTCTTACCAGTGTAACAAGATAATCGGCCGTATCCTAGGACCTGTCACTACAGTGTCGCTATTCGCTGCGCTGGTTGCATATGCGTCACATAGAGGCTATACTGTGGTTTGGACGAACTCTATCGTCCCACTTCTGTCCGTGGTTGTAAGTCTCCAATTACCCCTCTATCCAACACATCCTCCTAATTCCTTGTTAGGTCGGCTTGATTCTTGTCTTTAGGTCCGTGCTGGCGTTCGATCCATATTCCCGAGCCATCGACTCAATCATTCAAAAGGAATTCGACCTCCTATGACCGGTACTGGGAAGGCCGAAAGGCGTTCGCTGCTGTCACAACCTTGACACGCAACTTTGCTCGTCAAATCTGGGTATCGGTCAACTTGCCTCCAGATGCCACTGAGCAGCCAGGCAACGTCAAGGGGAAGACGCCAACTACCATCCTCACGGAAGCCCAAATCAAGCGTCGGAAGATCGAATGCCTCCATTTGGCTCTCTCTTTCGTCTTCGCCACCAAGCACTACCTGCGTGGCGAAGACGGGATTAACTATCCCGATTACATCGGCATCCTTCCCAAATCCTTCATGCGTCGTGATGATCTTATTTACGGGACACAGCGAACAAGTCCCCAGAGAGGGTATGCCTCCGTCAAAGATGGTTCTGCCATCCATAGTCGCGACAACAGCCTCGGTCCAAGCGGGACAACAACTCCGGACCTCTTCAGAGCGGACCCGACAAAGCGTGTACGCGCTAAACGCAGCAAAAATCGTATCTCCACTGTGGCAGATCTAAGCACACCGCTTCTGGTTGACACTCACCGAACTGTTGAAATCCGTTCTTATGACGATGCTTCCATGCCTTTACCTCTAATGTGAGTCCTTCCATGTGTCATGGCTATTCAAAATTCAGCTTTTCTTCATAGCATTGCCCATGAATTGACGCGGGCTGTTTATGGTTTCCGTCGAGACGGATGCCTTGAAACTATTGGCCCTGCTGGTAAGTGGCAGTTAGTTACTTTGCATAATTGGATGTAGTCACTCATGCAATACTCTCCAGGAATGAACAGCATGACGCAAATGTAAATAACTTGAAGACGTCCCTTAACTTTACGCTCTAGTGGCGACTAACTTGCCGAACAGGATCCAGGGACTGGTAGAGCATTTGGGAGCGATGGAACGCGTGGCTAACACCCCAATTCCTGCTTCATGTGCGCTCCCTCTTACTTTTCGTACCATTCGGTTGTCCTCACCTCTCTGCAGACGGGATTCACTTAAAACAATGCGTCACGCTTTATCTGTTTGCTTTACCCTTGACGCTGGTGGATGATCTTGGTTGGGCGATTATACCCATTGTTACCGTCGTCGCTTTCACATTCATGGGTATCGAAGGCATCGCAGAAGAAATTGAAATGCCTTTCGGTGTGTCTGCAGCTAGAAATTCAACTCCATTGTAGCTCATACACTTTCACTGCAGGAACGGATGATCGCGACCTCCCACTTGGTAAGTCAATGTTGCCTATTTAAATATATCACACCAGTTGATTCCCGCATCTAGAACGTTACTGTAGCGACCTGAAGGAAGAAATATTGTACGCCTATCAGCCCTAGTTTTAAGAGGGTAGCACTGATCCTTTGAAACAGCTATATCATCGACCGCTTGCCAGACGGAGGAGCCGGAATTCACGGATACGACGACGGAGAAGGAGACGATTAAGTATATCACGAACGGGAATGCTCGAGTTGCTCCGAGTAATTTTATCTAGCATTCCATGCCTGTAATGAGATGACACGAATATCCATGCAACGTCTATCAAAGAAGTGGGTAGGGCACTACTGGAAATCTGGCTGGCAGAATTCCCCGGGTCCATATGGCTGTCAACCAGGGTCAGCAAATAAACGCTCGCTTGAAAGGCGGTATATACCTTGCTTGACAGAGCAGTCAAACCGGCAGAGTTCTCGCTCGTATGTCTGCCACTTTGAGGGCCAGGCTTGGGCTTCTCGCCCTTTGCAAATGCATCGAGAATCTTTTTCGTTGATTCGGGCGTGAGGTCCTCCTGGAAATTCCGCTTAACGATAAGCTCTTTAGGAAGCGTAACGGGTCACTACTCACATAGAAGTCATCGCCAACGACGATCATAGGAGCATTACTGCATGCACCCTGGCATTCCACTTCTACCACGGTAAATTTACCATCCTTGGTCGTCTGTCCAGGCTTGACTCCACCAAGGTGCTTGGAAACAGTATCAAGGATTTCATTGGCACCGCAGAGCATACACGGCGTTGTCGTGCATACTTGGACAAAGTGCTGGCCGATGGGTTCACTGGAAATCTTCTATTAGCAACTACGGGTTCAGTCCGGAACGGAATGTATCCCACCGGTTAAACATAGTGTAGAAAGTGGCGACCTCATAAACTCGCATAGCAGGCATCTCCAGCAGTTTGGCAATGTAGTTCATGACACTTATGCTTGTCCAGCCTTTGTTTTGCCGTTGTCCGAGGTCGAGGAGGGGAATGACAGCTGCTTTCTTGTATTGAGGAGGATACCGCGAGATGATTTCCTCTGCCCGCTTCATGTTTTCCGTATTGAATTCGAATGGAATCTAGAAGAGACCTTCGGTATATGTTGCTCCTGAGCAAAAGCCAAACCAACCTTGGAGTTGTTATACGAGGTATCCCGGTGCTGCAGAGCACGTTAAACCGGTGTCGACTGCAAGGAAGCCTTCAACACGTACCACGAAGAGAGCATCGGAACGGCGAGAGGGCGTCGTCGATATGAACCGCTTCCCGAGGGCAACCCTGGGTACTGTGCGTCGTGCAATGGAAGAGAGCATTGTGGGAGCGGGATGAACTCGGACGGCGTTGGCGACTTGCGAGAGTTCGTGGTCGTCGTTGGCGAAAGTCCCCACGTGATCTGAAATCATCGCATCCAATCATCGCTCCCTAATTTGCCTCGATCCCGACGTCGTCCACAGCGACGGAAACGTTGCTTGCTGCTCTGCATTGTGAACAAAGCTGATACTATAAAAACCCAATTTCAAGGGCTACAATTAATTGGATGTATACACTACGCAGGGGCACCTCTATCGCCAGTCCAACATCGATCTCCTCCAGCGATTTGCGATTTTTTCCACCTTGAGCAACACTCCGGCCGTGATACTTCGTAGTTTTGTTTCCTGGACTCCTCCCACCCCTGATATCTTCAGTCCCTGCTCAAGGTTCGAAAAGATCTGCAGGGCCCACTCCTGGACTCCAAGTAACAGTGTGGTGTGGTCCAAGCCCAACGTTCGCCCTCCATCTACCCTGATTGACCCATCGAGAATGACGAGGGAAAGCTCCAACGCTGATGACAGAACGGATGCCTCCTTTTCCGCTTTCGTCCCGTCTTCGTCGTCTTCCATCTGGGCATGGCCCGTTGGGCGAGTACCTATGCTGATAGCAAGCTCCAAGGAATCTGGAGCTATAATGGCCAGCCATTCTGCCGCGTTTTGTGAAGCATTGACGAGAACACCCAACGTGCGCAAGAAATGGGACAAGACAAGTGGGTTCAAAATTAGTCCAGTTCCAGCTCCGTGATATTTCTTCCGTCCCTCGAGGTGCGATGTTCTTTGTTCGCGACTCTGTTCCTCCCGAAGGAATAACCAGAACCGGTTGATTAGAGGAGCGATGAAGAACTCTGCCGCGACTTGCGTGAGAGTCGTCTTCTTAGGTGGTGCTTGTGCGAGCTCTAATCTATCCCGACGATGAACTTCTGAAATACCAGGCGCTTTCTTTATCTTTAGAACCTTCTCTCTGGCAAGAAGAGGAGCTTGATCTGGTATGCTTGACTCCTTCTGTTCTTCGATGGCACTGCGACTGATCCCCTCCATCAGCAAGGGAACCAGCTCCCTGTCAGCTTGTCCTGAGGCGATATACTTTCTATGCATCGCTGGAGGAAGCATAGAGCTGGGGAACTCAGTCCGCGACTTTGGCACTTTCGACTCCGGAATGGGAAGAGATGCAAGCTCACGGGCTCCCATCGCGAGAGCATTAAGTGCCACATATCTTTGGTCGACGGAGTATTGGTTTTTGAAGAACTCTTCGATGAGGGATCTGTGAATCGTGAATTCAAAATGTGAATATGATAAATAAATTAGAACTTACGGTGCTGTTTGTCGTGGAGCACAAGCTACCAACGCATTCAATGCCCCCTGACGTTTCGCCGAAAAATCGTCCAGTTCGTAGTTGTTATTCAAACTCAATAATGCCCACACCAAGTTCACTGCGTTCTCCGCTGCATTTATTATTAGTTCTCGTCGCTCACGATATCCGGAAAGCTTACCAAGTTCAGTTCCGTAGCCCGCCTTCTTTCGAATCAGCTCTTCAGCACAATTGAGTCCCATCTCTATCTTGTCAGCTTCATGAGGATCATCAGGCTTAGTCTTCTCCTCACTCCCTCGTAACAAGTCGCTCAGTTGCTTCAAGTATACCGGCCGAGCGACCTTCCTCTTGCCTACATTCAAAGATGGATCTTTCTCAATTTCAGCTAATTCTTCGGGGCTGGGGGAGGAGGATCGAGACGAGTCTGATGAAGCATAACCTATCAAGGAATCATCTGAATCGTAGCCCTCTTCAGTATCCTTGAACTCTGCTTTCTCTGGTTCTTGATCAGCCGCCTCATGGGCCGCTCCCGCTGTTGTGATTTCTTCGACTTTCGCGGCGTCCAAGGCATCAGCAGAGGATGTGAGATCCACTTCTGCATCGACGTCTCTTGCTCGAAGCAGCTGGCGAAGAGATCGTGCCCAAGGCTTCCCAGAATCATCTCCTTCCCAAACGCCAAAATCCAGCTTTTTATTGCACATCCGTGCAACCTCTTCCGCGACGAGCATTCCGCAGTTCCTCACTGCACTGTCTTGATGTGAAAGGTATTTTGTAATGCCTTGAATGAATGAAGGTGAAAACGACAAGGATTCTAACGGAGGGGAATTAGGCAGGAAATAAGATGCAGCGATCAGTAAAAGGGTGCTTGTATCTGTGTAAAAAGAGTATTAGACACTGGCATACAACTTTAGAACGCTCGATGGGGTTTACTGACATTGATGCTGGGACAACAAAGAATGCTTTACATGTTCTGTGGACGCCCAAAGTTCAAGAATACTTTCCATAAGAGCCTCGAGTGCTGAAAAGATGGTTACGATAGGTAACATAGGAATGAAATACACCGGATCTTGCCTTTCACATGGAGTGAACCTCCTCTCGTTGCACCCGAAACCCAACAGACAAATATTCGTGCATGAGATTGGGCCCAGCTACGCGAAAGGATCAGGCTCGTCGATATCTCCCAGAGCTCATGTTTGCTAGGTTCTAAAGCTCCAAGTAGACGTGCAAGCAACATTCCCTCTTCGCGTATGGTTCCTCGAATGGGACGAGAGTCGTCCAACGGCGGTTCGATAATCGACAGGGATGCAAACAGTGATAACAGAATAGATTGCAGTGATAAGCTCGATGGCAAATTATCGAGCAATTCAGTCCAAAACGAGAAGTATTTTTCCGCCTTGGAATCGTGAACCTTCGTGCGAATGACGGGTAGGGTAGCTTGAAAGAACGAAGGTTGCGTCCTGGACGTCGGGGGGCTAGATGGAAATAGTCCTACATTGACAAGCTTCCCGAAGAGGTAGGAAAGTGCTCGAAGCGAATCTGCAGGAGAATCGTAAGATAACTATCACATGCAGGAGATTCAAACCTTACCCTTTCTGGCCTTCCCTTGATTAGACAGTTGAGAAATCATCGTTTCGCATCTCACAGAAAGGCTGTTGAAATATTTTCCGTTTTCCAGTGAAGGAGGAATTGAATTCTCCAATCCAATCGCATTCGCGACTTTTCCTGGAACCATTGCTAAATTCCTGACACAATCGTTCCAAGCCAGCTCTTTCTCCCCAGCAGGGGTACCTTTTGGTAGAAACACAGCATCATAGAGCCTATCAATCGGATATTCCACTGTTAACCGTTCAAGAATCCCGATTGCGTGGGCCGTCAAAGTCGAAGAGAGCAGGGTAGAGTACGTGATCAGAGCAACCTCGCCAGAAATTGGCAGGGAATTGGAGAAAAGATCTGGGCAGAAGTACTGCTCCACGAGGACCGTAGCTTTCTTCTGTTTCAAGATGTCGTCCCATGCAGGCAGTATGTGCTGCAAGATTGCGCGTTGAAACCGCGGCAAATGTTTCGATACTTTGAACGCCCCAGGAGTCAACGGTTGGATGTTGTATTTTTTGGATAACGGAGGCAGCAGTCCTATCCCATCCAACGGAGCCGACAAATAAGCCAGAAGTGTCTCAACGTTTTCAACAGGTGCATGAAATCGGTTGAGCAAGTCCTGAATGTCGTCTTGATGATTTGAGGTCATGGAGGTCAAGAGAAAGACACATATTGATTCTTCGTAAGCGCCGAACATCGAGAGCTAGGACTGGCACAACAAGATAACCTGAACGTTACATACATAACATACTGCAGACACGGACAGAATTAACCCTGTAATCCGACAAGATACAAATACAAGGCCCAAGGGCCGTGGGCACAATTAAATGGCAGTCATCCGATATCTCAAATAGAGTGGATAAAATTTACGTATCGTGACAAAGGGGCATATATGATCAACCATTAGTGGTTCAAATGGATTGGGAGCTAGGCAGCAGGGGCAGCGGTCTTGGAGGTAGGTTTACCCTTTGAGGCAGGCTTGGTCTTGGATGCAGGCTTTGCTTTGGCCGCCGGTTTCGCCTTAGAGGCAGGCTTAGCCTTGGTGGAAGCAGGCTTCTTGGCAGTGCTGGTAGGTTTGGCCTTTGCCTTGGAAGCAGGTTTCTTTGCTTCACCTGTCACAGCCTGCCGACGACGAGGTCAGTTTTTCAGACGTTTAGGCACAATCACGGATGAGTTACCCTCTTCGTAGCAGTCCCTTTCTTAGTTGCAGGTTTCTTCGCTGTGGCAACTTTCTTGGTAGTCGTTGCCTTCTTGGAGGTAGCAGCAGCCTTTGTGGCAGCAGCAGGCTTCTTTGTGTTCGAAACCGCCTTCTTGGGAGGGGCAGGTTTCGCACCAGCCTTGGACTTGGTAGTCGCCGCCAGCTTCTTAGTTACTGCGGGCTTAGTGGGAGCAGCTTTTGCCTTGGTGGTAGTGGCTTTAATCGCGGTAGGTTTCTTGATGGCAGGCTTGGTATTCTGAAGACGATCAGGATTCTGAAGCCAACGAAAACGACGCCATAGATAGCTCACCTCCTTTGCAGCATCTGCCTTGGCCTTCGGAGCAAGTTTGACTTTGCCAGAGGGACCTACAACGACAGAAATCAGTGTCCAGGCGTTGAAGTGATGAGTCATCGCCTCGACGTACCCTTGGGGAGATTGAAGATTCCCTTCTCACTGCCAGATGCAATAGCTCTGTTCAACTGGCTAGCGGCAGTAGCATTGAGCTGAATATGATATTTGCTCTCCACGTACTGAGATGGAGGCGTTAGTACAGAGAAGCAGGGTCGAAGACGAAGAGAGTCGCACCTTCTTGATCGTAGGGCGAGATACTCCGGTGCGAGCTTCGTCGGGGTGTGCTATGATGCATTCCTATTGTTGGATAAGGGTCAGCAACGTCCTTGCTACGTTTAAGAGAGTAGGAGAACGGAGAACGTGGCTGTAGCGACCTACCTTGATCATGTCCACCCAGCTCGGGTGCGTGGCTCCACCAGACTTGGAGGCCGCCGCAGAGGGCTTGGAAGCAGTCTTCGTAGTCGATTTCTTTGCAGCAGTGGGCATCCTAGACACAGAGAGGAGGATACGGTCGAGTGCGCGGGGGAGAAAGGTAAACTGAGAGAAGAGGAGGGGGGAAACGGGGGAAAGGACGAGTTCCCCTTCCACGTGATGCTAGTATGTATAGGTCGCGCACGGGCCCATTCTCGAAGCCCTCACAAAGGCAGTCTCTCGGTGCTTGGGCCAGTCAAAAGACCACAGGGTTGTCGCCAGACGTATCCAGGATATGAGGGTAATTTTATAGACGGTTTGTCGACCAAGAGAGTAGAAATCAGGGAAAACTTGGGACGACCCTAGAAAGGACAAGAGAACAGAAGTTATTTGCATAACGACACCTGTTGGCGCGGAATTGGTGGTAGGACGCGATGTATCCGGCAGCTTAGAGGATTCAGAGGCCATGTAGAGGAGAGAGACGCGTCGACGCTGTCGAGAACGATGAGCAAAGCTGAAAGAGTAACGAGCAAAGGAGACCGGAAGACGTTCACGACTGGACGGCATCGGCAACTTCCACTGTCGACGCTGTAAGCGGCTGACGTCAGCAACGCTTGGCCAGCAGGACTCTACTCGGCGTCGATGCGTACGAGGCAACATTTGGACCCGTTCTATACGACCAAAATGTCACAGAACTCAATCATCGCAGAGTACCTCGTCACTGACGATCTCACAATTCTTCTCGGTCTCATCGCAGCGACCGTATTTCTTGTCAACAACCTCTACAAACCACAGCCGCTCGTGCACCCTATTCTGCTTGGCCGCCAGAGCGATGTCGGTCGAGCACGCAACCCCGGGGAAAGTGCGGTATACAGGAACTATGGAACAGGCCTTATGGGCAGAGTGCGTACCATCAACGACGAGAATCTAGTTTGTACTCATCCTTGCATCAGTTTCCCTTGCGCCCCGGTAAGGATGTTCATATCCTGTTGGACTTGGTACGCGCAGAGACAGAGGCGCCGAGGACATTGTGGAATACCAAGGTAGGTACTCTGCGTGCTCCCATCCAGTGACAATTGCCTTATGTTCTTCACTTAGCTCACAAACCATACCTTGCAAGACCGTGTCGCGGCTGTTGGCACAGGCTTAGTTCGCCTGGCTAACTTGAAGCCTGGCGAGTCGACTGCCCTGCTATTACTCAATGACGGGCTAGGTGCGGTGCATTACGTGCAATTCTGTCTCTTGCTGATTAGGCTTTCAGAATTTATTCTTACCGATCTCGCACTGGCATCTCATTCTATCGTTTCCTATACTCTGTCGTCCGCCACCCTGCTCTCATCTGTCTTGGACTCTCACCACCCTGCTGCTATCGTGACCCATTCATTTATGCTTTCCGCTCTTCTGGAGCTCATCTATGACTCTGACGAGAGAAACCTGCAACACACTATCATTGTTGTCGACGAACCAGAGTCTGGTACACTGGCCAGCGTTGCAAGCAATATCAAGGTGCTTCTATTCTCGGATATCGAAAGGGAAGGTGTACGTGTACAAAAGATATTGAGCCCTGTACCAAGTGAGTTGAATTTTGAACTTATTACACCTTAGTATTGACGTCTTCAAAGAACCTAATGACGTCTTCACCGTATCCTTCTATGAAGGTGCCAATGGCCTAATCCAAGGAGCTCAGTTGACACACGAAAACCTCACAGCTGGTGTTTCTGCTGTCCATGCTCTTTTGCCGGCCTCGCACAGCTTCTCCACTTTGGACACCATCGTCTCCGCACACTCTATTGGCACCGCATATGGTAGAGCGATTGCTTATACGGCTATCTATGAAGGGACAAGCTTTGCAACCTTGCCCTCATCCCAAGTTTATTCCAAGTTGGATCAAGATGTGAAGGACATCGGTGAGTGCGGCAAAAATCTATATTCAACAGTGCCTAAACCTTGACAGGTCATACGGCAGTCAAGGATTTAACCAAGTGCATGAGCTACCCAATTCCTTTCCCAACAGTGCTGTTCGTTAAGCCTGAACATCTCAAGTCCAGCACGGAAGATGTTATGCAACATGCTGCCAAGACCTCATTGCTCTATCGCTTCGGATGGAGGCACAAATTGTCGAGCGTATCAGAAGGATTTTTGACACGAGAGAGCCTGTGGGACCGCATACTGTTCGATAGTGCTCGTTCCAAAGTGCTGGGTAACATCTCAGCTACAACACGAGCTGTTATTGTCAGTGGTGGTAAGTTAATATGTGGCAATCACATCAAGCTCCGTTACTGAGTCTTTCCAGGACCTATTCCGGCAGATCTCATGACGCCTGCCCGAATTGCCTACTCTGTACCAGTGATTAACTGTTTGTCCCATCCGCTGGTCGCTGCGCCAGTTCTTGCTTCGCATGCATTTGACCTTCAAGACTTTGCTCTGGAGAAATCCCCGACAGGAGTGCCACTTCCTGCGCACACCGGTCCACCCGGTGTCAATGTCGAACTGAAATTGGTTGGAGTAGATGACGAAGCTGTGGAGTCTGGCAAAGACCCTGTTGGAGTGGTCTTTGCACGGGGCCCACCTGTTGCGAAGTTGGTGAATGTAGAGGGTTATGTGGATGTGCCTTCCGACGACGAAGGGGATGAGGGATGGACAAGGCTGGGATTCCGTGCGAAAGTGCAGACGAATGGCTCGATGGTGGAGACTGATGAATAGACCCCTGTAATAATAATATAGTTTATTGGAAGCAAAGCAGGTCACGTGAATTCCGACGCGTCAAGGCGTGACGCGTTGAATCGTTGATGGATAGTGGCTGTGCTGACTTTCTATTGTGGAAGCGGCCACAACTGGGATGCCATAAATAGAGCCGCAAGTCTTCTGGCTTTGTAACTTTTTGCCCCTACAATGTCGGCTCCTCCATCTCCCTTGACTCCACCTGTTGCATCCCCTGCTGAGGCCAAGTCCAAGCCTAGCACCTCCAAGAAAGCAGCAACTACCTCCAAGAAGACCTCCGCTCCCAAGGCCAAGGCGGCTGCTCCTACCAAAGTCAAGGCAGCTGCTACCGGTCGTCCATCATGGAAAGAGATAATCTCGGCAAGTCGACCACTTTTCATTGTTTAAACCTTTGCTGACTCTTTCCGTCGTTCAGGATTGCATTATCCAAAACAAGGACGACTCTCGTCAAGGCGTCTCCCGAACTATAATTAAGAAGGTCCGTACAAGCTATGGCCTCCTATACCTGCTTCTAACCTCGTTGCATAGTATGCTGAAGAGAAGTACAACATGGAAGTCACGGGTACCAACTTGTACCAGCTCAATCGTGCCATCACAACTGGTGTCGAGAATGGAATCTTCACATTACCCAAGGGTCCTTCGGGCAAAGTCAAGCTTGCCCCTAAAGTGAAGGCTGCGTCGAAAGAGGTACGCCGCTTATTGTCCGCAACATGAACGTGGTCGATCTGATGAATGGGATCTAGAATTCGAAGCCTGCTTCCAAGTCGGCGCCTCCCAAGGCTACTGGTACCGTGAAGAAGCCTGCCGCAAAGGCTGCTCCTGCAAAGGCTACTCAAACAAAGAAAGCGGTATCCGCCCCCAAGAAGACTCTCGCTGGGAAGGCAAAGGCGACGGTATCGAACAAGAAATCTAGTGCCCCCACCAAGCGGGGATCTGCGAAGAAAGTGGGTTATCCGGATATGTTTTGGGCGCATAGTATGCTGTGCTGATGATTCTCGGTTGGATCCAGGCGGTGACTGGCGCGACACCTGTGACCAAGGCCAAAGCTGCTGCAAAGAAGGCACCTGTAAAGAAGACTGCTAGCTCTAAAACTACTTCTAGCAAGAAGGTACATATGTCATTTGCTTCGATATTATCATGGATGATTGACGGCAAAACACGCAGGTGCCAACATCTGCCGGCAAACCACGAGCAACATTGAAGGCGAAGAAGGTTTCATCATCGTAGTGACGGAATAAGTTTTGTACAAGTAGCATCTATGTAATATTACACTTTTGCAGAAATGGAAGAAAAATAACCGTGACATAAGGGGCAGGTGGGATCATGTGAATGGCCAGATTGGGAGAGATCTGATCTCGATTTCAGGGCTGGGATCACGGGACCCCGGACAGGGCTGACTGTTGCTGGGGTCCTGACAGAATTGGAACTGCGTAATTTGGCCTTGTCCATTTCAGATTTTCCCATTCCTTCTTTCCTTCCCTCCTCGCTGGTCGACTCAACGCCCTCCGCATCCCCGAATGGATGCTGCTCATCGTCAACAACAGCCACAAACCACCGACCAACGTCGCCGCACCCCCGCCCGCCGTCGCAGCTCGACGCCCTCCAAGTCACCTATCAATGACGCCGAACTGCCCCGCCCAACACACTCCCTCGTCCCCCTCACACCCACCCAGATTCCACTTTTTCCGCCCCCACACGTTATCCTCCACAAGGACGATGCAAACAACAAAGTCTTTCTCGCAATGGCGCGTGCGCTGCTCTCAGTCGTCAGTAGCCTTTCACGTCTACTTTCTGCCAATTGACCCCGATCATATTTCAGGATAACCGCGCCACGACTGTCAAGGACCTCGCTGATCTCGCTATGAACCATGGCCTTGCCTGTCAAAAGTGAGTTTTACTTTCCATACCGTTCACCCAGTAGCTTATATCTTGCATGTCAGTTCTTCAGCCGCGACCCAGGCAATCACAACATATATTCGCATGCATAATGACCGTTGCGACGCAGATCACGATCAACCCCTCCTTCTTTCTCACAATATGTCCGGTACTGATGCAGACGACGACCTTGTCCCTGGCCTTTATTCCCTGCAGGGCGGCAACCCACGCAAACTTTGGCCTAATAGGAAGACCAACTTCCGCAAGAATACCACCGTCTGGTATCTCAGTCGAGCTACTGGAGCTCCATGCCCTTTTGCCCGAGCTGGGATCCGCCTTTGTGATTACGACGAATCCGAAGACGAGGAACCCGAAAAAGATCCCAATCGCCGTCGCTCGAAACATTTCGACCTCAATTCCGTCGGACAAAAACGCAAGCGTACCCTCAGAAGCTGCGCAAAGGACGCCACAGACACCGAGTCAGAGAATGACCAAGACAAGCCCCCACAGAAGAAGCTCACTCTCAGAATCAAACTCAATACAGCATTTAATGGTACGGCACGGCCTCAACCCGAACAGTCACAGAATGACTCGGACGACGACGAGTCTTCCTCAGACCACGAGCCCATGGCTGTCGACCCAGAGCCTGACAACACCGAAAGCAAAAAAGAAGAGGAAGAAGAATGGAGATTGCCTCCCTACCCTCGGCGCTCTATATCCATCCCTTGTTACACTCCATCATACGAAGGGTCCTATCCTCAGTTCCCTCTTGATTCCGACTACAGACGCTCTCCTTCCGTTGCCTTCAGTGCTGGCTCCCCTCCACCAGACTCCGAGGATGAGGCCGACGATTTCCACATTACCATGACCCGCACCGACAACCTTCCAGAAGATTCTTGCACCGATTCGGAGAGTGAAGGAGAGACCCAATTCGAAAGTCCAGGTCCCAGATCGCCTTCAGCACCTCTATTACCTCCGTCTCCGGCACCGATAAGAGTGAAAGAGGAGCCGCGCGACTTGCAAGGGATGCTGGATGCCTGGGACGATTTCGATTCTGCCTTGGTGGTGGAGCCCACGGTGGTACGCGTAGAACAACCTCTAACATTCAAATCTGAGCCGTTAGATATATGGGACTGGGACTCTGAACCTACTGCTCGAATAAAGCAAGAGGACCTAAGCTTCGACTCCCTCTTTCCCTCCGATTCGTCTCTGTCACCACCGGGCCTTTCGTCATCCTCGTCTTCCTTGAGGCTAACGCCAGAGCCTTTGACCTCACATCATGACGATATCGAACGTTCTCTCTCCCATAATGGTACAGTGCGTCTACGGTCGAAGACTGTACCCTTCTCTTCGTCTCAGGATATGTCAGCTGTCGCCGGGCCTTCCTCGCTGTCCGTTCCACCTCCTTCGTCTCCTCGGAATACCAGCTCTCATAGCGATTCAGCAACCCTGGATTCATTCCCCTCATCCAACTTACCACTGTCGATCGCGTCGCTCATCCAGTCGATGAATACACTTTGTTCGACTGCTGTAGCACCTTCTTTACTCCTTAATCCTATATCCTCCCCGTCAGGTTCTGATGTCGTAATTGTCCACACTTGCGAACCATGCAACCCGCCCATCAGTGCGACCCAAATTGAGGGTGAGTTCTCGTTCTCTTTCACACTCGAGTCATAGTATTGATATGTATCTTGGTGATTAGATATCTCCGTCTATCAAATGGTCCTCGGCAACTTCCATTTCCTCAGACGGATAGACACGGACTTTGTGAATCTTTCCCCTATCGTGGTTTACGCGAAATCGCCAGTCCCCGTTATCACGACTATTCCCAACGCAACGATAATAAACAAAGGCTCCCCCTTCGTTGCAGGGATCTGGATACCCCTATCCGCGGCCCAGGCCTATATCAAAGACCATCCTGTGAAAGATGGTGAATTTGATGTATTCTTGTCAGATCAACTGTACGAGAGGTTCCCCAGTGCGTTGCAAGACTTTGTCAGGAGCAACGTGCCAACCCGGGCTCTGAATCAATTTGGGCGACACTTTGCAAGCACGTTGCAGGCAACACAGCAGGCCGTCCATCAGCCTGTACCTCTCTCCCCTGCAGAAGTGCTGGCCCGCCAGCCTCCTCAACTTCAATTGCAGCAACTGCAGAATCTGATTTCGTTGCCTTCACCAACCTCTGATGCATATGCCCTGACATCTGCTCTGTTAATTTCGGAGAGACAACAGGCCGATTTAGTAGAACCTCCTCTCAATGCGACCGAACAGGAGATATTTGAACTCTGTGTTGTGCCAGATTGGGATGGAGATTCGAGTGCTTGTTCGTCACCGCCTGTAAGCGCCACTGGTCTTAACTCTGAGCCACGAGGATCAGGGGGCGATTTCGACATGCAGCAGCAGCAGGAGGAGGAGGAGGAGGAAGATGAGGATGGAGACGTCTCGGACACTTCATCTCTCACTTCGCTCGAGTCTTCTCCAGAAGTGTTTGGGGAAATGAGCTCGATTAGAGAAGTGTCTCCGCCGCCACCGCAGGATGCGACGAGTTCAGCATCAAATGGAGGTGCCTCATCTCCTGGACCTCCTACCTCCTGTGATCCGGACATTGGCATGGAAGATGTTGTAGAGACTGAGAATATTGTTGCGCCACAGACGAAGCGGAAGACTGGCTCAGCGCGCACTAATCGGCCCCTGCGACGTTCGAAACGCGTTGCTGATCTTGCAGCCCATCAGCAGACGCCCAACACAGCTTCGACTTCTGCTGCAGCGAATACACGCAGCCGACGACGTGGGTCGCGGAATTCGCTCTCTTGATACTATCTTGTCGCTTTTTTTTCGTTCACTGGCATGACCCTTACGAGTAGTAGTATTGAATTGGTGACGGCGTTGTACCACTTACTGATTTCGTGAGAGCCGTCGCTGTAGTATGTTATAATATCGATTTTTATTCTCTGTTAATGTTATTAGGTTCGAATTCCCTGTTAGGTATAGTTTGATAGCCCCTGCTCTGTAGAAGTACACAATAGGAAGAAATTTGGATAATCAAATGAGGTGGCACGTGGGGCACGTGACCGATCTGGCCAGCTCAGATAGGACGGATTTGCGCGAGATTTGTGGGATTTGGCTTTTTAGTTTTCCCAACGACCATTACATTCTACCCTATATCTGTGGCCTACATCCTCTTAAAAGCTACTAATTCTTTGCTTTCGACGATATAGGTCCAGGGACAAACCAGCCTTCCACCATCCACAGGCACTGGCAGTCTCCAAGCCCCCCTTTTTCAGGCCACATAATTCCTCCAAAACTATAGTTTTTTGGGCTCCAGACGCCCCTCAACGTATTCTAGCGCACCAGCGAAAACGTTAAAGCTACCAAACCACTCCAGGCCACACCCTAATCTCTAATCGTACCTCTATAATGTCTCTATCGACCAACGACAACAATGGCGCCTATTCCAGGGTCGCTCCAAGTGGCAAGACCCCGCCCCCAGCACCGTCTGCGGCTTATGCAAAGAGGTGAGCGGCCGTCGCTCTTCTCTCCCCATCTTTTTTCTCATCAGAATCCCATCATCGTGCGTTTTCGGTAATACTCCGACCAGAGCCCGTGAACTTCAGCAGGCAGAAACCCAGCTGGGCGCACGCTACAGGCCCCCGGCCTTGCGTGGTCTCTCTACAGGTGGATCTCCTCCGAATGAGGCCTCACAGCCCTCAGTGACATCCAACGTTGGAGATGCGTCCACGCTACCACCCACTAATTACCCACCCGGGTTTAGGAGGCAGAGGGCAGGAACCCTACCTTCTAACGTTCACCTCGCTGCCCAGCGCTTTGCAGCGACATCGAACACATTGGGCGGCTCTGTGGCCTCCACGACGCCCACTCCCACCCTTGCCGAACGCCAGGTTCCGGTTGCAGCCCCTCCCTTGGGGCCTGCACCTGCCCGACCCACTTTGCGCCACGCGTCGTCCGTGGCCTCTACTGTGGCTTCGACTGCCGTCATCGAACGTAACAGTCGCTTGAGGTCGGGTTCCCTTACATTGCCTTCGGCAGGTTTGTCCAATCCATTTGGCTCCTCCCTTTTTTCTTCTTCTTGGTTGACTTCCACGACCAATGGAGCCGGAAACGGATTTTCGGTGCTTGATGAACTGCGTTCTTCGGTTGACTCGGGCGTAGACGAGTTTAGTGTTCACAACACCCTTGATTACCTGGGTCTTGAGGACCCGCACAACAGGCCTGCCCCTGCTGCGACCATCTCCGAGCTTCGCAGCCAAGCTCAGGCCGCCATCGCCAGCAACTTAACCAACCCCAATAGGACGAGGGCAAGTACGGTCTCTACCTACCGTACTCGTCCTAATGCCGGTGCTGGTGCGGGATCACTCCTGTCCACCCCTGCTGCAGAAGAGGATGAATACTATCAAGTTGACTACGAAGATTACAATCGTCAGGCCTTGGCAAGCTACGACATCTCTCCCCAGGACGCCTATGAAGCTTCGGACTACCTTGCTAAAGGTTTCAAGGCTTCCAGTCATTTGGCCCCCACGAGACCAAGGGCGATATCCGTCGGTATCCTGGACGATCCCGTTCGCTCCATTCCACGACGTGTCACGACCACTGAGGCTCCTACTTACCTCAACGAACTACAACATTCCACTTCTAATCTAGCATCCTACAACATTGGAGCTCCCACTGGAATTTTGAAGGCAGAAAAGATGCAGCCCAGCCGAAGCTCCCCTGGTCATTACTCGAATGGCGGAACCACCGAGTTGCCTATTGGCAAAGGTGCCTCCGCATACCTTTTGGCTCCGGCTTCCCAACAGATCCGCTCTCTCTCCCCAAAGACCGAGAACCAGAACAATCAGGCTCAGACACCCACGCGGTCGCTTTGGATTGGCAACCTTGACAGTTCTGTCACTAGTGAGCAGCTCATCCACATCTTCGCACCCTATGGAGCCATCGAAAGTCTCCGCTTGTTGCCAGAGAAGGTATGCCCCGTATTATCATCATGTCACTGCTTTTGCTAAGGCTTTCCTCGTCAGGAATGCGGTTTTGTCAATTTCGTTGACCAATCCGATGCAATTCGTGCAAAGGACGATGTTTTAAACCGGTTGGGAGGGAACATAGGTATGCCGAATGGCCAGACCGTCCGCATTGGCTTTGGAAAAGCGGACAGCGCTCCTGTTGCCCCCGCCAAAGGCAACTCAGCTAGTCCTGGACCTACTTCCCCTAATGCAGCCGCCAAGACGGCTAACAATGCCGGCCCCAACAACATGGATGCGCAGTTGCAGTCTACTCCCACGAGGGCCCTTTGGATAGGTTCCATCCCATCAACTACAACTCCTGCCACCATTCTCAGCGTTTTCAGTCCCTACGGTCCGATCGAGTCCGCTCGTGTGCTCACCCACAAGAACTGCGGCTTCATCAACTTCGAGCGTCTGGATGATGCCGTTCGTGCACGCAAGGCTCTCAATGGCCGCGATGTTCTTGGAAGCGACGTTGGCGCAATCAGAATTGGCTTTGCCAAAGTTCCGACTAAGAACAATGCGGACGGCACAAGTAACGATGAGTCTGCGAATGTCGCTGTTCAAGGTGTTGGTGATCTGAGCGTTGGCGCTACTATCCACGCTCTTCGCGGTATCAAGGGTGCTTCAACCATCCCTTCGGATAAACAGGTCTTGGGTGGCGCCGTCGAGAACTACCGCTCCAACTTGTTGTTGAGTATGATTGGCAATATGGCAATTCGTACATGTCCTCTCCTTCTGTCACCGAACAGCAGATGATCATGCGCGAGCTGAGCGGAGGAGCCCCCGATGCCGAACCTGAAATTCAAGCTCTCGCAGGTGTGTAAATGTTTGACCTTTCTTCATTCTGTGAACTGAAATTCTATCATCAGACTTCCGACCCCCGACGATGTATTATACCACGATCCCTCTTGTGTCCGAGAGGCAGCATAACAGACGTTGGGATGCATCGAAATTGAGGGAACTCCGAAAAAGATTGGACTCTGGTACGATGACTACGGAGGAAGTCGACCAGGTTGCCGGGGACTTCTTGGATGGCGAAATTGTAGATCTCGCGTCTGATTGGCTTGGTAACACAGTAAGTACACCATGACTTGGAGGTTGAGTTACCTTCTGCTAACCACTTTACCAGGTCGTTCAGAAATTGTTTGAAAAATGTTCCCAGGAACCTCGACTTGCTATGCTTGAGCGCATCTGCCCCAGCTTGGCTATGATTGGTATTCATAAGAATGGAACTTGGGCCGCACAGAAGATTATCGATTGTGCCACTCGACCTGAAGAAGTTGCGCTTATTGCTCAAAATCTTAGAGCCTATGCGCCTCCCTTGTTGCTGGACCAGTTCGGCAATTATGTGGTTCAGTGAGTTTGAATGTTTTAACATTTCGTTTCGTAACGCCCCTGACAACTTCAACCAGATGCTGTTTACGATTTGGATCCCCCAATAACGACTTCATTTTCGATGCCATCGTCGATCGAATGTGGGAAGTCGCTCAAGGACGATTCGGAGCCCGTAGCATGAGGGCATGCTTGGAAAGCCCGCACATCACGATCAATCAGCAAAGGCGTATCGCTACCGCTATCATCCTCAACTCTATTCCACTTGCCACCAATCCGAACGGCGCGTTGCTGTTAACCTGGCTGCTCGACACTTCCGGCTTCCCCTCTCGATACAACTTGCTTGCGCCGCGGTTCACCCCTCATTTGTCCCATCTCTGCACCCATAAGCTTGCTTCCCTTACTGTGCTCAGGATTGTGAATCAGAAGATTGAACCCGATGCATCTCGTCAGATTGTCGAGGCGCTGTTCTCTTCTCCTGGAGATCATGTCCTCACAGATGTTTTGGGCGATCAAGTCAACGGTGTCGCGGTTGTTCATAAAATTCTTACGAGCCCGTTCATCGATCCCTCCGACAAGCAACAGTATATCGAAGCTACGAAACGCGTCTTGATTGAATTGAAGGTTATCGCGACCCAGGCCTATCGTCGTCTGATCGAAGAAGTCGGACTGCCTGTGCCCAATTTCCAGCCTTCTTACGCTGCCAATCTCCCTCCTTCTGGCAAGCCTGGAAAGACTCACCAGACCTATGGGGTTCCCGGATTGCCGCAAGGATACCCGAATAACGACCAAGGGCTCGCGTCGATGATGGCGGCGCTTCAAATGGGAGGACAGAACCCTCAAGCTGGGCCCACTCACCCTCCAGGCCATACCGAACCTCAGTACTCAGCTCCGGCTCCTCCTCGTCGTGCAGCCCCTCCGATGAATATGATGAACAACTATTCACAGGGTGATCCTTTCAATCCATTTGGTGTACATACCCCTCAAACAAGCAGCCCTCGTCAGCTAGGCATACGCAGGACCCTTCCTCCTGGTGCTCCCGCCAACCCCAACTACGGCACTCAATCCCCTACTATGGGTCAAGGAGCTAATTTGATACCTATGGGTCCACCTCAACCTGGATATGGGGGAATGCCTCAACAACAAGCTGTGCCCCCTCACATGTATCAACAGCAGTACATGTACCCCGCATACCAGCAGACTCCTCCCCATATGGGCAATTTCCACGCGTAAAACTGGGCGTCATAGCTCATACCCCCTCGCCACGACATTTCACGACCTCTTTATTCAGGCTATCTATCATCTTTTCAGGTTTGCTCGCACACTCGTTTGTTGGTTTCACAGTCTTCAACACGTCTTGTACGCTTGGATTACCCTATGCCCACCGGACCGCTATTTTGTGCTATACCCGATCGATTTATCCCCCAATGTTGTCTATCATCCCATGGCCTTTTCGACACTCTTTATCGCACCGCAAACGGAGGCACTATAACGCGTTTTGCCCCCCGCTTGATGCTGGACCCGGCTTGAACGTTAAATATATTTTCATTTGTTACCACGTCTCAAATTTTTGACCTCTTAAACTACTGACACACCTGTACAACAAAGAAGGATCTCTGGCTGTAAAATGAAGGCTTAAAAATATATAGAATTTTCTCTTTGCTACTTCATGTTAATGCCTAGATATACTTTGTCCTTACCAACGGTGCTCGCAATAAAAAAATGGCTTAGAATCTCTCATCGCTGGGAAACCTTTTCAGACCCCCATTTGATCCGTCATTGGCACTTGTTCGTGACCGTCTCTGATGGGCAACGCATCGTCCAAGGCTGCTCGAAAGCTCCCTACACGTCCTCCACCGACATGGGCTGGCGCAAGGACGGCGCCAAAGGATGCTCCGGTGCCACCTGCTCATGCCAGCCGCGCCAGCGAGGTGCGAACAGCAGGCAAGTGTACTGTAACGACGTCATCACCTGAAACGCTAAGGGCGGGTAACAGACATCGAAAAGGACGCAAGAGACCCTGATTTCCTGGCTAACCTGCAGAAACTGGGTCCTGTAAAAATCGACCATGGAGCTAGGACACAACTCAAACGGGAAGAGGTGAGCACATAGGCCGCTCTGGCGTGAGTACCATGCTAACCGACTTCAGGATCCTCAAATATCCAACATCAACCGTCTCTTCCAATCGCGGGCTGCATCTGAGGAGGAGGCAGCGTCGTTCCACCTCGCGAAGAACCACCTCTTTGCTGGCGCGCTTCATGACCTCTTGAACGAACGGAAATCTGCTCGGACGAAACAAGACCTAGAAAAGCTCGGGGCCAAGTACGGGATTGAAGTCTCCAAAATAGAGACCTTGGCCAAGTTCTTGAATAGCCCGAGTGTTGACAAGAACTCTACGACCAAGACGGTCGATAAGGATGGGGAGGAAATACTGACATTCCCTGTAAGCTACCTTCTGGGACCAAGGTCACTTACTGTCAACTAATTGTCTTCTAGGCCGTCTGGGTTGAGCCACGGCTACATGCATGAACGATATGCAAACCACCTGCACTCGAGGACTGCTGTTGTCTAGGACCTCAACGATTACGCTCCGAAAATCATGCTGAATGATCACGGTGCAACAAATAGAGCCAGTTTCGACGATCTCTTCTGGGTGAATCCATGCATGTTGACATCCATTCCGACTGCATTATACTTGTACATATGAGATGAAGGACATAACGGAGGCTCAGGAAGAGGCAAACATCAAAATTGCCCCAGGTCATAAAGCGAAGTTACTACCGAAAAGCGTAGGATCAACCTCAAGTCGTAAACCAGAATATACGAATCATAAAACATGGCAAGAGAAAGAGAGAAGCATGCTGAAAACTATCCGCGAACGCACATGTATAAATAACCGTAGTCTTCGAAAAGGAAACAAAAATAAGCTCAGACAACGATGACGGATCCAGTAGGTATAAAAGAGAGTCTAAGGTCGTGTAGAGTACGTGCATGCATGCGGGGAGACAAGACAACCGGGATACAAGAGGGAAGCGGAAAGAAACAGCAAAGGATTGCCCTTAGGTGTCATCATTAGTCAAGAAACGATCAGCATCGAATGAAAGGGAGTCGAAATGAAGCGAATCAAGTCGCATTTCGAAGCTAATGTCACCCCTGTCCAATTCCAAGTCAGAGTCATCAACTTGTGCTGTCCGCTGTTTGGTAGGGGGGATGGCGATAGGAGCGTGCTGTCTAGTGGTTGAGGTTGTAGTCTCCACCGACGACCGGTACTTGCTGCTCGTCGAAAACCGACGGTAAAGTGGAGGAGTTTCCGGGACCTGATGGCCCGCCTGTCTCAATGGCAAAGAGGGAGAAGAACTCTCGGAAGCTAAAATCCCTAGTCCTGTTCCAAATCCTTCGAAATCAATGGTAGGGTTACCAGTATCCGCGTCATATAGGACAGTAGATCGTTTATCGACAATGCTGATGTTCGTTGGGACGTCCTCGGTGCTGGTTGGGGTTTTTGGACCACCAGAGGAATCCGAGGACGTGGAGGGTAGACTTGATGACTTGCGTTTTAGAGTTGGAGTAGTTCTTCCAGAGTCAGCATCGGACTGGGAATGGTGAGTCGCTGTGTCTAGATCCTGTTGGCCGGATGAAAAGGAGAACAGCTTCTGGAGATTAACCCTAGAGAATCGGCGATTCGTAGATCTCGTTGACGCGTTGGGAGTTGGTGCACGAGGTTGTGACTCCGTCGGAGAACTTTGTGTATCCTGATACACAGAAGTCCGGCGAGAAGTTGGGAGGGGATGATATGACAGCGATATTGGTTGTTCGGAAATGGAGGAAGCTGTAGACAGAATTGGTTCAGAAGGATAGGAGATGGCCAGATCCTCTGAAGGGCTGGAAGGTAAATAGACCTGAGAATTGCGAGATCTGACCGAGGCCGTGAACATCTGGGAGAAACGACGGGAGACACGCGCCGCGGGAGTGCGAGGACGAGGTTCAGGTAATTGGGCCTCCACAGGGTCCTCTTGGAGATGACAACTGGCTCTAGAGGATGGCCGAGAATGCGGCAAGCCATCCGCCACACGAGCTTTGGACGATCGGAATGCACCACTAAGAGACCGGAGTGCCTTGGATGCTTTCGCCCTGAAGGTAGCAGACCTTTTTATGGCAGGGGGCGGCGGCGGCTGCTGTCCTGTGGTATCTTCACTACAGCGTTGGCTTCGGCTGACTTTGACAACTTCTATGACATCTGAATCTTCTCCAACATCCGGTATTGTCCTCGGTGAACCATGGCTGCGTGAATGGTGGTGATGATATTCATATTCTGATTCGTAGTCGAGCTCAGAGTCGGAGTCGGCAGAAGCATGGTCGATGTTATACTCGCGGCTCATCAGGGACTCGACGACAGACTGGGTGTTCCGAGGCACGTCACCAGGGGGTGCATCGCGGGCAAAAGCGTCGACCTCGCTGCCTGTGTTATCGAGAAAGTGCATCTCTGGAATGCTGTCTTCTGTGAGCTCGCTGCGTTCGTCCAAGGGCTCTAGGGGTTGCGCGGCATTGAAGCAGCACCAGACGGGGACCTGGTCCTCCTCTGGCGGGACTATAAAGACGTCTGGGACCTGGAATTCCTGGGACATGTCGGGGAAGGGAGAGACTGTGAAAAGGATTGACTGTGCGCTGACAGCGCAGGTGGGCTAAATGGATCCAAAGAAATACAGAATTCGCTCTGCCCTGTCCGTGCAAGCGTTTTCGTTCCACCGTCAGCCAACCTGTCACGTGTCCGTGCTGGCTAATATTCCCTCAACCTGGCCAGGGGCGTCTTCGCCATCCACCACTATGTTCCGCCAAAATCTCTCCATAATGTTCTTGGGAACTGCTAGTGGCGGCGGGCCCTCAGAATCCAGGAACTGCTCGTCGCTACTATGTGACTTTATGAACGATTTATCTCTCTGGCGTACGCGTACTCAAAATCACTGCGAACACAGCTCTGATCCCCTAATTTAGTCGTAGACTGTGCAGAGGGAAGCCTCCGCCAGTTCCAACTGCAGCCCAAAGAAGGCTTCAGATATCGTGCAAATAAGGTTAACAAGATTTTTATTACCCACATGCATGGTACTGTCTTGTTAAGTCATCCGTACAAGGCCAATTATATAGTTTGCTACAGCGGACCATATAATGGGCATCGTACCCTTCCTACGCTGCATTTTATTCCCTCCAGAGGCGGGCGCCCTCCCTGCATATACCGCCAATCCAAATCCTGTACGCCTCATGGCATTCATAAGTTTGGCCTTTCCTCACTCCAGTCATAGCCCAGAGTGGAGATCTATGGTCCCGCAGGGCTTCGGTCCTTTGTCCGACAAATCATGAAAATGACCCTGACATTTACGGCGGACACCTATGTTGTTCATGAGCTTCTTACGCAGGACGATCCAGTCACGCCATGCAATCTTCCCGAGCCATCCGAATCTGGGTTTGACCATAACATTGCAAACCTCGATGTTATGCATGTCAGTGAAGTCGGTGGTAATGACTTCCGGGCCGACGATCAAGGCTTTTGGAGAAACTTTGTTTCGGGCCAAGGCCGTATGTGCAATATCTCAGTCGACGCCGGTTGCATTCAACACCGCGGTAAAATCTAGATTGAAATGCAAGTGTTGGATCCCTGACGTACATTAACAGATCCATGCCTTGGTTTCGTGTTCAGAGAGACGGCCTATCCCAATCGTAAAGTTGTCATCCTCGGTGACACCTACGATCCTTCCCAGATAATCCCTCTCTGCCTAAATCCGCCTCCAAGATTGCTCATTCATGAAGCAACAGACGCACCCATTCCAGCGGCTGTCGACCGGGAAGGGAAGCTTTCCAAGCGGGCACCGGAAGAGGTCAAGAAGAAGGCTCTTCTGCGCGGACATTCCGTCCCAGCCATGGCAGGTACATTCGCCAAAACGATCAAAGCAGACTATTTAGTGCTTAACCATATTGGTTCACGGTGCGTACTCTGTTGGAACCCTCTACCTAGTGGCAGCTTGTAATCTCCGTGCTACATTCATCCGAACACACCGTTATGAATCCTAGCTTGCTCACCTGCTGTTTCTTTTCTTCCAACTAGATTTCCTGCGCCGAGACATCCATCGGAACCTCGCACGACCATCATGAAGGAAATTGAGAGGCAAGCCACAGAAGCATGGGCATCAAAAGAGCATTCTGCAGTCGCTGCTCAAGACTTTCTTCGTGTAAACATTCCCATATCAGGACCTGCGTCTTTCTTCAATCCGCCAGCACAGGCACAAACGAATGCTCTTGTTGTGAATATGGCAAATAATGGGGTGCCTAACCACTACCATCAGCAACAGTCTCCGACTCTCTCGCAAAATGGGCATAGAGGCGTTCCTCCACAACCTAGTCATCTTGCACTTCACTCTCAGGGCAATACAGGATATCCACATCGTTCTTCTGGCCGAGGCGGTGGTCGCGGATACCATCATAGTCGTCCCTACAGAGATGACGACGCGGACTTTACTGTCAATACCAGTTCGTCGACCGGTTACAACGACCATGCCAGAAAGCGGCGACGCTAGTCCGTGGGCCAGAAGCGCCATTCTCCTGTTCTCGTCCGACGGTTCGTACTACATCACCATTCCTACGTCAGATAGCGTATTTGTGCATACAAAAAGAGTTCTAATGATTGATTTACAAAAACGTACACATATACAACTTATACAATAACGATTCTAGCAATGCATGAGTTTGGTGAATACGAAAAATGATAAAGTAGGTATGCATCTAGATGAGTACTTACTGAATACAAAAGTAGAGTAAAAGATAAAGGTGAAGATCGTCGTCGTAAGAGGTTTGAAGGTCCATCACAAATCGTTGGTAAATTGATGAATTTACTGAGGGTTCGTTCGTTCGATGCGTCAACGCGAAGGACTTGATATCGTTGTTACGATCACAAGAATCAAGAATCCGTCGAATTCGTCCTCGGGTTTCTGGGAGTCGATTTGCTTTTTTCACCCGTCTCACTCTCCTTCGAGACCGCCCCTCCCATCGCCGCAGGAGTAGTACGTGTCACAGCCGAAGGTGATGTCAACGCGTTTCCATCTCCTTCGCAGACCGTCTGCTCCGTCTGAGACGAAAACATCGTCGCGTTCGTCCCTGATAGCGAATTCTCTTCCTTGAACGCGAATCGGGATCTACTTCTGATCCATGGACCGTATTTCTATTAATTATGCACGTCAGTCAGTCAAGACGTGCTCCACGACACCGCTACCTAAAGCGCAAGGAAAGATCGTACGCAAATCACTCACCCAAAAAAGCAAAGGGATAGGCACACAGACAGTTGACAGACACGCGAAGACGCTCATCGCCCATTGGTCTCCGAGTGCTCTAAACAACGCGGGGCTGAATAAAGGGAAAATTGCGCCGCATATCGAGCGCAGCACGACAGTAGCGGATATGGCGCTCGCAAAGTAGATCGTGTATGTGTCCATCAGATATGTGGTCAGGCTTTGGAGGATCTGCGAGATGCCCATGCCAAAAGGAACCCCGGCGATTATGGGAACTACCCAATGCACCGAAGGCATGCTGGTCCTGTGATTATTTAGATTAATGAACATGTCAGAAGAGATGAGATACCAACCATGCAAACCACCATAACCCAATAGGTGCAACCACACCTCCAAACAAAGCCATATGCAACCGCCTAGACGCCCAAAAACTGAAGTGATCAGATTTCGATTGGGATATCGCTTCGACTTACGCCTCAGGCGGGGCCCTCCCCGTTTCACTCTGGTCCATCACCCTCCAATAAATCCTGTTTTGAATGGTCTGCGACGCGGTCCCGAGTGTGATTCCAAGTCCGACACCTACAAACGCCAACCCGCCCTGCCCAGGCGTAAAGCCTCGGTGAAGCTGGAAGACGATAGGGAAGGCAGAGAACAGAGCATATAAAGTTCCATACATGATGGAGCTGTAAACGGCCACTAGAAGGACAATGGGCTCCGTGGCAATGAAGACTGTTCGAAAGGGCGTGTCAGACGGGGTCGAGCCGAGGGGACGATAGCATAGGATGGTAGTAATGGCAAGTGGCAATAGTATAGCATGGAAAGTCAGAATGGGGCAGTGAGTAATGGGAAAGGTAGGAACAAAGAGGATATGAAGAATGCGCGGCAGAAGCGAAGAAGAGTGGGTGAATGAGTGCGTACCGAATGGTCTGCTTAAGTTCCGTCGCATCACGCGCGTTAGGGACTTTGGTTGGTTCCTATCATGCAAGGAAATGAAATGAACGGTTTTGTTGGACGCTTCGTGGAGCTTCTCAGTGCGGCGGCGTAGCAGCACCGGCGCATACTAGTCATTAGAACAAAACATTAAGCAAGAAAGAAACTCTACAAGGAACGAAAAGTAACCTTACGGTTTCCGGTGTGATGAAGTAGCCGGCCAGAAGGCTCATGACGGAGAATATGAACATCAGCCAAAAGTTAAAGTGCCACCCCAGGTGAGGGTTTTCTGCGACAAAGCCTCCTACGATCGGACCAATCACTGGAAAAAAGCAGGTAATAGAAGAGCAGATTAACACAGAACGGGCTTCGATGGAGAGCAAGAAATCGGAGAGGGTGGGTCACTTTAACGTACCTGGACCGAGGAATGGTACGGTAGCATAGATAGCCGAGGCAAGACCGCGTTCTCTAAAGTTGAAGATATCGCTGATGGTTCCCCCAGCATTAGTCAGTGCTGCAGATAGATGGGAGGGTCGTAAGAGTTAGATATATGAAAAGAACAGTTCGTAAGGGAGATTGGTACGTACGCGAAGCACCGAAGATGCCGGTTAATAGTCGACAGGAGAGCAAAGTTGCTACGTTGCGGCTTAGGGCTCCTTGCAGCTGGAAGGCTGCGTAGAGAGATGCAGTGACTAGAAAGACTACTCGCTAGGAGACTTTGGATCGGCAAGAGTACATCTGACAGGGCGCTAGATGTACTTACTCTTCCATACATCTGGGAGGGGATGGGATGATAGGGTCAGCGCCTTGCTGGACGGTAAAGGGATATGGAAGACGCACTTCGCCCATGGAGGCAAAAACGAGGGGCCTACGAATGGAGAATGAGGAGCGTATCTTTCGGAGATAATCTACGTTTACCCTAGCGCAAAGCCCAAAACGTAGAGTGAAATGCCGAGAATTGCAACATTATCTGAGATAGCGAGGTCTTGCATGGTGTATTGGAGCCCGCCTGTGTAGGCACTGCTGCTGAACGAGACTGTGAATGTGCAGAGGGCCAACTGGGAGGGTGTGAGATTAATGAGAGGGAAATAGTAGATAGATGATTGAAGAAAACCTGGGCAGTGACGACCCATTTTGCAAGACTAGGCCAATTGTACGGGTCTTCGGGGTCGTTCAAGTCCCAGTCGACGACATAAGGGTCGTGGAAGGTTCCGCTGCCTAGATACGTCCTCTCTGTGACTGAACGCAGGTCAAGACGAGGGGACATTTTCTGGAGGTCAACCGGTAACCGGCAGTCATTTGAATCCGGATGGTTGTTTGAACATGTATGATGAGCTACAATTGTGGGAGAGGGGCTGGTAGACATTGTGGGCACAATTTAGATGGGAAGTACTAGGGACCTTTTAAAGGATCGAGGGCTCTAGTCAGTTAAAGGATAATGGAATGCCGCCCCGGCTAGTTGTCCGAAACGGGAAGGGGCAACGAGGATCTGGAGAAAGAACAGTTGGCGGTCGCTGGTTCTTGTGATGGACAGTGTGCATCGTGCCCAGGTATAGATCTGTCTTTCAAATCTCGCCTTTCTCGAGACGAGGAAGAACAATGAGGATACCAGCGAGCAGAGAGACATCCAGAATCCAGAATCCAGGGTGGGGGACAGACAGTAGGTCGGCAGGACGTAACAGCCATGGGGGTCGCGGTCCAAACTGCTGGCTGGCTGTAAATACATGGTAATTGTCAGATTATGGTGAATCTTGCTTACCGTCGGGCAGCAGATTCCCCAGATCCAACGGTGTTGTGGCTTGTTTGGGTTGCTGGAGAAAATGGTCACTTGATCTATACTGGTGCTCACCGTCGTTCCCAGCTGCACCCTTTATCTCCCCACACCGTCCTTGTCCTCTGTTCACCCCCTCGTCGTCGTCGTCGTCGTCGCCCACATCGTCCACAGCTCTTCAGTAACGCTCTCAGTCTCCAGCAACGACACCGTTTCCCGTTTGGCGAGCCAACAACGCCCACCTCCTTCAAGTCTCATTTCGCTCACAACTCAGCTTTCGTTCTCTTTCTCTATTTTTTTCTTTCTCGTTTTCGCTATGGCTACCCACGGTCCAATCAATGGCGTAAAGATATCTCGTATGTCTCCGTCTATTTATTCACCTTTTGTCTCAAACTCAGAACTATCCATTATTGGCCATTGCTGTTGACGTTCAATACCTGATCGCTTTTCTGATACCTCTTGCCGCCCAACCACCATCTCGATGCCATATCCGTGCTTTCAATATTGATTTCCCCCGTAATCGCATCCCATCGACCCCATGTTTCGCGCGATATCAGCGATCGACGACCCTCATAAGGTCGTAAGAGTAATTGCCTCCGACGGCAAGACGGGCGAGACAAGGGAACTCTCCTACACCAACTGCAAAGTCATCGGCAATGGCTCCTTTGGAGTCGTTTTCCAGGCAAAGCTCGTCGCCGCGCCCAAGGATCAGGAGGATATTGCTATCAAGAAGGTTCTGCAGGACAAGCGATTCAAGGTTTGTGTCCTATTCCGGATCTTTCTAATCCACCCCTTCTCAGCGCTCCACTCCTTCTAGAATCGAGAGCTTCAAATCATGAGACTCGTGTCCCACCCCAACGTTGTCGACCTCAAGGCTTTCTTTTATTCTAATGGCGACAAGGTATTCCCAGCTTTCTCGGTTTCCCAGGTGAAATTTGACCATCTCAACCAACAGAAAGACGAAGTCTATCTTAACCTCGTCCTGGAATATGTTCCAGAGACCGTCTACCGCGCCAGTCGTCACTACGCCAAGCTGAAGCAACCCATGCCCATGCTCCAGATCAAGCTTTATATGTATCAACTCTTGCGATCGCTAGCCTACATTCATTCGGTTGGCATTTGCCATCGAGATATCAAGCCACAGAACTTATTGCTCAACCCCTCGACGGGCGTCTTGAAGCTTTGCGATTTTGGTTCTGCAAAGATCCTCGTGGCTGGCGAGCCCAACGTCAGCTACATCTGCTCGAGGTACTACCGTGCGCCCGAGCTCATTTTTGGTGCCACGAACTACACCACTAACATCGGTTCGTAATGATGGATACTTTTTTGTTCCGTCAAGCTGATTTACCCCTTTCTTATTATAGATATCTGGTCAACAGGATGTGTCATGGCTGAGCTTATGTTGGGCCAACCCCTGTTCCCCGGAGAGAGTGGAATCGACCAATTGGTAGAGATTATCAAAGTCCTTGGTACACCTTCACGAGAGCAAATCAAGACGATGAACCCCAACTATATGGAGCACAAGTTCCCTCAGATCAAGCCCCATCCGTTCTCAAAAGTAAGCGGGAGACGCCACTGGCGTATTAAACCGTCTGACTGACGATGTCGGCAGGTTTTCCGACCACGCACTGCCCCCGAGGCGATCGACTTGGTCTCTAAACTATTGGAGTACACGCCAGGCGCCCGGCTTAGTGCCATCGAGGCCATGGTTCATCCATTCTTTGACGAATTGCGAGCAGAAGGCGCGAAAATGCCAAATGGCAAAGAGTTCCCGCTCCTCTTCGACTTCACCCGCGAAGGTAAGAATGGTGCGCTTGCCGAGACAAAAGCTGATGACGGTCTTATTGCAGAGCTATCTGTGCGACCGGACTTGATTCGGCAGCTTGTTCCCCCACACGTTGAACCCGAGCTGGCCTCACGGTCGATTGTGCTGGATTCATTTGTGCCGATACCTTTGGAACAGCTGAAGATTTCGCTGGACTGAAGGCCGGCGCAGTCCTCTGGAGACGCGGAAGGGGACCGTGGCCGTATTATGATGCGATGCTTAGCGCTCATTTCGTTTCTATTCCTTGTATATATCTTGAATTGAATTCCGCGCGCCCATGTATAATTGTAGTATGACAAGCGATGGAAATCTACAACATAAATATGAAGATGTTGCAATCTGATCGAGGACGAGCGATGGCGACATCTGGCGCGACCAAAGCGCAACCCGCCGACCACAGAATTCTGCCTCCATTTGGTCCTCCGGCGATATAAACTGCTTCTCAATGCCCCCGGAAGCCCTTTTTTACAGTCTACAATAATGCAATCAAAGTCAACTTACGTCTGTGACACTATCCCAGCTGCTCGCTTAGCCTCAGACGACGACCGCATGCCAGCAACCAGCGAGCAAGACCCCGTCCAGCATGCCCCCATCGTCGACGAGCCAGATAGGACACCAAAGGCCGTTGAACACGACCATGAACACGACCCTGGTTCCCCAGAGGGCACCCCGCAACCACCGCCTCGCAAGCTCTGTGTCAGGCACCAACGCATGGCAGACGAGGGCATGAACCTCAAGTTGCAGCAGGTACGTTTGCAGGTCTAACGTCCGACGCCTTGGGCTAATCCTCATTCAGTCTCTAGACAAGCTGCCCATCGAGGAACGAGAGGCTGTGAATCTCATCTGGAGCAATTTCTCCTCCTCGTCGCATCCACGGCGAGCTCTCATCCTCCAAGGGTTGTTGACGATGTGTTGTTTCTCACAACTGTCTCTGCTCACAGAACAACTTGCCCACCTTATCCGGATAGACCCTTTCATCGTTCTACCGCGCGAAATCGCTCTCAAGATCCTCTCCTATCTCGACGCCACCTCGCTCTGCCGTGCGGCCCAAATCAGCACACGATGGCGAGCTCTGGCCGACGATAACGTCCTCTGGAGGGCTATTTGCGAACAACATATCGGTCAAAAATGCCACAAATGTGGCTGGGGTCTTCCCGTTCTTGAGAAAAAGCGAGTTTGCTATCGGACAACACAATCGCCGACGCCTATACCTCCCCTCTCCCTTCCTTCGACATCATCAGCATCAGCATCCTCTACCGCAGGGCCCTCGACATCAGGTCCTTCTCTCAAGCGGCCCGCTGATTCTTCGGACTTGCTATCACCTCCTTTGAAGAGGCAGCGATCGGAGGACGCTTCTCCGTCTCTTTCCGAAGCTTCTATTGCTCTTACAACTACAACCCGGTATGTCTCACAGCAAGAGTCGCCGACCCTTCGACCGTGGAAGGACGTCTACAGCGAACGGATGACCATCGAACGCAACTGGCGGCGTGGCCGTTGCACAGTCCGAACGCTCAAGGGCCACACGGATGGCGTCATGTGTCTACAATTTAACGAGACCCTTACGCATCCTGCTTTCCCCGTCCTCATCACAGGCTCATATGACCGCACTGTCCGCGTCTGGAATCTTGAGACAGGTGAAGAACTTCATTGTCTCAAAGGCCATACAAGGGCCGTGCGTGCACTTCAGTTCGACGAAGTGAAGCTTATCACGGGCAGTATGGACAATACAATCAAGGTTTGGGACTGGAGGAGAGGCAAATGCATCAGGACTCTCACGGGGCATACCGAAGGTGTGGTATGCTTAAACTTCGATTCAAACGTGTTGGCGAGTGGGAGCGTGGATGCGACGATAAGGGTGTGGAATATGAGGACGGGGACGGCCTTCACGTTGCGAGGACACACGGACTGGGTTAACTCTGTGCAACTATGGGATTCGCAAGCAGGGTCACGAGCTTCGCAGCCCGAGTCATCGTTACTTGACATGTGCGGATACAGATCTCCCAACGCCAACGCCCCCTGCTCGACTATCGACCCCGGCAAGATGCTCTTCTCCGCTTCTGACGATGGGACGATCAAACTCTGGGACCTTAATCTTAGAACATGTGTCCGCGTCTTCACCGGCCACGTTGGACAGGTCCAGAGCATGAAGCTCCTCGTTGACAATTGCGATGATTCTGAACCGGCAGACGAATCCGACAACGCCTCTTCGTCGAGTGTTGTGGATGCGCCCGAGCTTAAGCGCAAGAAGCCGCTCCTCATTTCCGGCAGTTTGGACAATACCATTCGTATGTGGGATATTGAAACTGGGAAGGCAACAGGGGCTCTTTTCGGACATATAGAAGGCGTTTGGTCGGTAGCTTCGGACAAGCTTCGCGTAGTCAGCGGTAGCCACGACCGTACGATCAAAGTCTGGAGTCGGGAAGATGGGAACTGCATCGCGACCCTTGTAGGCCACCAAGCTGCCGTCAGCTGTATCGCCCTTGGGGAAGATAAAATTGTCTCGGGAAGCGATGACAATGATATCAAAGTCTGGAGTTTCAGCTAAGTAGTCAGCCTTTTTCTTGCCAACCTTTTTCTGGAGTTATGCTTCAATATTTCTACAGTTGTATTATATATAGACTTCGATCATTTGCATGTAATTTTCCAGATCTTGTAACATAGCACCAGTATTACCATTACAGCAGAATAACATACCATGGAAACTATTATTCTGTACTCTAAACATCTAATTGTACATTGTGGCCGTAAATATAAAATGAGGGTTATCACGTAGAACAGGGTATGAAGATATAGAGATAGGAGGAATGAAAAGGAGTAAACCGAATAGCAACGAACACAGCCATCAGAGGTGTAATACTGGAACCAAATTTCGCAAGACAGAAGCCCGCGCACGCCTTTGGATCTTTGATAAGGTATAAGCGCTTTCCTCATGTTCTTCAGCCGCACACCACCGTCATTTCCCTATCGTACGAGATTTCCTCGGTATGGCAAAGCCTAAGCTCTGCCTTTCCAGAATTCGGTTGGCATAAAGTTTGTTTTCTCCCGCCTCCAATGCTACACTCCGAGCCATTAGCTCGTCATCGGCCGAGTCACTGATCTTCACATCCGCAAGCTGTCGCTCGAGATAGGCAAGCTGCCCATGGTCTCTGTACTTTTCGAGATTCGGCGGTTCAAAGCCCAGAATCTCGTTGAACAGCTTCACATATTCGACATAACGTTTGAAGTTGATCAAGTGACGGTGGTCGATTTCCACTACCCTCGGGTTCTCAACCAACACCGAATGAAGCTGCTTAAGATGAAGACCTATTACGGATGGACATTAGGAATCGACGTTACTCAGTGAGATTAATCAGCTCACCTAACCAAGGAATGCAGCAGCCCTTGTATTCAGGGTCCTTTATTTCCCGTAAGGCTGCCCGATACGCAGTATGATTCCCCGTAGGATTGAGGATAGACACAATTTCATTCAAAGCGGCACCCATTTTCGGTGATAACTGACTTTTGGTCAGTCTCAGTCGTTCCACAGGCGCCGAATCCAACGCCGTGGCGACAGCAATTAGTGAGCCGTAGTTCCTTAGTTTACGACATTCCTATTCAACAAAACCAAAATGCCTAGTCAGCTCAACGGAACTTGCGTGGTGCAATACCACTTACCAGTGCCGTATTGATATAAAATTTTATGACATCTACTCGATATTTCACATCATCATAGTGCAGTATGGATTGTTTTATCCATTGTATGATGCGATTGTTTACCACGCACGCAACATCAACACGATTCTGGTACCCATTAATAGGCTGTTGACGTTGGTGAGCCAGATAGTCACAGGGCATGATCTTCCTAAATTTATCGCCCTCGAGTAGGGTAAGAGCAATGGCGAGATCCCAGGGCGTTATTTGGGCAGCTGTTTTCGTTGTCCGCCCCGGAGAAACGTCAAATGGCGAGCTTAGTGCTTCTTCAAACGCCTGTTCTTTCGCCTATCATGGAAAGGGTTAGAGCCAAGAGATCCGGAGCAATAATTTTTACGACGCACTCTTTCCTCGATCAGCGCCAACAGGTCGTTGCCCTTCTCAACCATGGTTTGTGAGGTCTTCAATCGAATGGCCCCCCAGCAGAAATTTCTCATTTGCCAAAGTAAATCGGTGTTGATAGGCAGGTGGCGCTTCGATAGCCAGTAGATGATGACCTTGAATATGCTTAACAGAGAGTTATGAGTGGGCGCATAGTGAAAAGGACTGGCAAACATACGTGTACTGGATCCCTACTCGTTCTTCGGCCCCCAGATGGTCTAAAGACGGCGACCGACCTTGTTCCGCTTCCTCGAAGCGGCGGGCAAGAATTGTGAACAGTTCCTCAGGGGTGATGAAATCAATACAGGCTGTAAGCAACACATCCCGGTACTCCATATCTGCCCGAAAGTCTATAATTCCCCGTAGATACAGTTAATATGGAAGCTGGCACAAACTAGGACCCACATACTAAAGTTGTTGATGAGTCTTTCAATAAGGCCTTCCAATGTGCCGGCCACAATTTCTCCATTATTGGTATAGATAATTAGTTCTGAGCTCGAGATGGCATCTTTCAGGGGCCTAGGTGATTGACTCCCTGACTCTGATGCTGAGAGAATACTGGGCACGGGCTTTATTGCAACAGTGTCGATGGAGCGCGTTCGAGTGCTTGAGAAAGGGGGGTAAAGGCCCCCCTGCGATGGGGGAGGTGAGGAGGAAAAATCGGGAAAGTCGAGTTGCGGTGCTCGCTCGTATTGGCGGGTCAGGGTATTGCCAATAGCACTGCTATACGATGTACTTGGCCTTGGGTTCAAAAAGCCGCTGTCCTCCTGCCGACTGTCCGAGGGCCTACGGTCTTTACGACTGGCTTGGGCTTGATAGTTAAACGAGGGCGAAGGTTTGTACTTGTACTGGGGATACAACACATCATCTTCGAAAGACGAACCCCCAGTACCTCTTGACGGGGGAGAGGATGACACCTGCGGGATATCAAGTTGGGGTTGCAGAGTAGGGTTCGGGATCAACTTGGGGCTCTCGCTGTACGGGGAGCTGGATGGTGGGTTAGGCCTAGCCACGGGCTCAAGGAATGGCCCACTATTTTGACGGCTATCAGTTGATCTGGAGTCCCTCCGGGGGTAGAAGCCATGAGGGGAAGGTTTGGGACTAGAACTGATGGAAGGAGTTCGTGGATAAGAAGTGGGGGGTGGTATAGCAATTTCTTCAATAGTGTTGCCATTGGGAAAAGTAACTTGCTTTCTGAGCCGTCCTGAAGCAGCGGACCCTCCGCTGGCGCTACTACCACCGGTTGAGGGACGGTCGGAGATGGAACGACCTTGTCTCTCATCGCGATTTACAACGGGAATGACAATACTGGGTCTTCCAGAGGGGCTCTGCGAGTCGCTACTGAGGCTACCATTGCTAATCGAAGGCCGCCGGATATATGAGCGATTCGATCTTGAGAAGGAAAATAGAGAACTGCCTAACCTCGGCGGAGCTTGCAAAAGACCTTCGAGACTGTGAGAAGGATATATCATCTCAAATGGGATAAGCCTCACCTGGGTCGCCCTGTTCGCGAATTTTCTTTAGTTTATCCCGGATCTCTTGAATACTGGGGCGAGATTCGGGCTTGCTCTTCCAGCACTCTTTAATCAAAGACCACATCGAGTCGTTTAGACCATTAACGACATACTGATGTCCCGTCGGTCGGCTAGGTGTCTTGCCGCGATCGATGAGCCTTAAAACAGCAACGTCCATAGGCGAGTCAGAAAAGGGCTGCTGGCCGGTGAGAAGTTCGAGGAAGGTCATTGACAGTGACCATATGTCGGATTCTTTTGAGAAGGTACCCGTTTGACGAATCAGCTCAGGAGCAAACCATCGAGGATTAATGTTTGGAGCGGAAGTCATTCCTTGGCCGCACTAGAGTTGATGTGTTAGACTTCCATGTCATATACAAAGCATAAACAGATAGCATACATCACCAAGAAATTTGGAAAGTCCGAAGTCAGCGAGACGAGCAACACCGTCTTCAGAGATCAATACATTCGCCTAGGGTGGGTCAGCAAAGGTTACAGGGTTAGGCAAAGGTTGCATACTCCACGAAGGTCACCATGAACAATGTCTTGGAAATGAAGGTACTCCATGCCAGCTACAATCTCGGATAGCAGCCGCAGACGATTGCAGTCAGGGTTGTCCTGGACAAACGAGATAGCCGTCCCATTGTCCATCCAAGGACTTACCTATCAGTCAGGGTCAGTACCGCAGTATAATGTAACAGGATGCTGAGCGCACTGAGAATACATGCTCCCCGATCTTCGCAATTCCGTACAAAGGAAGGACGTTTGGATGCTCAAGTTGCCGCCATACAGTGACTTCTCGCTCAAAACGCTGCAATGCAAGCAATTAGAAACGAGCCCGGTATGACCGAGAGCACTTACGCGTTGCAGAGTGGCCTTATTGGGCAAATTCCTGGGAAGGCGGAGCGCGACCTTGAATTAAATGTATTAAGCAGTTATATTTACCCGTGATCGATTCATACCTACTTTCTCTTTGTCAAGCCAACGCCCTGATGAACAATAGTGAGTCAAAAGCAGTACGGTATGACAGACGGAGGGATCTTACCTCGAAACACGTCGTTATACGTCCCTATGAACGCTGTGTGCTCGCTTTCCTTGGTGACTTGACCAGTGACTGAAAGGGAGTGGTTTTGTGAGCGGTTCACGACCACCACCTGTAAAGGTGTAGCTTACGTTCCGTCAACGGAGGTAATTTGGATGTCCGGGAGTGGAGGTACCACAGTCCCTCTCGAAAGCTTTGTTCTTGAGGCTTGGGGATGTTGGGATCCATCAGTTCCTAGACTAGAATTTAGGTATTTCTGTAGACAAAGCAATACAAGAGGCTTTACCATTTGGAGGTGCTCCATGATTTCTTCGACAGGCTGGGAAGACGGATGGTTCACTAATGCTCGCATGTCCGCGGTGCTTTGAACGATCGTTTGAAGTACTTCTCGAATCTCGGCTTTGTCTCGCTCCTGGATCGCTCGTGCTTCTTGCATCCCTCGCTGAATCTCCAAACTGGCTGAAATCTGTACGAATTGATACAGTGAACGGGAAGGCCTTGATAGATGGAGTCTCTTACATGGTACTTCATCATCGCCGCGTCGATGTCTCGTTGAAATCCTTCAATCGCAACTTTGATTTCACTTTGCTGCAAGAAGGACTTTAGCCGGCCCATCGCACCCCACTCCTTAATCTTTTCATTAATAGCCCGGAGCACCCTAGAAGCGCATTAGGTTCTTCTATGCAGTGCGTGGCGAGAGTGGATGGCTATCTCACCCTTCGAGTTCACTTGCCCAGTCGTTCGATTCCTGGCCATGCATGCCCTCCTGCACCGCAAGTACCAGGTTCACGCATCGAGAACTCATATCCTGGCATTGTTGCTGTGCAACGGTGCTCCATTGTGAATCGGCGCATGGGTTAGAGTAGCAACTGCACGAACCTTGTAAACTTTCACGTTCTGAACATTCTCATAAGTCGAGGTTACTGCGCAAGGGGTTCGGGGTCAGACTCAAGCCCCGATAAGCAAGCCCACAGAAAACATTACAGAGTGTTACTGCAAAGTCGAGACAAGGAACAGGTGCCAGAGAGAGCAGGTGGCTCGCACTCATCAGAGGAAGACGGGTAGTAACAAGGTCAGATAGAGTAAGGAAGCAAGAGCATATCAAAAGCCAGTGTCTACAGCCTCTGAGCACAGGCACCTATTATTACGAGTTGGCCCCACGGGACTGGCAGTGACAAGAATGCTGTGCCCATCCGATACCCCTGGATTTAGTTGTCAACGGTATGCGGGGAGGACATTGTGCGGAGGCGTAGATGTCAGAATTGACAACTGCGCAGCGAACAACCGTGCCTTGTATTATCATTGTCACAACCAGCTTGGTCTTACGCCGGTAGCGTGGCCGAGTTGGTCTAAGGCGTTGGATTTAAGTTTGTTCTTGATTCCCAATGGGCGCAAGTCCGCGCGAGTTCGAACCTCGCCGCTACCACTACAGCTATTTGTTTTTGACTTTTATTTCCATGGCAGGTTACATTTATTAATCCAGAAGCAAACATATCCATAACATTCAGAACAGCTTGAAAGCTTCTGCTCAACAACTGATGTAGAACGAGATGAATAGATGCTTACTCCGCTAATATTGTCACGTCCTCCGGGAGCGTCTCGAACCCTTACATGAAAAGGATCAGCATTCAATCGATGCATGAACATTCATTTTGAGCGTACCTGCGAGTCGGCTTGAAGTCTTGAGGTTGATCGTCGTCCTCGGTTCCCCAGAAGTTGGCAAGTGAATCCTTTCCACCAGGTTGTTCACGGACGCGCCTAAAACAGTTTCCAGGGTCGCTCGTCACTTCATGAATCGTGTGTATAGACAGCAAAAGAGTCCGAACCTGCTAGGTTTGATATTAGAACTGAACTGGATGCCAGAGTGGTCCTCCTCAGCGGGTCCCTGTCGCTGTCGAACTGGTTCAGGTTCGTTGGCCTGTGGGAAATGAATAAACGAGAGAATGCGTATGGGAAGGACGTACGGCAGGAGCACCCCTTTGTCCTGGATGAGGAGGTGCTGATGCCAGTGCATCACCATCATCCGGAGCAAAGATATTGGTGTGAGCGCCACCAGGGGCCTCTCGGACGCGTCGAGATGGTTTGAAAGCAGTGTCTTGAACAGCAGCCTCAGAAATAGCTTGCCCTGAAACCCGCGGACAAGTTTAACATGACATAAATCGACAGGACAAGCACCTACCAGAAGCAGAAGTCTGGGGCGCATTGCCTTGATCACTTACAGTGTCTTCTGATATCTTCCCGAATTTTGCGTATTCTAGAAAAATTGCTCATGAATTGCTGAGGCTTGGTCAACGAGACACATACTAGGCAGCTTGGAGATGTTGTTAAAGTTGGTGTCGACTGTGGTACCAGTATACCTTGTCATCATTCAATGCAACCTCTGGGGAAGGAAAGAGCATAACAAACTTCAAGAATTCAATCAAGGATCGTTTGGTGAAGACGATGTTGGTAGAGTCCCAATCGAGCATTCCTAGAAGTCTTTTTCAACTTTTGTTGCTCCTGATGAACAGGTACTGCACTGACCAAGGTTAGATGGCCAGTCTCGTTCCTTGGACAAGTCAATGGCAGTAGAAGGGGTGAATCTGCGATCCGTGAGCGTCCTGCCTCCGTAATCAAGCCAACTGCTGCTCACGTTGCGACCATAGCTTGGGTTAGTTCTGGGTTGGAAAACTGAGGTAGAAGTTTGAAGACAACTCTGTCGTTATGCACAAAGAGCGTTCAATTTGATCACGAGGCCGCGAGTCTCGGGCCTCCACGCCAAATCTAGAATTTCTCCCGCTTCCATGAAATCTCGACAGCTGTAGTTCACGGTTACACAAATATCCAGATGCAAAGGGTTGCTCGAACCTTGCAACAGATTCCGTCTCTGTATGTTGCGCGGAGTCTCGCGTCATCGGCATATGTCGCCCCTCTGAAAGCGAAGGAACCCGCCGTGTCCACCACTCCGACTGATATTACACCAGAGCAACGTCGCGTTTTAGAAAATGCATTGCGCGTAGACCAGGCAGGGGAGATCGCCGCAAATTGGATCTATCGAGGTCAATATGCAGTGCTCGGGCACGATAGGAAGACCGGGCCTCTCATTCAGGTGTGTTCTACTCAGCAACGCTTATTTTCTTCTTCACATTCAATAGGACATGTGGGACCAAGAGAAAAAGCATTTGCAAGTCATGGACAAACTTCAAATTCAACATAATGTTCGCCCGACATTGCTCACAGACATCGCAAAGGTCGCAGGATTCGGGCTCGGAGCCGCGACTGCGCTTATAGGAAAAGAGGCAGCTATGGCTTGCACTGAAGCAGTCGAAACGGTTATTGGCGAGCATTACGACGAGTACGTCTTCCTCAGAAGTCCTCTATCCTCATCTGTCCTGAGAGAGGCCTCTAGCCAATTGAAAGAATTAGATGCGATGTCCACGAGTCATCCTAGCATCCCGCTTTTGAAAGACGTCATTCGCGAATTCCGAGACGATGAGCTGGAACACTTGGACATCGCCGTTGAAAATGATGCACAACGAGCTCCTGCACATGCTTTATTGAGTGCTGTGGTAGGCGCAGGATGCATGGTCGCTATTGAACTTTGCAAGCGCATCTAGGATAGCTCTAATGTTTCTTCCGAAGTTGAGAAGTAAAGTGATGTATTGGTGGCCGTTATCTATTTCTCAGCCAATGGTTCGCCCTTGCGCTTTGCTGTCCAGTTCCAGAGTTTCTACAGTATCTTAGCATAAGGTCCAAAATAGAGAAGCCGAACTCACATGGGTCTTGGCGGTCATGTAGTAAAGTGCAGTTGGGACAACGAGGAATCCGATGACACTCGTGGTTACTGTTTTCCTTGTCCAACGAAAGTTCAAGTATGCGCCTTCACGCTGTAAAGAATGGCATTAGGCAAAATCCCCCGGGCAGGGTACCTACGTACCATTGTATTGAAGCGGTCGATTGCGGGATCATGCTGAGAAGGAATATGAGTACTAATCACTGGCAGAATGTTATACTGGCCATACCCTGAAGTTCTCTGTAAATCATCCTGGGTTAGCGCTAGACTCTGTGAGGAACAGGGAACAGCGTACCGGCTGCCATAGTCGTCGAGGTCAAGAGCAAGGGCTTTGTTTTTCTTTGTTTACATCGCTCTTGCTTTCGACCATCACCATCCCACATACCGTCCCCGCCCCTTCTTACCCATCATGGCGTACAATCGCGAATGGGACAGAGGAAAGGACTCCTGGACCGATGCAAACACATGGAACGGTCCAGATAATCGTTCCCATGTACGACACAGAGACGAAGACTACGGAGCGGACCCAAAGCGACGAAAATTCAATAACGGCGTGAGTCCTGCGCTTATTTCAACACAGAACCCGGGTTGAGATACGTGTCACAGGGATACCAAGCCTACGATGGCGCTCAAGGGTACGACGACGGAAGCTACGCCTCTCACAACCAGAACCGACAGCAGGACTATGGCGCCCACCAGGGCGGTGGCCATCATCACCAACACAATCAGCGCGACCAGGACTATGGCTACGACGACAGGTCCCGTGGTGGTGGCGGGCAGGCCTTCCCTAAGAAGCGTCTGCTGCCTTCAGAACCTAGTCCCCATGTCATTTTCCTGGGTTTGGACCCAGACTTCACAGAGGCCGATGTCTGTCGACTCTTCATGTTCTTGCCTCCTTAAACCGATGACTGAAGTGTCCTTCCTACCCAGCTTCAGGCATACCTTACCTCCAATGGGTGCAACCTTGAAACCGTCACCATAATACGAGATAGATCATCAGGCACTTGCATGTTTAACATTTGGTTTTGGACATTCATTGACGTTCTTCGCCATTGGATTTACAAGGTGCCTCCAAAGGCTTTGGCTTTGCGCAATTTGCAAGCACTGAACACGCAAGAGCCTTCGTGGATCCGCTGTTCCCCTTCGTCCAAATGCCTCCACCCGCGTCTCATGGCGCCTCTGCCACGGCCGCATTCTACAAAGCCCTCGAAACGGGCGTCCCACATAATGGAAGAAGAGTCAAGATTGATTACTCTCAAAGCGCATCCCCACACGACAAGGCCCGTGCGCGTGCGAACATGAACGATGGAACACGGGATATTGGCAACAGTCCAGGACCTGTTCTTCTTTTCCGTGGTCTAGATCCTCTTTCTGGACCACAGGCTATCTACCAAGCAATGCTCTACTCATCTGGACCAGGGAAACAAGGCGCCAAAGGGATGCGCCGCATCATCCTCATCAAGGACAAAGTTACCATGGCCAGCTTTGGCTTTGCTTTCGTCGAGTTCGTTGATGTGGAGGTATACCGACCTTCCCTAATTTGCCATAAATAATAATAATGACGATTGACCTTTTGCTTTAGTCTGCTTCAGCAGTTCTTGCCGCAAGCATGTCAGCACAAATCCATCCGAATGGTTTCCGAATCTCGGATAAGCCGGTTGCTGCTTCGTTTGCTCATTCGTACTCCTTCCAACCGGTGACAGACTTCCTACAACGAGACGAAGCCTGCCTATTGAGTACGGCAAGTCTTGGAGGGGTGGAAGGTCAATGGGTTCGCTATTGGGACGAATCATCCACTGCCGCCGTGCTGGAGTTCAAGGTTGAAGAGCCAGCAAAAGCCAAAGAAGCGGTCAAGGATAAGAAAGAGAAGAAAAAGAAAGGTTAGATACTCTGTCAATCCCTTCCTATCTCTTTCCATTGATCTTCTTCAGATCCTGAGGCGAAGGCCAATACTATCCCGACAGCATCCATATTACCTCTCTCGGATAAACCGCTCACTCTCAGCCTGAACAAGGGACCCGTCAAGATTGGGCTCGGTATGATACGCCATTGTTATTGTGAAGAATTCGTTTTGATTAATCCATCTACGTAGGCCTAAATACGGCCAAGACGTTGGCATCTGGCGTCTCTTTGGATGATACCACTAATGAAGAAGAACCGTCTTCGGAGCCGAACAAACCTATCGTAGTGAAGCGTGTAGCCCCTTTGGTCTCGAGCAAAAAGGTTAGCTGTCAGCGGTACTCGACTTCGCTCGTTCTTACACTTGGGTTACTCTTTGTTGCTCTTTAGACGGTCAACAATATTAACAAATGGAACCAAGTTCAAGAAGAAATGCACACGGATCCGTCTGCTACCCCTGCTCAAGCAGTAGCGAAAACTGTTGAAAAAGCAGCTTCAAACGAGCCATCTCCCGCGCCTGAGGACGAGTTCGAATTTGCCGACATCAAAGCACTGACCTGTCTCCTCTGCTCACGGCAATTGAAATCTTTGGATCTTCTAAAACGGCATAACCAAGCCTCTGATCTACACAAGGTTCGTAATTCTTACTGTATCTGGCCCGTAATCTTATGGTCATTTTCATCGGCGCAGAAAAACCTTAAAGATCAAAACCTGAGAGAAGTTGCCAAACAGAAAGTCGCAAGCCGAAAAGCAGCAGCAAGCATTCCGTCGAAAGAGGAGCCACCTAGATATCGTGATCGGGCATCTGAACGACGTACACTGTTCAATCAACCCGAAATGCCTCTGCCGGATGCTATCTCTACTTCGTCGAGCAAGAAACGATATGCAGAGGGCCCGCCGAGGCCTCCAACTCCTCCACCACCTCCTGTTAACCCAGGAAAGGACGAAAGCAACGTTGGGAACAAGCTTTTGAAGATGATGGGTTGGACGGAAGGTAGTGGACTTGGTGCTGAGGGTGAAGGGCGTACGGATCCTATGTGAGTTAGGCCATTCCAGTGTCAATGTTCTGCTCACTGATTGTGTCAGCGAAACCGCTATCTACGCCCAGGGCGTTGGTCTTGGTGCTAGCAAAGGTAAAGACATCACCAAGTACGCAGATGGGTACTCTGGTTATGTTCAAATGGCGCAAGACGCTGTACGTATCAACCCCTACTTTTGACGTGCAAATACTTAACGGCTTGACAGGCGCGAGAACGGTACGGAAGTTGAAATCTCATTTCGCAATATCTTTGGGTTACACTTCTACGCTTTACTTCTTGTTTTGGACTTTCCGCTATCCTACTTGCGTGCTCTTAAATTTTTATTTAATTACCCACTGTCTTGAGTACTCAACTTGCATCATAACAAATCTTATCTCCTGAATTCTTGGATCTTAACTTGGGATTTTAAGAACGGTAGCCAATGCGCATACATAAGTGGTATAAACGAGTGGATTGGTGGGTACATCAATTAGCGCAGTTACATAATCTCGATTTAGAGAGCAAGAATGGCGAGGCCTCCGAAGAGCGCAACGACGGGGGCGGCCCAGGTGGAAACCTTGGCGGCACTGCCCTCATCATCGGTGGGCTCGGGGGCGGCAGAACCACTCTTGGAGCCAGTAGGGCGTGCACTGCCCGAGCCGGAAGCAGATCCAGAGGCGAGGCCCAAAGTGGAACTGATTACTGCGGACGTGGGGATGACAGAGCCAGTATATGTGCCTTCTTCGACGACGATATAGTTGGCCTGATAACAGCCGTCAGGACGTGGCTAAATGTGTCTCGGTTAAAGGGGACGTACGGCAACAAGAGGGCCAAGGTTGCTAGCATAGTCAAGGAAGTTGTAGACGCCGACTGGGAGGGGCGCGGCAAAGCCTTCAGGAGGAGTGAAGTCGGCGGGCTGCTCGTAGAGGGCGACGATATAACTGTAGGAATCGAGGTAAGGAGACTATTGTCAATCAGAAGCCAATAACGGGACGCACCGGTGGGCACCAGATCCAGCAGCGGGTCCGGGGCCAGCGTAAGGGGTAATGGCCACCGCGGAGGCGTTAGAAACGGTGTCGTCTGCACAAATTACGCTCAATCGACGATCGGAAAGACGGAATGTTGCTACTAAGCGAACCTTGGACGGTCACACCGTTGACGAGCCAGTGACGGGTGACACCCGCAGAGGTGTCGGCACCAACGACGTCGACATCGATCATAGCCAACGTATAGTTGCCATCAAGGTCGTCGCCCTCGACGGTGACGGTGGGGACGGGTCGGACCTCTACAAATTAATGGTCAGCATCTTCGACCAGCAGGGGCTGCTGCTGCACAACGCACGAGGGATGGTCAAGCGCTGTCCTGGGGCGATAACGCCAACGCCAGGATAGTTCAACGTAAGGAGAGCAGACGGGGAGAAGTCCGGAAAGTAGTCCTCGACGATATGGGACTGCTCGAAGTGAGCCTCGATAGCTTTAATGTCGAGAGCGTCCTGGGCAGCAACGAACGGAAGAACAGCGAGCGACACAATGACAGAGAGCGAAGCCAACATTTTGCGAAGAAAAAATTGGAAAATTATTAGAGATGTAGAAAGGTGTCAAGGGAAGTTATAGGCCAGCCAACAATTTCTGTCCATGTTTTATGGATTACGGAGTCCTTGGCATCACCAAACAACTATCATCTTACAAAATATTCCCTACGTAAGGCGAGTGCGCGCTATAGACGAGTCTGACGTTCTCCGGCCCAGGAATCCTCCAACAACGTTGCTGACGGTCTCTGTGATCTGCCTGGGCTGCACCGTTGAATGTTTCACATAGAACAACCGCACGTTCGTCGCATTCCAGACACCCAGCGGCGACATACCCCGGACGTACACCTCGCCCCATATGAGCGACGTCAGCCATACAATCGACGCATCAGACCACTGCAGAGAAGACGTTGAATACATTGAAAGCTGACGCCCACATGGCACGTACCATGAACTTTCTCGGATGCAAGGGAGGAGCAGGAGGCAGCACTTCCTGCAACGAGGCATGTGCAATAAAATCAAGAATAAAGTTGAGACTATTCGCCTTCTTCGTCGCTTGTATGTTCTGGACTTTCGGTAACAGCTCAGATATGACAATCATAACCGGATCCAAAGGCAATCTAAATCCCGGTTCTGTTTAGTCAATTACCACAAGAAAACTCGAATATCGGCCTACCCTTGTTGCCACGATGTAACCCAATCTTGTGTAGGGACGAATCCATTCCTTCCAACGCTTAATACCAGCTGATCGATGTTAATATTGATATGGGTCAAATCAACGGATGGTGAGGTCCTCTCCCTCAGCTTCCCCTTCGCTTTCTCGGACAACGGCGACGACACCGCCTCGTCTGAAGTTCCAGACCTAGGCTGATCCAAGCTTCCAGACCTCCTCGGGCTGCTCGACGCAGCTTCTTCCAAACTTCCCGCCTGGTTCCAGGTCTCATTCTGGAGCAACATTGCCTTTTCAGTCACTGGATCCGACGTAGAATCCATGTCCTGAGCAGCAGGATTCTTCCCTTTCGCCGAAGGTGTTGAATTAGCATTGCGTTTGGCGAGCTCTTCTTTCGCCAGTTCCCTCCGCTTTATTTCGCGTAGTCCGCTCACAAGTGTGAAGCTTCCAAGGTCCTCGAAGACCTTGTGCGAAGTTAGAATATCAAGGATAAGCGTTGGGTTCTCGCTCATATGATTTTGAATAACTCCGTTGAAAGCCTCTAGCCTAGAGGTCAATCAGACTTCAAATGAAATAGGTGAGGGAGGTGATGCAACGCACATGAAGAACAACAACCGAGGATGACCCTCATCCGCAAGCAAGAAAGACGGATTCGCGAATGAAGTGAAGAGCTGCACTAATCTTGCGGATGCGGTTACACTGAGCTTCTTGAAATGAGGTGCAGAGTTTGACAAAACAATAATGAGAGCAGGATACAACATATTCAAAGCTCCAGATGTCGTTGCAACAATTTGATAGATAGCCTAGCTAGGCCATTAGTAATTGCATAAAGGCATCTTAAACAGAAGAGATCCTTACATGAACCAAGAAGTCCCCAGCAGTTGAAACACCGCTCCAAGCAGTTGGAACCGAAGCTTTCATCGGTGTAGGAAGCTTTGCTCCAAATCCAGGTTCCGCTGAAAGCGTCTGCACAATATACGAAATCGCTCTGCAAAGTCCATGTTGTTCTGGTCCAAATGAACGATCGGTAGCTCGAGATAGGAAGGAGGGTTTCTTACGAGGTTTGTCCTTGATTTCCACGCAATAGCATAGCAAATATGAAAGGAGATCCATTGACTTGTCCGACTGGAGGAAGTAGGCACGGAATTTCTGAATAGATTGTCAATATCAGCATTCTCGAGTGAGGGCGGAACATCCGTACCTTGTTCAGTTCAACCATCTTCCAGAAGAGAATGACTGTAGAAAAGGACGCATGAACATTGCAACAAGTTGAGACAGCCAGAGTGTGCGTACTAGTTTCAGGAATGTACGGTAAAGGCTTCCTGGCACCAGGCAGCAACTGATTCATTGAATTCATCTGCTGCAGCAGTATTCCATTGATTCCGTTCAGAATAAAATCGAAATCCTGTGTCCGATGCTATGAAAAGGTAAGCAAGAGTTTGCGATTCACAAAACCATGCCACCTACAAGTTTCATCAAGAAATACCTGAACGCATTCGTTCTCGCAGTCGGGGTATACACCTGCCCCTCCCCATCTCCTTCCGCCCAATCTCTTGCACTCCCTCCTTGAAAATCCAACAAAACACATAGTGTCTGCAAACACATTCCCGTCAACACAATCCTGGGGTCTTCTCCTTTGAACACCAGATGGTTGTAAGGCAGCTTTCCAGCCATAGCACCCAAGGACGCGATCGAAGACTCTGACGGGGCAGTCGAGTTCATGGCTGTGTTAAGGAGGGAGCAGAGGATGGTGAGGACGTCCCGTCGCGCTATCTTCTGGACAAAGTGAAGTGTATATAGAGACGGTTTAGTGAATAAGCCACTGGAGGGGACATATATCTGCCTTGAGAAGAGGAGAAGGAGAAGGCGTAAGACTTCAATCTTGTTGCTGTCGTATGCCGAGCTCGAAGCTGCGTCGGAGGTGGAACCAATTCCTCTCTCCCTATTCAGCGGATATTAGTGCCAGCATAAGTGGGAGAAGCGGAGGACTTGCCAGATGATATATTGCACTTTATGATGATCCACCTGAACCTTTGGCGAAAGCGTAAACCCGCAACAGTACAGCAAATCAATGACCGTACTCATCAACCGTTCACCAAGGGAAGGTAACTGTTTCTTCTTTGGTGTGGAGTTCGCATTCCTCTGACTCCCAGTAGCGCTTTCTCCTTCACTCTCATCCTCATCCTCAATGACGAACTGTGGATCCGCAGCATTCGGTGCAGGAAACTCATCCACCTCCTCCGACTTCCACAACACATCCATTTCAAATGCATTAGACTCACCCTGCACGTCGAATATAACAGGCAAAATCCTTTGCAAGATCCTCAGACAATTTAACACCTCTTTTGTAGGGTTCCTATCTGCTTGTTTCATGATCGACGACGCGAATGCCGCTACCGTCGCCGACGCCGACCCAGCCGAAGGTGCAGGGAAAGTATGGTCGGTCATCAAGTCGAATAGGCGACTGCAGACGACCCGGATGAGAGTTGCAACATTCTCCGGTGCTTCTAGGAGAGCACGTCGAACTGAAAGTCGGAACGATAAGACAAGTCATGGGAGAACTGGATGCAGTCCTGGCTTACTCTGGTGGGGCGTAATTAACGAGAAGACATCCGATGCAGAGTCGAATAGGACGCAATACTTGAGTTATACAGTCAGCTATAATATCATCCCAGTTCTAAACACGCATTGCTCACTTGGTGCCAATACGAATCACTAGGGGGAATATTCTGAAATCGCGTTATCCTCGTCATTGAAGTTCTGCTACCCTGTTGCAATCGTAGCGACTCACTCTTGTGGTCCAAAGCTTAGTGATACCCCCAGGTTGACTCGGAAAAGCTAGCTTGGCTTCGTCTCCCAGCAGACCAAACGGTGCGCTGAACTTCTGAGGGATTTTGGAGAACATTGACGATGGCTGCTTTGCTTTCACTGGAAACCGAGCCAATACATCCAGCACAGCCACACAATCACCCAAACGACTCAGAATCTCGCTAAATATGCCCCCTACGTACACATACTTCCGTAGCAATTCCGTGCTTCGATCTATATAGTGTATTGGATAGATCGCTAAATCATAGTACCTTCACGCTTTCCCCATGTCTCCCTCAGAGAACCCGAAACCTCGATGGGTCGAGACGCCTCTTCTCTTGTCTCACAGTCCATAGGCTCATCTGTCTATCTCAAGCTCGAGGTTTGTCCCAAGTCACAGCCAAACTATAACCGTAAGGGTGGATTACATAACCTTCAACCATCCCACTCTTTCAAGTACCGTGGAATCTCGCATGTCATCCAACACAAATATGCCGAGCTCGAGCTAGGGGACAAAACCCATGTCGTTATCGCTTCAAGCGGCAACGCAGGTCTTGCAGCCGCTTGGGTAGCTAGGGAGTACGGGTTGCGGTGCACGGTCTTCATTCCGTTGGGCATTTCAGCAAGTACTCTCGCCATACTGAAAAGGGAGAAAGCGGAGGTCGTGGTATACGGTAAATTCTACGCCGAGGCATACAAAGCAGCAGAGAGGTTGGTGGAGAAGGATCCAAATGCGTAAGCCCAAGAGTCGTTATGTTTGCATGGAGGATGCTAAGCTTTCTCAAGTTTAATGGTTCACTCCTACAACGATCCATTGCTCTGGGAAGGTCACAGTTCTATCATCAAGGAGATCCGTAACCAGATACCAAAGAAGCCCGATACGATACTCTGTAGCGTCGGAGGAGGTCTACTAGGCGGAGTGTTGCATGGATGCAAAGCAGTCGGATGGGATGACGGTAAGCATTACCGTTTGACAGAGAATGTGGCATATTAATCTTCGAACCAGTTCCAATCATAACAGTGGAGACTACGGGGTCAGATTCCTTCTACCATTCAGTGTCGTTGAACAATGGGAGATTCAACAGTACAGCAAGGACATTGCCAGATGGTGTTAACTTCGTCCATGACCCGGTTCATGACGTCCACATGGCCCATTTCCAGAGATTCAATTCGAAAGCTTCCAGTTCCCTGGGAGCATCACAGTCAGTAGAAGCGATCTTGAGAATGGCACTTGACTGGAAAGGAGGGGTCAAGTCTATCAGCGTCCCCGACGAAATCAGCATGGAAAGTTTAGCTCTCTTTGCGGGTAAGAGTAGATTGCATCATTCCTGCCGAAGATTGATTAACCCAGGGGATAGACAATCAAAAGATGCTCGTCGAGCTGGCTTGTTCCACAACTCTCGTCCCAGCGTACCATCGTGCCCTTTTCGATAGACTCGTGCCTCCATTAAAGTCAGGGGAAGAACGTGTCGCAGTGTTCATCGTGTGTGGGGGATTCAAAATATCGGTTGCCGAAGCTACAGAGTTCCAACGGTTGCTCAAGGAAAGTCCATGGAACTCTAGAGAGACGTGGGCGATCCATGACAATGACGGAAGTCTCGTCGTGTTTCCAAAATAATGGACTTGGAGACTGGATGAGTCGAAGTGATCCGTCGCTAGGAGCATCGTCACCTCCAATGCCTTGTAACAAATTCATTTCCTAGAGGATAAGGTCCAGTAACCGACATTCGTTCTAATTAAGAGGGGAGTGACTGACAAAACCAATGCGTATATCATTCCGTGAATTAAGGCAGAGAGACTTCGAGTTGGAGATCCGTCCTGTCCTTTCGGTCAGGAGGCCACAGTTATAACAGCCTGAGGTCGTTGGAATGTTGGGGATGCTGACCGGACCATGACATACTCGCTACGATGCATATGAACTTGAACGAAGTTGCAAAGGTGCCCGGAGCATGCCAGTGGGCCAGCGGAGCGTGGCCACGGTAACCTGGTTGGGCCTTAGCGATGCGATCGCAACCCTGATTCAAGTTGGCAATGAAAAGGCTTTGAGCGACCCTGCAGGTATTCAGATCTTTAGGAAGTCAAAATAACGACAAGTCTAAGCTCCGTACCGTCCCGCTGAAGGGTGAGCAGCCATCGGAAACCATGCGGAATCGGAGCATCGACAGTTACATTATAAATCGACGGTTTGAAGGAACGTCTTATCCATTCTTTCCGCATGTCTCCCCCAGCAGAAGATTGCAAGCCACTATGGGTCGAAACGCCCCTTATTTGCTCTAACCATCTCTCACAATCCCTGGATTCTGCAGTTTATTTAAAGCTTGAGGTCTGTCGCAAATCTTCTGATTGATATACACACCAGCGGGAGTCGATAACCGTGACGTCCGTCGCCTCCCAACAGAATCTGCAACCATCCCACTCTTTCAAATACCGTGGCATCTCGTACTTCATCCAACGCAAATACACAGAGCTGGGCGATAAAGTCCATTTTGTCATCGCGTCAGGTGGAAATGCGGGTCTCGCGACTGCTTGTGCAGCTAATCAGTACGGGTTGGGATGTACAGTCTTCATCCCAGAAGGCGTCTCAGCTAGCACTCTGGAGTTACTGAAGAGGGAGAAAGCAGAGGTTGTGGTATATGGGCGATTTTATGCCGAGGCCCATAAGGCTGCGGTACAGTTGGTCGAGAAGGATCCGAATGCGTGAGTGTGAGTGGACTTGGGTCAAGGTTGAATGCTAAGATCTGAGAACTGAAAAGCGTGATGGTACACGCCTACAACGACCCGCTGCTCTGGGAAGGGCACGGTTCCATGATCAAAGAGATTCAAGAACAAATTCCTAAGAAGCCGGATGCGATATTTTGCAGTGTCGGCGGAGGAGGCTTGCTAGGTGGGATACTAGAAGGTTGCAAATCGGTCGGATGGGACGAAGGTGTGTCATATCCAGCTTCAAAAAGCATACGTTCCAAACATTTTACAGTTCCAATTGTGACATTGGAAACGAAGGGTTCAGACTGCTTCTATCATTCCATGTCACTGAACAATGGGAGGTTTAACAGTACCGCAAAAGCATTGCCGGCCGGCGTTGACCTAGTTTACGAGTCGGGACACGACGTCCACATGGCGCATTTCAGGAAATTCGATTCAAAGGCGTCGGGGTCCTTGGGAGCGTCGCAGCCAGCAGAGGCAGTGCTGAGAATGGCGCTTGACTGGAAAGGAGGGATCAGGTCAGTGAGTGTTCCTGACGAGATTAGCATGGAAAGTTTAGCTCTCTTCGCAAGTAAGTCGAGGAAATGTGTTTGCAATCATCTATTGAACCAAGGATCAGACAACCAGAAGATGCTCGTTGAACTGGCTTGCTCGACAACACTTGTTCCAGCATACCACCGAGCATTATTCGACAGACTTGTACCTCCATCGGAATCCGGAAACGAACGCGTCGTGGTGTTCATTGTATGTGGCGGCTTCAAGATATCTCTTGCGGAAGCTGCAGAGTACCAGCGGTTACTTGAGGAAAGTCCACGAGGGCCCGGAGAGACATGGACAGTACATTACGACGATGGAAGTCTCTTCACATTTCCCAAGTAGCCAAATGAGCGTGGGGTTATATCAACCATTAGAATCCACGGGTAGTCTATAGTACATGAAAGGCATATGAGGCTTCTGGAGCAATACAATTAGAGGAGTTGAATAATGGAGAAACACGGGCGCACTCTTTTATTGGTTGTTTTGACTCTCCTCTTCCCGAGCTGTTCGCCTTGCAAGCCTCTCGGCTTTAATCCTGGCGAGCTCTTCCCTAATTGCATTTTGCTCGGTAGGTATCCGCTAAGCAAGTATTAGTTTGTGTAGAATGTTTGAAGTTGGCCTGCTCACCTGAACAGTCCTGTCCAAGGGAGGGAAAAGCTTGTCCCGATACTACAGCGCCTGTTAACAACCAACTCTCGGAAAGCCACAGCGCACACATACCGGAACTACATGTTTCCTATACCATTCTGGATCTCCAAAGTGCACGAGAGCAGCAATGGGGACAAAGAGATAGAGAGAGAACTTGAAGATTTCGAGATTTGGACCGCCCATTGTGACAGTCTATGCCAAGAAGCAGCAGACCCAATTCGAGGGCCTCGTTCGGTATTTGCCGGCGTTCTGGGTTAAAATAGCCTAAAAATAGTCTCGCGGGTCGTGCCTCAGGCCTCATTGTTCGATCATTCGCCCAGCGGCGTGGAGCTCTATTTCAGATTCAAGAATTGCCCAACCATGATCGTGACATCACCGCAGAGTCTCCGGTATATGAGCGAAGGAGGAGCTAAATATCTCCTCATTCCAAGATGCCTCTCGTCCAGGTGGGTGGGGAACTCTACTCCTATCGAGCGATGCCTGAAGGCATTTGCTAGAAACCAAACCCAGACCGTATAATCCAGCAAGCTCATGTACGTGTGGCCTCGGTTTTGCTTCAACGCGGGAGGACAATCTCTCATATCTCCTATAGGAGCAGTTCCAGAAGGAACAGAGTTCGGGCCAGTTCATTTATGCAGGGAGATACGGAGTCAACCCCATCCCCAAGTATAACCTCTCGCAGAAAGGTGTTACGGCAGACGATGCGTACAGGCTCATTCATGACGAACTTGCCTTGGACGGCTCTACTGTTCTCAACCTCGCGAGCTTCGTCCATACCTGGATGCCTCCTCAAGCAGAGCAGTTATACGTAGAGAATATCTCGAAAAATCTTATAGGTATTTCCCGGCTCTCGTTTTATTGACTGGGTCAGATGGCTCAACTGCATACACCCTCTAGATGCAGATGAATATCCTGCGACCCGTAAGTCCATTCTCCATCAAACGACAAGGAATTCCTCTGACAACTCCCGGCTTACAGAATCCATTCATCAACGCTGTATGGGCAGACCCCCTAATATTATTGGCCAATCTGACCTTTTTTCGTTGTATTCCAGGTGTATCCATCATTGCGTCCCTCTGGAATGCTCCATCAGCTGAACAAGCAATTGGTACAGCGACTACTGGATCCTCCGAAGCTGTCCAATTAGGCGGCCTGGCCATGAAGAAAAACTGGCAGGAGCGTATGAAGAAGTCTGGTAAGAATATACACGAACCTGGGTAAATATTGCATCTTCTTCTCTCGACTACAACATAACGGTCATGTTTTCCAGGCCTAACATCATAATGGGTGCAAATGCACAGGTTGCACTTGAAAAATTCGCCCGGTATTTCGACGTCGAATGCCGACTGGTTCCTGTTTCCCGAGAAAGTCGCTATTGTCTCGATCCGAAAGAGGCCATAAAGTACGTCGACGAAAATACAATCGGTGTCTACGTTATTCTCGGCAGTATGTTTCGTACATTTCTGGCAAAGCAAACGGGTTGATACCCACATGTCGCTCAACTCAAGGTACATATACCGGACATTACGAAAATGTCGAGGAGATGTCTGAATTGCTGGATGACTACGAGAAGAAGACAGGAAATTATGTACCAATTCATGGTAAGTGGTAAGAAAGCCTTTCAGGTTCGCCGGCTTACTAATCTCAATATAGTGGACGCTGCTTCTGGAGGGTTTATTGCGCCTTTCGTAACAGTTAGTTTCTAGTTGTCTTTCTTTCCCCAGACAAACTTAAACTCAAGAGTTTCACAGCCGAATCTTGTATGGGATTTCAGACTTTCGCGAGTGGTTTCTATCAACGCCTCGTTGGTCTTCCTCTTCTTTCTTCTGTTCCAGTACTGACACCCATTAGTGGTCACAAGTTCGGCCTAAGCTACGTCGGAGTTGGCTGGGTAATCTGGAGAGACAAATTAAAACTCTCGAAAGACCTTATCTTTGAATTAAGCTACCTCGGTTCGACCCAACACTCCTTCTCACTCAACTTTTCTCGTCCGGCTGCGCCAGTGATTGCCCAGTACTTCAATCTCGTGCATCTAGGATTCGAAGGCTACAGAACTGTTGCGGTAGATGACCTGCGGAATGCGCGATTGTTGAGCCGGGCGTTGCAAGATACAAGCTTTTTCGAGGTTGTCAGTGATGCGCATAGAGCGAAAGGCACACATAGCGGATCTGGGATTGAGAGTGACGATGTTGAAGTACGTCATTTCCAACCCTTTATCCTTAAAACAGATTTGCTAGTGCTGACACCTTCATGATAATCCAGGCGTACGAGCCCGGCTTACCAGTAGTGGCGTTCCGCTTCTCGGACGAGTTTAGGAAGGAACATCCGGACATCCAGCAGCGCTGGGCTCATGTCCTACTTCGTGCTAAAGGATGGTGAGTGCCAATGAATCCTCATCTCAAAGCTGCAAACCAATACCCCACTCCGGTTTTCAGGATTATACCTAATTACTCCCTTCCCCCGAATGTCGATGACGAAGAGATCCTCCGCGTGGTCATCCGCGAGAATTGTACAGAAGTGGTATGTCTGTTGATTAGCGCCCATTCAGCCGTTCTGACGTGAATCATTGGTGTAGCTTGTGGACCGCTTGATCGCAGATATTGTGGGTAGTCTTTCCATGCCTCGAGATATGCTCACGGACTATGATAGATCGAAGTCATGGAGCAAATCCTTACCGACATGCCGGAAGAATCGACAATCAAGATGGTAGATAAAGCTCACAATAAGGGCGCTAAGCAAGACCACAAAATGCGACAACCTGTTTACGAGGAAGGAGAGGCGTCCGAGTCCTCGGGCACATACAATCATCCTTGTTAGATTAAGGACTACTATTTTTTGGTTTGGGCATCAAGATTGAATGCTACACTCTGCTATAAATACAAGAATAATGTACAATATTGTAGGCCGATGCATCTTGCAATTACTGCAGTGACCAATCGCCTCCCACTTCACCGCTACCTTCGTCTGGGATCCCCCGGAACTTGGTCAGCAATTGCCTGCGCCCTGATCTCTGCCGCGAAGACTGGATTGCGCTTGAACTCATCTCGAAGAGGTTGTACCTGCATCGAGGCCCAGTGAAATGTGGTCATCAACCTATCCTGCTGAATCGGGTCCACCACCAAAAACCTCGCCACTCGTCGTTGCACTTCTTGATTTTTAGACCTGTACTCTGCGATGGACATCGGAAACAGGCTATTGAGCCTCAGTTTCAAAGTTTCGTATTGTTTCCGCAGTCCTGTAAGTTTGACGAGGTAACTGTATCGGAATGTTGAGTATTCTTCCGAGATTGGCAGAAGTAGTGGATCGGTCCCCTGGGCCTTGCGATAGAGCTCGTCACGGTATTTGTACGACTGCGCGATGCGTGGGTCGAGGTTCGGGTCGGTAGTATCCAGATATTGCGTGTCATCCCACGACCGATACATATCAATCGTCTCTTGCAGATGGTGCTGAGCATGTCGGTCGTACAACTTCTCCAGCTCCTTAATGTGCTCCTCCTCTAGCTCCTTAATCTGTTTCAGTATACCGTCTAGAGTTTCAGGAGCCTTGAGTTCTGCCTCCATATCAGCTAGAGATGGTATCGGCCGTGCTTTGAATTCGAGAACATGGAGGGCTGCCTGGTGGGCGTTTAGAGCGTTGGTGAGTTGGGCTCTGGAGGTGTCTGGGACTTCGTCTGGTCCGAAAGAGATCCCAAAGCCGTTCTGGTTTCTGTACTTTGGGTTTTCCGGACGTGAAGGAGGACGTCTGGAGTTGCCATCATCGTCATCTAGCGTTTGCATCATGGCTCCGGACGAGCAGTGGATTTCGGTTGAGCCAGTTGCAATCTAACAGCGCCAAACAACGCGTCCGCGTCGCGCGAATGGTTTCCTTTCCTCCACCGTAGTAGCTTGCTTCTATTCTCATCATGTCGTACGTCCTTAAACCAACAGTCGGTATATATACATGATAGCGCTGACATTCTCAACGGCAACCAGCTCACGACAGCGGCCTGCCACGACGACACTCCTTCCGTCGAGCTCAACGCCCTCGTTCATCATTGGCCAAACGCACAAATCGTACCGCCACCAGTACTCGCACATCTATTTCACAAGGCTTCGGCTTCTCAAAGACTTTGTCCAAGCAAAAGCATCAAAAAGATGGAAGAATGTCAACGGTACGTCCTAAATTCTTAGGCCCAAGAATTAAATATCAATGCCTCACGATAGGGACCACCCCAAAGCTCGTAGAAAGAGTGCTTGAAGTCACAAAGGGGAATCTATGCTATATCATTGGAACCGTGTATATGGAAATGCCACTAAAGCCAAACGTTATTGAAGACTTAACCCGAGACGTGCGTCCATTCAACCTGGATGAAAACCAATCCCCCACTCACAATGTAGACCGTAGCGCTCAATCCAAGCGCCACCTCCGCCTCCCAAAATCTACTCACCGAGCGACCATGTAATGCTCGAAGACGAATCCGGTCGGATTCACCTTGTAGGGGACAAGTTAAAAGAAGCGAGATTAGTGACAGGCGTTATCATCGCCGTGTTAGGGATGGAAACACCCAATGGTGAATTTGAAGCTATGGACTTCTGTGCAGCTGGACTGGCTCCACAAGTGTCGTCACAGTTCAATACGGATGAGGATATGGAAGTCGACGGTAATCCCTTTCTCATCTAAGGAGGTTCATCGCTGACTACGGCTTGACCGCATTCTAGCCGCCGAGCCCAGCTCAGACTCAGACCCCTGGATAGCCGTAGCCTCAGGGTTAGACGTAGGATCACAATACTCATCAGACGCCCGAATCCAGATGCTTGTGGAATACCTAACAGGCGAGGCCGAGATTGCAGAAGACCAGGTCAACCCATCCCAAATCACTCGGTTGATCTTAGCAGGAGACTCGCTCTCCTCAGCTGCAATAAGCGACCGAGCAGAGGCTGTAGCCGCTGCCGAGGATAAGAAATTGGTATGTCTTGACTGGTGCTCTTTGTCCAGCGTTGAGTCTCACAACATTATCCCAGCGGAAACAAGCGCAAGACACTGCTGTATTTTCACCCCATCCCATCCATACGCTCAATGCCCACCTCTTCGACATCGCACAAACACTACCCATCCACATTCTACCAGGAGAACTCGATCCCTCGGGTACAATAATGCCCCAACAACCTCTTCCTCGTGCCATGTTCGGCCAAGCCTCGCGACTCCCTTCATTCTTTTGCGAAACAAATCCAACATACCTCAGATTAGTTCCTGGAGAAGTTGAGCAACTAGCAAACGATGAAGAAGATGACGGGACATCGGAAAACCTTCGAACTATTCTAGTCAATTCTGGACAACCTCTAAATGATATCTTCAAGTATCTTCCCAATCGTGATAACTCGAGGCTGTCTATCCTCGAATCGACGTTGAATTGGAGGCATATGGCACCTACTGCCCCTGATACTCTCTGGTGTCATCCGTACCTATCCGAAGACCCATTCATATTGCAGGAAACGCCCGATATCTATATTATCGGGGGCCAGAAGCGGTTTGGGACCAAGCTGGTCGAGAGCGATAGGAAGGAAGACGAAGGAGGGAAGAAGCCACGGTGTCGGATAGTCATGGTCCCTCATTTCTCTAGGACGGGTATCTTGGTGCTCGTGAACTTGAAAACTCTGGACGTCAAGTGTGTGCATTTCGCATTTGAAGGAATGAAGGGTGGTGGAGAGATGGATGTGAGCTTGGATGGTGAGTGCAGGGATCTGCGTATATTGTTGTTCTTCGCTGATAGTGATCTTGTAGACCTGAGAGCGCCTCTTCCTTCGCAAGTGCTGGTTGAGCCGCTGCTAACAGCTCCAGAACCCAGCGGAAGTCCTGGTCCGATGTAATGTAGTCTTCTGTAGTAATCTATACCACTGGAGAGTCATGTGAAGGTGAACTGCGAGTCCGTATCCCATTGCATGGCAGAAGGTACCCAATATGCTCTTCCATACTCTTCGTCCTGTTCATCGAGCCAGCACAGTCCGTCTCGGATAAGCATGTGCTCGAGAGCCGTCCGTGCACGTTCCCTGGTCCAGTTCTTCCTTTCAATCAACATTTGTTCGACAACTCTCCCTTGCTGCTCTTGAGCAATAGCAAGTATAGCTGTCTGATCTTCATCAAGCTCCTTGACCACACTTCTGACCATCTTCGTTCCTCCGATTTCAACGACTTGGTACCCGGCTCCAAGAGGCTGAAGCGTCTTGATGCTCCGTATAACATCCTCTTCTGATATGCTCCCCGCTTGTACCCCACGTAATTTGGTGACCAGCCTCAAAAGCTCCTCCATCGTGATAAGCCCGCCGTTCCTCTCTCTTGTGCTAACGCATACGTCAACGACCTGTACCCCTAGCTCATACTGCCAATCGCCCAGACCGAGCAATTCAGCCCACCAGCCGCCCTTCCTAGGGCCAGCCAAAGGATCGACCCCAATCGACAGACACATCTGCTGGAATGCATGTCTGAACGAGGGGTCGGACTTGATCTTGTCGCGGTGGGTGGAGGCGAAGTGGGTTAGGGCTGTGCGGAATTGGGCGAGCTGAGAGTTGAGGTGGGTGAGTTGGTTTTGGGAGATCGAGGAGGAAAGCTGGGCGTAGCGTGTGGACCTTTGGTCTTGGTTTTGGAAAGCTGCAAGCCCTACGCCGCGTCGATGCATTGCGGTTTGCGGTCAAGGGCGATCATGGGAGGCTCAGGGATGGACTGAGGTAAGATCTTATCTTATCTCGACTGATTGCCCCTATCTCGAGACGCAACTCAGACGAAACCATGTCGGTCGAACCAGACGATGATATCCTCCTGCAAGAAATTGAACGCATTCAAGGAATTGGAATAAAGAACCTCCAAGATCTCCTCACGACAGACCATCCAGATTGGATTCTGGGAGCAAAGCGACTCCGAACAACACGTAAAGACACCAACAACGCGTTGGCTGTCGTGACTTCCGAACCAGAGCCTCAGCCTACCACACCCCTAGTCTCGCACCCCAGCAAATCAAAGTCAGAATCAAAGTCCAAGGCTCAGCCTTTCTCCCTGGCAGAAGAGGCGGTGGGCGGGATACTCCAACTTCACATAGACATCCGTATCCCAAATCAAATGCCGCAACTTGGTCAAAAGGATCGGACTTTCCATTTTCTCGAAGAAATACCCGAGGAATGCCAGCGGGGTGTACCTCGGGAGGTCACAGCTCCCTACCTTTTCAAAATACTCGAGGAAAAGGAGAAATGGATCTTGAATAGGACTGTTTGGATGTGCCCAGGAGAGGGTTGCGAAAAAGTCGCAAGGTCGCTGTACGGAATGCCGAACGTTACCCGTATGTGAAAAGACGATGTCGTCACCCTGCGCCAGAAAAATCTACGAATGGCACCAGGGCATCCTCAACAGCGGGGAATGGCAACATCAATTCAAAAATGCCACAGTCCATACAATGTGCCAACAAGTGAGTAATAGACTGCCATCCTTCAAAACGTCGAGGGCAGTGGTTGAACGGTGCATAGGAACTTCAGGGTTGCTCTCCCTCGCTCATAGTCTACTTTTCGATACATAGCTTCTTTTATCGCATCATTCAATACATTGCTAGCGGAAATGGCACAGAGGGGACCTGATTGATCGTGTCAAATGCTCCGATGTCACTGCCTATCCGCGATTTTCCCTCCGTACAACGGCTATGACCCGGCCTGGTGGATCACGACGCAGAAGGACTACCAAGAAGACTGGCGGGATGGATGAGGACCTGATGCGGGTGAGCACAAGAAACTTATCCTGCTAACCAATAGTAGGCCCCCCTGATTAATTGAGAGATTAGGCATTAGTTGACAAAATTCCGAAGAATCCAGCGACAGGACGGGTGGAAATGATATAATGAGGTACAGTTGTAAATGACCCGTTACGATATTTTCTAATCAAGTGTAAAGGTTCCTCGAAAATAATCCTGATGACATGGAAGCCATCATAAACGAAGTCGACAAAAGCCAGAGCGCAGTCCTCGACGACGATCTGGCTTCTTTCGACTATCAGTCTCTGGCCCATACAATAAAAAAGAATGATGTTTGGGTCCTTCAAATGGACAACTCGGGATTTACGGATGAGACAGGAAAACAGTTCGTGGACTCGTCTGCTGTTCATACCACTCCAGGTGCCCGTCCAATGTTCCTATTCTACTGCTATGACAGCAGAGGGGCGTACCGACACACCATCCAACATAACGGCTTGCCCAAGTCTGATGTTGTACTCAAGTGAGTGATCCTGAAGGCATTTGAGTATGCATCTCAAACGCGTTGACAGGGTCATCCAGAAAGCGATGGGTGCTCCACTCACTCCCCTGAAGCCTGCCCTTCCGGAGATGCTACTTATCTCGAGACGACTAGAACAGCATAAAGATATCCTTCAACCGTTCCTTGATTCTCTTCCCAAACCTTTCCACTGGCGATTCGAGACGCGACAAGAGGCGGATGAAGTAGCGGAAGGTGTATGGAAGATGAACGAGAAAGGATACAAAGCCTGTATGCAGGCTGCTGAACGGGAGAAAGCAGCAGGGAACAAGGCTTTCGCCAGCAAAGATAAGGAAAGGGCACTCAAGGCTTATTCCGCTGCGATTGCCGCGTTGCAGGATGCAGGAGGACAGGCGGCCTCGGACGAGGAAGAACAGGTCGCCAGGAAGCTCTTGGCTGTCTGTTACTCCAACAGAGCGGCTACTTATTTGTTGCCAGGAGAGGGCTTTAATGCCGAAAAGGCGTTGCAAGATGGTAAGATTGCCGAGAAAGCTGATCCTTCGTACAGCAAGTGGTGCGTTCATCTCTTTCATGAGTTCTGCCCGGCTCATACTTGTCCAGTTACGCCCGTCAAGCAGTGGCGTATCAACATCTCGACCGATTTCATGATGCAGTAGAATCCTTAACCAGGGCTTTGCACAGGAAAGACCTCGAGAATGATGTTGGATTGGTAGACAAACTCATCGAACTGGTCACAGATGGTCAAGGGTTATCGAACGAGGAGGGAGAGTTCAAGAAATGGATGCTGGGCATTGAAACCAGTACAAAGGGATTGCACGGAAAATGGTCGAGGAGAATGGAAGCCCATACGGCACAATGGAAATGAACATATATGTATATTTCGATAAGATAACGAAACGGAGGAAGTATTGTAGTGAATTGATGGGATTCCCAGGACACATTTGTTGCGAACGCCTACATGGTTTTCGTCGGATGGGGCGTGGCAGCAGCTCTAGCAAGGAATACGCGTCCAAATGGCGTGAATACAGCGTCAAAGGCGACTAGAACACTGCGCCAACCGTGCAGAAACCACAGAACGCTGACCCAGAACCGTCCGCAATGTCGTGACGTGACTGCGAGCACAAGGTCCACCGCCAACCGCTGGGCCGCCAATTCCCGGCGACCAATTGACGCACAGCAGAGACATCTTACAAAGTCTCACAGATTATCTTTTCTTCATCCGATACGACAATATTGCACACCATCTGCCGATATAATGTCCACTGCAATTCCAGTCACCGACGACCCTTCCCAGTATCGTCTTCCGACCAGCGTCAAGCCCAAGCACTATGATGTGCTCATTAAGACCGATCTCGAAGCTCTCAGGTTCGAGGGCGTCGTCACAGCCCAGTATGTTCCCTCCCATCTTCCGAGAGCCTGCTCTAACAGTCGTCATTTAGCTTTGACGTCGTGGAGGAGACAGACAACATTGCCCTGAACAGCTCCAATCTCGACATCGGCAAAGTGTATGTTCGTCCAATCTTATTCGATCGCCGCGCTCATTATCCTTTAGCTCCGTCTACTCGGATGCATTGGGCACGGCACAGACACCGATCGACCAATTGGTCGATGATACTCAGGAGCGTATCAAGTTCCAAGTGGAAAAACCCCTCCCAGCTGGGAGCAAGGGTGAACTGAAGATCAACTTCGCTGGTCCATTGACCAGCAGCATGTTGGGTTACTACAAATCTTCTTGGGAACACGAAGGCAAGACCCTGAACTATGCTTTGACCCAATTTGAAGTACGCCCTTTCTGTTTTCATATGATCGTTACCTCGACCAATTCAACAGCCTACTGCTGCTCGTCGTGCGTTCCCCTGCTGGGACGAGCCCCTGCTCAAGGCCACATTCGGTATCACCATGGTTTCTCGCGCCAATACTACCAACCTCAGCAACATGCCCGCCGTCTCAGAGGAGGTCATCGAGCCCAACACGGACGTTTCCGAAGACGTTAGGGATCTCGTCGCCTCCAGCAAGCCAGAGGACAAATGGAAGGTTACCAAGTTCGAAAACACTCCCCCGATGTCCACCTACATCGTTGCTGTGGCCAACGGCAACTTTGAGTACTTGGAGACCTCTGTTAAGATGCCTCTCAGCGGCAAGACTGTTCCTTTGCGCATCTACAGTAAGCTATCCGTCTGTCTTGACTGAAACTTCGGAAATCTAATTCTTCTCAGCCACCCCCGACGTGATCCACCAAGCTCAATTCGCTCTGGACGTCAAAGCTGCAGCATTGCCTCTCTACGAAACCGTCTTCAACGTCGAATATCCCCTGCCCAAACTAGATACACTCGTAGCACACGACTTCGATGCAGGTGCTTACTCTGGCGTCCCTTTCTCGATGACTGATTCTCACTCTAGCTAGGTGCAATGGAGAACTGGGGTCTCATCACAGGTCGAACTAGTGTCTTCCTTTTGGATCCCGAGCGTGCCGATCAGCAGTCTAGGAAGCGTGTTGCCACTGTCCAGAGTCACGAAGTTGCACACATGTGGTGTGTCCTTTTCGTTGCTAACTTTGGTTTGTGTGTAACTTGTACCACTCAGGTTCGGGAACATCACGACTATGGAATGGTGGAACTATCTCTATCTTAATGAAGGTATGTATCGTTCCAGACAAGCTGAATAGTGACCAATAGCTTACGGCTCTATCCAGGATTTGCTACCCTGGTATGTTAATTTCAATACTGTGTGGTAGTTTTCTATTTTAACGCAGCATTAGATGGGTGAAGTCATCATTCCGGCCAAGTAAGTTTGGTCACTCACGTTTCTAATTCCATTTATAACCTCCGTTAATTATAGGATCTTCCCTGACTGGCGAATGGACTCCGAATTTATTTCTGACCATCTTAACCGTGCCCTTGGTCTGGACGCCAAGCTGTCGTCTCACCCAATTGAAGTCGACTGCCCTGATGCAAATCACATTAACCAGGTAAGTTTATTCCGTTTGCATGTCAGCCAGTGGCTCACCACGTCTATTCTCTCCCTTTCAGATCTTTGATGCCTTGTCTTACTCCAAGGCAGCGTCCGGTGAGTCTGGCACAGGGTGGAAAACGTTTCACCACTTACCAACATTTTCTAGTGCTCCGGATGCTGTCCAATCATGTCGGAGAAGAGCGCTTCCTAAAGGGTGTCTCCCTTTACCTCAAGAAGAAACTGTTCGCAAACAGCGTCACTCATGACCTCTGGGAGGGTATCAGCACCGCAACCGGGTTGAACATCACTGACTTGATGGAGAATTGGATTACCAAAGTACGGATACCCGGGCTCTGCTCTTCCCAACTAATACATACTGACTTTACGGAAGATTGGCTTCCCGGTCCTTACTGTCACTGAAGATGAGAAAGGTATCAAGGTTCGCCAGGACCGATTCTTGGAAACTGGATCTGCCGAGCCTAAGGATAACGAGACCATCTGGTACGTTCGTGCCTCTCCCATCGTATTCTTTATACCTAATTCTTATAAAAAGGAACGTCCCCTTGTTCATTCTTTCTGCCCAAGACGGAGGGAAGCCTGCCGTCGACAAGACCGCCATCTTGAACGAAAGGGAGAAGGTTTTCCCGGTGGACACGAGCAAGCCCTTCAAATTGAACGCTGGAACCGCCGGTGTTTGTAAGTTCCCTTTCTTGCCCCCCCCCTCAGTCTATACGTTAACAGATACATTTGACTGCCAGACCGTGTCCTCTACACCCCTGAGCGACTCGCTAAAATTGCGGATGAGGCTGCGAAGCAAGATGGCACCTCTGCATTCGACTTGAACGATCGTCTTGGACTTGTTTATGACGCCCTCGCCTTGTCAAAGGCTGGATTCTCCAGTGTCAGCAGTGCTCTCACCGTTGTTGATAAACTAAAGAACGAGACCGAATGTGAGAGAGGTTTTCTATCATTTTGAGGGTTGCGTTCATAAGCCTTTACCTTAGACCTTGTTTGGGACGCAATCGCCGACAGCCTTAGCGGACTTCACTCGATCTGGTGGGAGCACACCGAAATTACCGATAAGATTCTCGCATTCCGTCGCGTGAGTCAAATATCTACCGGACGCTAAATATTGCTAATTGCCTTGCAGGCTCTCTTCACTCCTCTCGTTGAGAAATTGGGCTATGAGTTCCCTGACTCCGATTCTCGCGACACCAAGTTGCTCAAGAAACTCGCTATCTCCCAAGCTGCGGCTGGCCGTGATCCCAAGTACACCACAACCTGTTTAGCTTAACCACGTAAGAGCTAATACTGATATATCCAGGGTTATCGCAGAACTGCGAAGCCGATTCGACCACTTTGTGAAGACTGGAGATGACTCCAAGATTCCTGCTGATTTGCAGGGAACTGTCTACTCCGTTGCAATCAAGTATGGTGGTGCGGTCGAGTATGACGCCATCGTAGGTATTCACGACAAGCCCAAGACCCCTATGCAGAAGATCGCTGCCATGTAGGTTTATTCTGGAAGTTGGTATAAGTGGCTGCTCATTGTGACACACAGGACTGCTCTGGGTAATGCTCAAGAGCCCGAGCTCATTGAGAAGACGTTCGACAGCATCGCGACCAAGGCCCGTGATCAAGATATCATGTACTACTTCAGCGGGCTCTCGGGTAACTTCAAGACTCGAAGACTGCTTGTCAAATACTTCCAGGATCAATACGATGTGGTAAGTGGGCAATATAGTCCGCGGGCTTGGCCAAGATAATAACGAAGATTGTCAGCTCTACAAGCGATTCGAGGGCAACTTCACTTTGCAATACTTGGTCAGGTACTCCTTGGACTTCTTGTCGACTAAGGAGGATCTGGAACAGGTCCAAGAATTCTTCAAGGTACGAGTCATGATGATTGACGTGTTAATCACCCTCCTAACTGCGTGGCAGGATAAGGACACGTCCAAATACAATCAATCGCTAGCGCAGACGCTGGACACGATTCGGGCCAAGATAGCGTACATCGAGGTTAGTGGCTATGGCGGACAGCGACGAGACGGCAACTGAGCTTTCTTTTCAGCGCTCAACTGGGGATCTGGAATTGTGGCTGAAGGACTGGGAGAGTAGACAATGATTACATAATGGAATGACTGCTGGGTTTTGTTGTAAAGGCTTTTTCTACTCGATATTCTGTAAAATGCCAGCCTTTGATCCTGTCCGCGATGCTGTCCTCAATTCCCCCGTCGACCAGCAGCCAGCCTTCAACGTTGCCTCCCCGCTGGCCTCGCCCTCGTTGACACGGCGAGCAACTGACTTGGCCGTTCTGCTCAACTCGACCGAGCCGTTGCCTATGCTGACGAGGCCAGCCGTGGCTGCCACCTCGTCCTCGTCGCTGTCCAACATATTGAGCAGCCAACCTGAGGACAAGTTATCTGCCTCGGAGCCACTGATTCGCAGATACTCAAATTCTGCATCAAGATCTGGTCAAATTGTCTACCCCAGTCCAGGACTACAAAGACCGCCTTCTCCGACTAGATTCACCCAAAATTACCAGTTTGAATCGCCGAATATGCAGCAGAGAGCTACGGCTTCGGCTAATCAGCAGTCAACCTCGCGCCCTTCATCGTCCTCATCGACGTCCACGTCAAACACAAAGCTTGGGAACGCAGGCAGTCTACGTCATATATCTTCCCCGTCGATGCCTCCTCCGCCTACGCCTCCACCAACTACAGGCAGCTCTGCAGTTCCAGGACCTCCTGCAACGACTGCAACGACTGCAACGACTGCAACGACTGCGCCCCCGGCCAAGACTAGTAGCATTCCTTATCGACCGACAAAACGAATCACTCCCGCTGGGTCAGTGTTGGTGCCATTGTCTCAGCAGGAGATGGAACTGTTCAGAGGTTACCGTGGACAAGGATCCCAGCGTCTCTCTCAGAAACGAAAGCGGAGTGAAAACGAAGACGACGAGGCAGAGGCTCGTCCTGCAAAGCGGGCGACTGGAGACGTTGGCCTTGTGGTTGAGCACTGTATGGCCTTCGCAGCTTCCTTCCATCACCGTTACTTACCTTATGCACAGATAATTCACGGCCAGATGTCGGCGTTGTCCAGCGGCAGGAATCACCGATCATAGGCCTCAAGAGCTTCAATAACTGGGTCAAGTCGGTTCTCATTACGAGGTTCGCACACCCCGTGTTGCAAAAGAGTCACATTACTGGCGGTGGGCGGGGCAGGCGAGGGAAGGTTTTAGATATGGGTTGTGGAAAGGGTGGCGATATGACCAAGTGGGCAAAGGCTCAAATACGCGAGCTATTTTGCGTCGGTGTGTCTGCATAGCATTCTTTCATCATTCAATTTAACCTAATCCGCCTCTGTAGACATTGCCGAAGTGTCTGTTGACCAGGCACGAGGAAGATATCAAGGTCTCAGTCATTCCCGCTTTGACGCTTCATTCGCTGCTCTGGATTGCTACACCGAACCCCTTAGCAAGGCGTTCTCTCCTACCCAATTGTCGACACCATTCGACGTCGTTTCGATGCAGTTCTGCATGCACTACGCCTTCGAAACAGAGGCGAAAGCCAGATGTATGTTGGAAAATGTCAGCCAGTATATGCGACCTGGTGGGATCTTCATTGGCACAATACCTAATTCTGAGTTCCTATAGTGAGTTTTCGAGGTCATGCTGTGGTCGCTGTCATTGATGAATGTTCTCTGCTAAATAGCTCTCAACTAGACGCCATCCCATCTGATACTGATTCCGATGAGCTCTCCTTTGGAAACTCGGTTTACAAGATTCGATTCGAACAAAGGGACACAAAGCCCACATTTGGTCATCGATATTGGTTCTTCCTGCAAGATGCGGTTGAAAACGTACCGGAGTACGTTGTGCGATGGGATAACTTTGTCGAGTATGCGTTCACTCTTATTTATTATGCCCGGCAAGAGTTTAACTCTTTCGATTTAGGTTGGCTGCTGAATATGGCCTGTACCCTACCTATAAGGAAGAGTTCCACCAGGTCTTTGACGAACATCAGGATGTTCCCGAATTCAAAAATCTCATGATCCGCATGAAAGTCGTGGATGCCAATGGCGAAAGCTCGATGGACGAGGACCAGTGGGAAGCTGCGAGTAAGTCGTCCCCTTCTCGATTCCTGGCACCATTTCTCATCTTTGCCCACCCGACTAGATATCTATATTGCGTTCGCCTTCGAAAAACGGTGAATTGCCGGCGACGGGGACAAACCTACTCGACGTCAACCCTAATTTATATACCTTATAGCCTCAATTTATTTCACGCTTATTATATATTCGGGGACGCTTAATATTTGTATTATAATTAGTACTGCTTTCGATTCGCTTTTTATTTCTAAAAAATGTCTTTGTGGGATATCTGGTCTCTGGAGTTGAATCCTTTCTCGCCGTCCCTTGCCTTAGTAAAACCCGAGTTCGGTTCGGTCCATTATTGACCCCAGCTCCAGGTTTACGATGCACACCAAAGAAGATTGATACACTATAATAACATCGGGAATTACAGAATAGATCAAGGCCTTGCTGATATTATTGGAATAATGAAGGCAAAAGGCAAACAATGACTACTAAGGAAATGGGATGATCCATCCGACCTGAGAGATAAAAAATAAAAGCTCTTATTCCAAGAAAACACGTACACTAAGTGGAGAAGGGGCAATAGGTAATGGTTGAACAGAGACCGTTTACTCTTGTCCGAATCCAACAGTTTCCCTAGAGCAATAGATGTCAGGCCATTACTCATACAAAATAAAAGGTAAAAGAGGTAAAAGACGCACTCTACAGCAAGAGTCAACTTGTGTTCCAATGTGGCATAGTCCTTATAGGGTGGCAAGTCGATACGATTGAAGCAAGTATGTGACTTGGGTAGTTGTGATGGGTCACCCGACTTTTCAATCGTAAATCGCCTTGGTCCATCTGAGCCTTGCAAATCCTTGAATCCGTTGACAGGAATGCGCGAAGTACCGGTGGCGAATTGCAGTAAACGAGATTTGCGCTCAGGAGGCCAACTGCGCACACATTTCCAGAACCATTGAATGACTTCATCCGTCACTTCGTATCCACGATAATCCGTAAACTTGGTCCAATCGTCGCTGTGCAAAGGATGAATATTGCAGCGAATCGGGAGAGCGGAAGAAAGAAAACTTACACATCAATCTCCGACATACCGCCAATGAGCAGCTCCAACTCCCTTTCATCGAAGACAGTGATGAGATCTTGAGGGATCAACTCACTGAAGCCGGACATGAAGGCTTCGAATTGTTCCTTGACCCGTTTGGAGATACGATACTCGACGACGCAATCGACGTACTCCTTCTTGTTCTCCTCCGTTACTGGTACATCAGCTCCACCCGGCTTAAGGTCAATAGTGACCATTTCACCGAAACGTTCTTCGACAGTCGTAAAGGTCTCATCGATTATATCGGTGATATCATTCTCACTGCATTCGGAGGTTAGCCAGAAAGAGTGGATGGACAGGAGTGGGTCTACTTACAGCATCCATGTCAAGCCGCGATGTAGCTCAGCATCCACGCTTTCAAGATCAGAAAGAGTGACCTTCTTTCGAAGGATCATCTTGTAGAAGCTGACAATGAAATAGGCATCTAGGAAGCGACGATGAAAGATACCCAACCCAAGGCATCTGCCGATGAACTTGAAGTAGTTCAGATGCTCAGGATTGACGCCGGAGGCAGGGTTAATTTGGAGGGTATAGTTGTCATGAGCCGAATATTCGAACAAGCAATAGAAAGGATTGAACATTTCGTGAGAGAGAAGGAAGAAGAATTCTCTGTGGAGCCGAAATAAGAAGCAATCCATCCGGCGATGCAAATGGAACGTACCTTGACAATCCACCATAATCCAAACCATCTTCACCATCGAATTTGATCATGAGGCGCTTCTTCAAATCGTTAGGAGTTTGTCTCATGATCTCAGCATAACTGTCCTCAAAGATATGGTTTCGCCTAATCTTGATCTGGCAGTTCCCAGGTTGAGCGCGCATAGCAGGCTGGCTGCGGAAGTAGATGAGCTTCCTTCGGAAGTCGCGTTTGTATTGAGGGACATTTGCGTCCAAGGACGAAGGTAATCGGGGGTCGTCCCACGTGGTAGTTTTCGTGTTGTGGTCGACGAAGTAGACACGAGCGGTAGATGTAAGTCGCATCTCCCATCCTGAAGGCAATGGGCCGAGCTGAGAGATGGTCTGCGGTTGCAGTTGAGATCCTTGCCCGTTCTGACCCATAACGCGAATGATGGTTTGTCGACGGGGATCGACCCATGTCGTGGTTCGCGTGTTGTGATCGACATAGTAGGGACGTCCCTCAGGAGTGTATCGTTCTTCCCATCCATGAGGGAGGCTGCCCGATCCTGCAACAGTGGCATTTTGGGTGGGCAATGCTGAAGGACCAGTAGTCGGTGAACCCGCGGCAGCCGGTCCAGTACTGCCACGATAACCGGGATTGGTGGCTTCTAGGAGATCATCTGCAAGCAATCGACGAGAGTGTTGATCGCGGGCGGCATTGGTCTCATTATCTTGGGTAGAAATGTTGACGGCAGCGCTAGCAGATGGGCGGTTCCATGTCGTTGTGCGTGTGTTGTGGTCTACATAATAGGTTCGGCCAAGAGGGTCCAGGCGACGCTCCCAGCCGGGAGGTAAAGGGCCGTACTGATCCACGTTGGGATTAAAGTTCGCTCGCGCAGTAGAGTTAACTTGAGCCGCAGACTGCGGATTAGATGAGCTTTGCGCCGGGTTCGTAACAACAGCAGCGGCAGACGTGGTGGGAGCTATAGATGCTGGCTGAGCCGGTCCAGTGGAAGTCGTGGTGGTGGTATTAGTCGAAGTCGTGGGTTGTGCCTGTGACTCTTCTTCCGCGGTTGATGGGGCTGTCGATGCCGTGGACGAATTTGGAAGACTAGTACGGTGGCTTGTCGACTCTGTCGTCAGGGTAGCAGTTGCGCTCGGTGCCCGAGACAAAGAGCTTGTACTTGCTGTTTGAGCTGGTAAATTGGCTGTGCTTGTCCCCGGGGAGTTACTGATGCCCATATCTGCAAGCGCTGTGCTCAGATTGGAGACTTGGGAGGGACCAGGATTGGTAATGGGTTGATTGACGTTCGTGGATAGGTAGATAATCAATTTCCCGTGAACAATCAGGTTGTCGTTCGACCTTTTGAGGTCCAGTGTCAACATTTCTGGGTTCCCAGGTCAATCCAACAATGGTACCATGAGGAAGAGAAGAGTGCCTACCGTGACCTCCAAGCTCAAGGTCGAGAACATCACTGACTCGTACATTGACGACGCCTAGGAAACCCTGGTCCTTTCGCTTAAACTTCCGTTGGTCGAAAATCTGGACAGCGACGATCGAAGAGTCCTGGACAGTGCTATAATACGTTGAATGGGCGCCAAATGACTGTATTCCAGGTTGCTTACATATCAAAGCTTTCATTCCAATATGGATTGAGAGTCTTCTTAATAACACTCGTTGTATGGGTTTGCTCAGCGTCGACGGTGATTACAGCAAAGGGGTCGGGTAGGCGGAAGACATCTCGCTTGGATAAACCATCGGCGGCGACAACTGTACACAATAGGAGAAGTTAAAGGGAGAATCATGAGCCACGTCAGATATACACACCGGTTATTCTCACTTTCTTCGTTCTCCTGCAAACCAGAGTCCCGCTTGAGCGCTGGAGTAACCAGACTGTAAGGTTACAAACTCACGCAGCATTCGGTGGAACCGACATTGTGTCTATGACCTCAGTCGAAATACCAAGCCGCCACGATCCAAACCTACAGTCCTGTGTGTTAGCGGGAGTTCCTCGTTGACCAACCTTTGCTGAAGTGTGAGAACTACTGGACGAACAGCGGGTCAACGATGATGAAGAGAATGAAGCAGCGACAAGCGACTGCGACCACAGTAATTGCACTGCCTTCCCCATCTCACTCTCTCACGGTCACATCATTCCAGAGAAACGTGACTCGGGGGTTGCCGAGCATCCATACAAATGGCTATCAACCTTCCAAACGCTGCACCCCGGCGTCGTCGCGACCCAACAAACTGCCTTCTCCATCCCAAGATATCCTACATCCTCTCGGGCTACTCTGTCTGTACCATCTTCGAAAGGCTGCGCTGCGAAGAAATCCTCGGTTCAACCAGGCCTTTTGCGCCCGTTCCTTACACCGTCGTATGTGGTTGCGAATCATAGGAAACTTTGAATCTGAATCTCGTTCTGGTTGCATTTCCTCCGATATGTTCTCTGACGACGGAGTTATGGACTGGTAATAAGTCAGGCACCATTACGAGCTGTACACACAATTTGCGACATACCCAAGCGTCCAGTTCTTTCTCGTCGTCAGATAACGACCACCGCGACTTTCTTGCGAAGGAAACGGAATACCCCTGTTCACTCGTCAATTGAAATTATGAATAGCCCATAGGCAATGCTCGCCTGCAAGTCGCCCTGCGATGGCCTGGACCCGTTGACATTATTCTTGCTTTGAAAGAGAGACGCAATGCTTCTCATGGTTGTTGGATCCAGTTAGCTGCATCTCGGCTACTCTCCTGTGGCTTTATCCTACTCGGACAGATAGGAGAGTCGCAGACACGCACCAAACAGGAATTGAAACAAGAACGTACCTGAGACTTGCTCTCCATTCCGTAATAGGCTCGCTTGCAGGTACGTGGATTACTTCTGGCGATGCTCTGGTTCTTGTTTGCGCCGTCAGCTTTGATGATTTAGCTCTAGATAGTGAGGAGCAATATAAACTTTGTTAGTACTGTTATTTAATAAGACTGTTTCGGTAGTAGTCATACACGTCGCCTGCCACCTGGACATGTAGCATCTTAACTTCAAGCCCGTAATTGAGCATGATTGAGTTTCTCCAGTCCTCTGGAGCCTTTCCCCGTCTGTCCAAGTCTCGTCGACACTGGGAATGACTGTCAGTGATCCCGCCAAGCCAACGTAATATAGCTAGAAATAGACGCGGAAGCTGTACTTACCGGGGCTGTTAACCCCTTGACCATCGACCACTATACTCATAATCCGCAGTCCCGCCGTACAATCCTATACAGAGCTCATTTATACTACCCTTGAACTGTAAAAGCTGATAACCCTCCATGAAATGTCCGCTCCAATCGATATGCCAATGAATACTGTCAGTTGCCGACCTTCTCATCAATCCCAAAGCTCAACTATTCTTTGAAAAGGCAAACCACCACGCAGCAGTTGCAGAGGAATACCAAGCAAGTGGCCTCATAGTTCTTGCTGCAGAGGAGCACCAAGGAGCTGCGGACGCTCTGTTAGCAGCTATTGAGCGAAGTAATGACGAATCGGTGCTTCCTATGCTACCGCTGCTTTACCCTAATTGACCAGCTAACCACGACCTTTCTATATATTTTCACTTCAAATAGGCTAAAAGAACATTGCGCCTGTTATATAACCGTCACTGCAAGGATAGGGACGAGCTGCATCGACGAATCCAAAAACTCAGAGATGAAGGCAAGGATCCTAATCTGCCCCAGCGACCAGATGCAGCCCCTCCTTATAGGAATCAACGGCATAATTCAAGTGCAGAAGCTCCCTCCCATGCGCAAAGCTCTACGAACTCAAACTCGCAACAAATTTACTCTCGACGCATGTCGGATTCCCATATGCAAAACACAGTGGACGAATCGTTTATGGTCTTAGGCGGCCAACGGGTAAGTCTTCGAGCCGTTGCATCCAGTGCAGCTCTCATCAACATTCGCTCCGGATACAGTCAGATCCTGGAGATGCATTCAACCAGTTCTGGAACGCTCTGCAGGGGATGCTGGATAACATATCCCAACCTGTCGCATTTGCTACAGCTCCTCTGGGGAATCTCGATATCCCCACAGACACCGGCACCCAATCGGGCTCTCAAACTCCCCCTTCCTCCCAACATGTCTACGGAGGTATTCAAAGGGACCATAGCGCCACGCTCGACTCGGACGACGACCGCTTGCTTTCCAAATGGACGAAGAAGATAGGTATATCCCGTCAAGGAAGCAGAAGACAGACTCCCCCATCGTCCTCTTTCCATGACGAGTTTGACGAGGACGAATTCTTGGAAGAAGGTTGGTACTCTGCCTTGCTCCGCCCTATGTCCCAAGTTTTACTGACTGACAACAAGGAGATGACCTTTCAGGTTCATTCTTCCTTATCCCGTCAGGGTCAGAACCATCTACTACAGCTCTTCGAAAAGAAAATGCAAAATTAAAAGCGGAGTTATCGTCTATGGAAGAAAGACTGAAGGCTACGGAGCATATGCTAAAATTACGCAAAGAACAAGACATGCAACTACGAAATAGCATCTTCGAGGTTTGTCTTTAGCTCTTGATGACTGATATTGTGCTGAATTCATGTACCCCAGGCGCAGAGAGCCATGAGTGCTTCGGGTATTCTTCCCCGCCAACCGGGAGGGGACATGAATGCCATGCTCAGCTTCAGCAAAACACCGGCAGTGCCCATTGCGCCTCTTAAGCCCAGCCGGGAAGCCCAATATACAAAACGAATCAAGGAACTGGAAGACGAGATCCGGACTGTGCGAGCAGAAAATGAGAAAAATGTGCGTAAACTGAACTCCCCCCACGATGTAGTTGGATTTGTCTTATTAGTATCTTTCATCTTTCATGAACTATCCAGAAACTGATGATAACGAAATTCCGAGAAAGATGGGAGAAACTCAAAGAATCTGCGAAGCGAAAGAAAGAGGCAAAAGCCGCGGAATCGGCGCACAGTACCAATGTTCGCGGCCAGAAGATTGTGGAAGAGCCGGAGGCAGAGGAAGAATTGGATGGTACTAATGGGTAATCGAGTCGAGATTCAGATATCGGACGATTTCGGCAGGCACACACGGTTTGGGCGCCGTCTTATGTATTAATTTCTTTTCTTTTCTTGCTATGTCCATATCCTTCGTTTGAGATTTGTTGATACAATTGATGGTGTCGTCCTAGTTTATGCAAACAGAGAGAAATTCACGATCTGGAATGATTTGATGAACGTATCGAAATCTCGCTCGGCCTTTTCAAGGCCCTCCACATTCACAGCCCCTCCATCGGTGGTGTAGGTTGGGACATTGAATGTGACCACGATGTCAATATCTTTCTCCGGCACCCGATAGAGGGCCATGAGTATCTTGACTCGATCAAGAGTCGTTCGGTTGAACTTGGTGACATGTTGCTCTCCTTTCAAAAGGATTGCGGAGGGCGTCCTGTCGCCTCTGTCATTGGGGAGAATGGAGGTCGCTTCTATTGTATAAGAGCGTGCGTCGTTGTCATGTGCGAGTGAGTCGAAATGGAACCTAGCAATCCATGAGTGCTTATCCGGAAGCTAGGGAAATGACAACTGACTTGACAGCTTCTTCAGGATCGCTGGGATCGACCTTCTGTAGGATCTCTACGATGATACTGACGCTACTTTCGGGATATAAGAACACTTCCTGAGTGTCTGGTACTTGTCGCACGTCCCTGTTGTGTTCTACGTTAATATCCATCGGTCAACAACGGTCTGGACATCGGCACTTACGATGCATCCAGTAGACTAGCCTCTGTCTTTGCAACGATTCCCCCACCAAAGAAATCACGGTCGATATAGGAGGCCATGTTAGTTTTCGGTAGAATTCAATTGTGTCGCTTGGGGAAAGTATGAGGGGCTGGAATGTAGCACTGAAGGAGTCATTCTAAGCGTTGCTGAAGCTGGAACAGGTCCCGACACTCATTAATCAATGGTATCACGTGGCATGTGGGAATAACGCGCGACGCGTTGATCACGCCCGTTGATTGAATCCGTGGTTCCGAACTCATTATTCGCCATGGACTCTGGCCGACGCTCAATATTGCAGGAATCACACTATGGCCAACGCTCGTCCCATCTCCCAATGCCCTCGACGGTCAAGAAGCCCACCGCATCGACGTCCTCAAGGTCAAGAATGTCGTTGGCGGGGCCTGCTCTTCGGCCGCCGCAATTGGCACCCCCAAGCACTAATCCTCGGCAGTCCATAGCACGCTCACAGAATAATCCCTTGTTGATGAGCACGAGCAAGCAAAATGCTGGCAGGACACCATTGCATAAGTGTGTATCCTATAAATCGCGTTCGAGAACGCCGTGCTTACTCCGAACAGCAGCGTTCGTCGAGGGTCGACCTGGGCGGGAGGACTAGGTGTCCCCGCCCCTACTGGCAGCCAAACAGTAAAGGATTCACGGCCTCTCCGCGACAAGTCTTATCAGGCCAAGATGCGCCAAGACATCCTCGCCTATCTACAAAGCAATGGAGTGGAAATTAGCATGTCGACCCTAACAAACATCCAGGGCAAAGACTATCGGACGATTTTCAATGTCCTGCTTTTAATTCTGGACCCGAACCATCCCCTGATACACCCTCGCTTTGAAGACGAGTTTGTACCGGCCTTGAAAGCCTTGCGATATCCGTTTGCGCATCAAATTGACAATAAATGGCTGGCTGCACCCGCGAGCATGCATTCTTGGCCGGCCTTACTTGGTGTTTTGCACTGGTTAGTTGAGATCTGCAAAGTGCGTCCTCTAGGATCGTGGATCAGGCATAGTGTTGACCACCCGCCAGATGCGCGACGACTATGAAGGGGGGACACACCCAACGCTGCAGCGCCCAGAGAGTGTACCAGACGAATTCGATGACCCCCTCGACCACGCCGCGCTAGCGTTCAACTACTTTGAAGAGACTTACACTCTGTGGCTAGACTTAGTCGATGACTTTGACGAACCAAATCGTATCCTGGAAGAACGCTATGGTGTGGTTTCAGCTGACGGTGTGGTGGATAATCCTCGCTGACAGTCCGCAGCTAAACGTAACAGTGGTGTTCAAGCTGAGCTAGACCAACAAACGGCAGTGCTAGAAGAGTCGAAATCAAAGCTCAAGAAACTGGAAGCTTCAGCGGTCAGTTACTGTGCAGTGTCACCGATCTGCCCTACTGACTGTTCCACAGCCTCCTATTAACAAACTGATGCGTGACAATGGCTTGCTCAAGGGCGACAGTGAAAAATTCCAGAAGATTCTCCAGCAGTATGAAAGTAGGAAGAAGAAATTAACTGACTCGATCGGCTTTGAGAAAGCAGAACTTCAACGAGAAGGTGTGCTCCCGCCCAATCTATTTGCCATCCTCAGTTCTTATGTTCTCTTTTTCCAAGTCAACCACCTTGATCAGCTGAATCTTGAACATGACAAACTCCTCGATATCGTCAAGACCCAAAATCTTACCCCCGAAGAAGTCGTCAAAATGAACACGGATCACGAAACTTTGACGCGTACCCTTCAGGAACTGAAACAAAAGATAGCCGACACTCACAAAACGATCATGAACCTTGAAGTCAGTGTCACCAACCGTGTAGCCGCTGCGGAAGAAGCACTGGACCTATACACCAACCTCCTCTCCTCCTTGGAGCTATTCCCGCCGCTGCCTGAGCCATGGGGAAACATTGATATTACTTTGGAGCTGAATTCCGCAGCTTCAAATCCGCAACAGCTCCTGATAGGTGCTGATATCCGGAAAGTTGTTAAACCAACTTTGAGCGCTGTCGCAGAATCTAAGCGGAGCGAACGTAGCTCCGTCGAGAATGAACGCATTAAAGTTGATAATGAACTCGATCAATTAACACTGGAATGCGAGAATGTAGATGAGGATATCGGGGAGATCGAGAAGAAGGTAAATGGGCTGAACGAACAGGCAGATGATCTCCGAGATGTGCGTCTTTATTCTGTGCCTTTGTCCTGGCATTAGTTCTGACCTGGGGGATACAGGCCGCGCAGCAGGAAGCATTGGTTGCCAATCAGGAAGCCGCACGGCTGGAACGTGATTTGGCTCAAGCAAGAACAGCTGCACTGGCCCACGGCATGGGCGTTAAATCCCGTTTGCAAGCCCTGCAATTCGAGTGAGTGTCCCCCGTTACTTTTCCCACTAACCTTACTAACAACGTGTCTCTGCAGCTACCGAGAGCAAATGGAGAAGGTCTCTCGATTGAAGGAAGAAACAGTCCGCGCTATCATCAAGAACAGCCATGAAATCGCCATGTTCAAGGAGGAAGTCTCCCGGAATCTCAGAGAATTACGAGAGTTTGCAGAATCTGATTGAGTGCTTTTTCGTCTTCTATTTATGTCGTCTTGCTTTATATGTATCGATAATACTCACGCAATGTAACAAGATACCATGCAACTTTGGATTAGATTTGTGCGAGGCGTGAACGGCCGCTGAACCCTCATGATGTACCTACCTTCCGTTTTCCCGGCTCATAGACCGATACACAGCGGCGTTGTCAGCATTCTCGCTTCAACAGTTTCTTAGATATCGCCATTAACAACGATCGTAGTAAGTCTCAGGATATGGCTACATGGAGTTCTTGCTGATCATCTCTACTCTCAAGAGGTTTGTATCTCGCAGAGAACGGTCTGGGTGGTGATAAAGTTTAATCTTTTTGTGGCGGTCTAAATGCTGTCCTTATTCTTCCGTCGTGGCCTCGCGGAAGATCCGTTCAATCACTGTCTCAGTGTCGCTTCGGCAGAATATTCATTTGTCCCGTCTGTGAAGGACATGTAGCCGGTATCTTCTTTATCCTCTACAAGTTGGTTTTACATTGGGTCGGTCATCGCTGGTCAGCGACTAGTTGGTGCGTAATGACTCTCCACCATATACATCCACTGCATATATGACTTAATTGTAGGAGCAGCTGTATAGGATATCTGTTCTCTTGGCTCTCCGAGGTTTGTGTAACCGCACCCGTCAATTCCGTGATGGAGTGTCGACGCGAATGCCTGAATAGGCATTCCCTATTTCGCCAGCGTAGGCTGCTCGGAAACTTAGCAGATTGGAATCGCTGGCTGTCACAGATCCTCCTAACTACCCGAATGCCGGTAAAAAGTCCGGGGACAGTGGACTTCGCGAATAACTCCTCCGAGTTTACGGGGGAACTTCTATTTCGGAGACTGTTTCGTATTCCTATTCTGTTCTGGATGCTATATCCGTTTCTCCAGATAAAAGGCGAGGGTCCCAATGCCCGGAGCAGCTCGTTGACTCACCTTGCTCAATCGCCTTCGCGTCTTGTCTCCGGCAATCAGTTGCAACTATACTTTGACCATGTCTGAAGGGCTTCAGAGGCATCATAATCCTCCAGCTGACCCCGAAAGAGGAGAGCTGGAGCCTCCCCTTCCGATCACCGACATGAACAAGCCCCTTGACACAGCCATGACCCCCGTGGCTGAAAAGGATGGTACACTCACCGTGTCAAAGGAAATCGTGGCCGCCCCTCCTCCTTCCAAGCCTTCGCCCAAGCCCAAACGCGAGGCCTCCATATGGCTACGATGGCAATTATGGTTTAACACTTACCGGCAAGTATCATCTACTGGATTCTAAGGAGAGAAACTGTTCCTAAATTTTCATCCAAGGAAATTCTTCGTTCTGACCTTTGGATTGAATATGATTGGCCTGATACTGGCCGCGGCGGGTAAATGGTCATATGGGGTCAAATACAACGGCGCGATAGTAGTCGCGAATTTGAACGTCGCCATTCTCATGAGAAACGAAGTCTTTGGTCGCTTGCTGTATCTCATTGTCAACACATGCTTCGCAAAGGTGGGGACATTCCAACATCCCCTTGTAGTGCTGGATCATGACTGATATCGTTGCAGTGGCCCCCTCTTTGGTTCCGCCTCGGCTGCACGTCAGTTCTACAGGTTCGTATCCTATTGTTACAATTCGGTTCGAAAGCCCATCAATTGCTGCAGCACCTCGGAGGAATACACAGCGGCTGCGCTTTGTCTGGAGCCGCCTGGTTGCTGTTCAATGTGGTCAGAAATTTCCTAGTCCTTGACATTACGCACGATTCGGTTCTTGTTATGGGGGTTGTAACCAATCTTGCTGTAATGATCAGCGCTCTTAGCGCCTTCCCTTGGGTTAGGAACACCCATCATAAGTGAGATTTCCGCTTTTGGAGAGAATCTCCGTTCAACTCACCGAACCTTTTCCAGCATATTCGAACGTCATCATCGCTTCGTCGGATGGATCGGAATCATCTTTACATGTGTGTCATCATCTATCTATCGCTCACTTTTGGTGGAAATAACACTATTTCAAGGGGCGTTCATGATCCTTGGAAAGACGTATGACCCTCAAACGCGTACTTGGAACTTGAGTGGTGGACACCTCGTTAAGCAACAAGACTTTTGGTTTACGATGGGCATGACCGTCTTGTAGGCCTTCCTTGGAAACATACTGATGCAGAAGTTGATTGGATTATAGCGTGGCCCTTCCTTGGTTCTTCGTTAGAGAAGTGGAAGTCGATATTGAGCTCGTAAGTATTGTGTTACCTCGGATTTTTAGCCACGTTCTAAGGCACTGAATCCGTTCTCCGATTTTTAGCCGTCATCCAAAGTGGCTATCCTGCGCTTCAAGCGAGGTATGCAGCAAGGGTTGCTCGGACGGATCAGTCGATCTTCCATTATGGAGTATCATGCATTTGGGATCATCTCGTAAGGGCCTGTTCGTTCCAGTAATTCCTCCGTTTACCCAACGCTGTGGTTCATACAGAGAAGGAAAGCATGCGAAGTATCATTACATGATCGCTGGAGTTCAAGGTGAGATATTTCAGCCAGAGATGGTTTTCGATTCAAAGGTTCACCTCGACGAACTAGGCGATTTCACCCGAAGCCTGGTCGAGAACCCGCCTAAGACCTTATGGACCCGGGAACTAAAGGCAAGTCGCTTATTATCCGAGGTGTGTGGCAGTGCTGATATCCGAGGTTTCTACTTCCTCAACTCAGTTCGCTGGGGTATCAAACACTTCCACGCTTTACAAGCGGGGTATCCGCGTCTGCACTGGAACTGGCATCGGCGCCGCTCTATCAACCTGTCTCCAGTCGCCCCACTGGTGTGTTATTTCAGTTCTTTCCATCACCGAAGTCTGACCTTCGAACCTCTCTTTAGGTATCTGATCTGGATAGGTAAAATCTATAGGCTAGTTGGTCTACCCCTTCTGACCCCGCGTTATAGGTAGCGATCAGGAAAAGACATTCGGACCGACCATCAGTGGTCTGATATACAAACATATCGAGCCTGAACGGCTCTTGCTTTGGGACAGCAAAAAGAGAGGAGGTCGCCCAGATAGCATGAAGATTATAAAGGAGACTTACCACTATTGGAACGCGGAAGGTTTGTCCATCTGTACCGATTGGCCACAGTACCTTCATTGACCACGATCCACAGTTATCTTCATCACTTCAAACTACATAGGCAATACCGAAATGATGCAAGGTTGCAAGGAAGCAGGTATCCCTTGCTTCGGGACACTATGGGACTTCGTGAGTGACTGGCATAACCTTTGGATTCCAACTCGTCTGATTTAAAGTTACTTTACCTCAGTAAAAGGAACTGATTTCTGACTATGCCATTACATCCTAAATACCCAAGGGCTGTTAATAAATGTACTCCTACATTACTCATACATAATTTCGAGGGTCCGTCCCTGTTGTATCCATAGGTAACTGATATATATACCACCAGGCTTTCTCGTCATTCCGGATACCCTGACGTCGGCGGCTCGGTTGTACCATTGACTGCGCTAATTAGTTGACAAGGATGGGGTATCAACGTTTGAACGTGAGTGATTTGGTCCGACTCGGTAACCCCCTAAGGTAACTGGACGCTAATTTCCGGCCGACGCGCTTGCCGTTTCTTTAATTTTTTGTTAAATTGTTACGACCTCTCCTTCGTAATGCGTCCCGTAACTTTCCCCGTGGACAACCGCGTATCATGTCAAAAACTCCTCCAGAATTTGTCCTTTCTTTCCCATCCAGGCCCATCGGCGATTGGGTTGAATGTTGATGTTGGGAAGTAGGTGCACCCCCTTTCGACCAAGTTCTGTGACAACTCTAGCGATGTTACGTGCATCCTGTGTACATTAGGATGACAGATTAGTTCTACTGAAGCCCGTCCCTTAGTCAAATGCCAAGAACTGACGTCTATTCCAGAGTGCTGTCTTCCCACGAAGTCGTCCAGATGAAGTGCTCTGAGTTGAGCTGCTATGTTCAGAGTCCGCCTCGTTAACGTCTCGCCATTTGACTGTAGGGACAGTTAGCAAGAAGGATTGCTGTGACAAGTATGTTCCAATTAACACCACTGACCAAAGCATGCTCGGAATTCTTTAACCATTGTAAAAGGACGGTTCGAACGTCGAGGACGTTGCGTTTGAGCCACCAAGGCAAAGGCAACTAAAGCGAAATTACCAATGGACGTTCGTATTTCGAGAAATGGCAGCTACCTTGGAAATGAAGCATTGCTTCACAACGAAGTCGCGAATATCGAATGGTCCATCGGTACACCAGCAAAACCTGAGAAGAGCATTTCCGTCCTCATCAATCAATCCATATTTGACCATAAAATCTTCAAATTGGACAAGAACTTCGCGAAATGTAGGTGCGCAGTCCACTTGTTCCTTCTCGGATTAGACAACATTTGAAGACCAATTGGAAATTTCTGATTACCTGGGTGATTCCCGTCAACTCCTTGCAAAAATCAGAGAGTATCGGTTGCCAAGTTGGTTTTACGAAGGTTCGAAATTCGGCCACGACTTCGAGTTCACCAGCTGTCATATCCTCACCTTTGTCTTTCCAGCCAAGTAGACATACAGGAAACTCCTAGCAATCGATGGTGAAATCGTGAATGTCAAAATCGAAGACCAAGGGGCCAGATCAGGGCTTCTCACAATGATTTCGTTGGGGTAATTGAAGTCGCTGCCTCTTTTACACGTCCCTTCAATATCCAAGACGAGGAACATATCGAAGGTTTGTTTGGCTTTGCGCGGAAGGTTATTAGCAGTTGCCGTTGCACTGGTCACTGCACGTCGTTGGAGGCGGATGTGACGAGGCGGCCTGGTGCATCGCATGTCGTCGTTGGGAAGAAGAAAGGTGCCGACAGCTTTACGTTCGTGGGTAGCTACTCGAGAACAGTCTTTCAGCAGTGGGACAGACGCTATGACTTTCTGAGCAAGGTACGGCATGGAACTGAAACGGATTTTTCCACCGTTACTCACGACGGTCTCCCGGTGAGATCTCAAATGTCGTTAGGCGTCGTCGGACTGCCTCGGGAGCAATAGTGAGGACTGCCAGGAGCCAGAGCCACCAGTTATCCAAGAAGATAGCGACCAGAATCTGCCTAGCATAGTCCCAGACGAATAGAGAGCCCATTATATAGATTCCAAGGACCAACTGCGCTAGAAGATGGCGGAGAGGAAGAGAGCAATCGATCATCTGGTAGCCTGTCAGTCACCTGACCCTTTGGGCAAACTGCGTTTTCATTGCCTCAGCCTTTCTTGACTTGTAAGTACTCTCAAAATGATGCGAAACGGCGATGAACTCGAGGACGACTTCGTATTGGACGAACTCGTCGCGCTATCTGAAGACGAAGCCTCCCCGGACTTGGACGATGAATTCGTCGCGGACGAACCCACACCCGAAAACATGCAAGCTGGATCCTCAGTAACAAATGACCTCCCTCCCTCGCAAGTCGCCACTTCCAAAAAGCGCAAGAGAAGAGAAAAAGAAAAAGAGCGCAAGGTATAGCGGGATATCAGTTCTGTGCATTCTAGGAGGTTGAAGTAATGAATCAAGTAGAAACGAAAATTAGCTGAAACTCAAGACGCTGTGGCCCAGACCGTGTCTTTCCAGCCGCCAGAACAACTGGGGGAATATCTCGCTTCTATGCAGAGCAAGACATTCACCGACAAGTCAGAAATTGAACTTGAAGATATTCGAATACCCGGTAAATCTACTAAAAGTATGTCATAACCAAACTGAATTCATCGATGCGAACAGCATCTTCGATTGTCGACACTTCCATGTGGACGGGGCCTCGTACACTTGACCAACTAGTTGACTTCATCATCAAAGGTGAGACCATTGCGTGCGTAAAGGCGCTTTAAAGCTTATTGTCTTCCTCACCCATAGTTCTCCCGAGCTTGAAAACTCGCCTGTCACAAAGACCCAGACACACTGGTGCACCCACCTTGTTATTCCTGACATCGGCAGCGCTTCGCGTTGCTGATGTTGCTCGGATTCTGAAGGACAAACGTCTCCGCGGAGAAAAGGGAGGCGACGTAGCGAAATTATTCGCTAAACATATCAAAATTGCGGAACATGTCACTTATTTGCGACGAACAAAGGTTGCTGCTGCGCCAGGTACGCCAGGACGTATTGGCAAGCTGTTGGAAATGGGTATGAACGCAACTGTTTTCTTGGATTTCGGAGGCATGGAATTAACACGACCCATAGATTCAATATCCGTTGCCCAACTCTCCCACATCATTCTCGATATCACCTTCCGTGATAGCAAGAACAGGAATCTTCTTGACATTCCCGAGACGCGGGATGAGGTCTTCAAAACTGTGTTGGGAGACCCGAAAATGCTGGCGGCTATCAAGTCAGGCAAGGCTCAGGTCGTTCTCCTTTGATTATTCTGTCCATTAGAAATGATAGCTGTATAATACAAATATGTCGACAAATGAAGGAACTCTAGAAACCCTTGGGATTTGTCCGCAGGGTTAGCTGGAAGGCGATGATAAGTTGAGTTTAGTTCTGCAATTGTGAGGATGACGAACCCTAGTGAATTTGGGTACTTTGTGAATGCCTTTACGGTAACCCTTTGTGTTGGCGCTGAACACCGTGTACTTGTCCTTGGCTGGCATTTCGTGTTCCTTCGGAAGTTCCAAGGCATGCTCCTGCAAAGTACGGTGAGCCATGACTGCAACACATAAGAACACCGACATACCAAAGCCGTGCATTGCACACCACTAGCTCGTACAGCTTCAATGACAGCGTCTACTTTCTTTAGCCGTGCGCGTTGGTTGGCTTTACGCGTTACAGAAAGCTTCCAGGGCACTTTCCTGAATGTAACATCAGCTACGGTCTCTGCAATGAAGACACGAGCTATGCTCACCATAGAAGGCCTCCAAGCTTAACCCCCGTCGGTCTGAATGCACCAAACATGGGTGCTCGTCGTTGAAAGTGGTGGTCGTGAACGAGCAAGTACCAGCAAAGCTATTACTTGCGAAATATTTGACCGTGGGAAACATCCCAGCATTCCGCGCTTCACGTCCGCTGACTTTCTTTAACCACGACGACTGCAGTGACGACGATGGCAGCTGTTGAAGTCCTATCTGCAACGACAAACGGCCATGCAATTAATGGCGATGGCGACCACATCATGCAAGGTCCTCCTAGGGACAATTCATTGCGGTTCTCCACAGGTCTTATCCTTCCTCCGCCGGAAATAAAATGTCTGTCTTTCCAGTGCTTTATACTAGAATGTCAAATGTTAAACGAACATTGCAGCGGTTATTGACAGGACAGCAACATTCGTTGCACGCTCTGCCAATCCTCCTCAATTCGAAGAGAAGATTCGTGAAGGACAGCGGAGCGACCCCAAGTTCTCGTTCCTGAACCCCCTGGACCCTTACCATGCATATTATAGGCATAAACTCGACAGGGTCGCGGCTGGTGAGGTTGAAGAGGAGCCGGCGGCGAAGCCGAGTGGGGAAGCAGAAACGGAGGGTGCCAAAGAACCGACCGACATTGGTGTCGAACCTCCTGCCCCGGAATTCATCCTTGACTTGCCTCATATCAGCGGTATAGATTTGTTAGCAGCTACTTTTTAATCTCCCTGATCACCCTACTTTACTAACTGATATCTAGGGATATCATGAAACTTACTGCCCTCTTCACCGCACGCCGGGGGAGAACCTTCCTTGCTGCCCTCTCTGAGAGAGAAGGACGTAACTACCAATTTGACTTCCTCCGACCGACACATTCATTATTTGGCTACTTCAACAGACTTGTGGAACAATACACGAAGGTGTTGTACCCGGACAAAGAACGACTGGCCGAAATTAAAGAGCGGACAGCACCAGGTGCACAATGGAAGATGCTGGAGCAAGCACGTAAGTACGGCAAATGGGAGAGGACAAGACGGGAGAGGGAGAAGAAGAGGGAGGACGATCAAGAAGCGGAACGAAGTGCGTCTTTCTTTCCCAATCTTTTTCCCCTTGGACTCAAGTACTTTGAAGTTGCTTTTGCTGAAATCGATTGGCACGACTATGCGATTGTGCAAACCATCGAATTCACGGCTGCGGATGCTAACGCTGAGCTTCCGCCGCCTATGAGTGTTCAAGAAGTTGAAAGCATGACGCTTGCTCAGAAGAGGATGGCTGCCATGATCATGGAGAATACCGCCGAAGACATTGAAGCTCATAAAGCCAAACAAGCCGCTGCAGAAGCGGAAGCAGCCAAAGCAGTGGGAACTGCTGGTGTCACTCAGAACGATGATGATGATGATGCAGCAATGGAAGAGAGTGACGACGAATATGAAGCTGCGAATCAGAAACAGGAAGAAGAGAACCGACAACGAGAGCTTGCACGTGCTCAGGCAATGCAAGCTCCAACCGCGGGACCAATGAAGATCCGTACGGACTATGTTTCCAAACGTGAGTACGATCTCTTACTGGAAGGGTCACTATTGAACCCTTCACTCAGTTGGAGCAAAGAACGCGAAGTCCGTTGTTACAACAACATGTTCTGTCTGCGGTCAACAAATTCCTGTCGACGAGTTGCAAGAGCACATGCGTATCGAATTATTAGATCCCAAGTGGAAAGAGCAACGAGATGCATTGGAGTTGCGGAAGGCGCAAGCGTCCGAGTTGCAACGTGGTGCGAACGTTGTTGACTCGCTCAAGAATTTGGCCCGTACTCGTGTCGATATCTTTGGTACCGAAACTGATGAAGAAAGGAGGAAACGAGAGGAGGAAGAGGAAAGATTGCGGAGAAGAGAACGAGAAAAGGTTGTCTGGGATGGTCATACCGCTTCCAAAGCCAATACCCTGGACAAATTCTCCACGAATGTCAACTTCGACGAGCAGATCGCTGCTATTCACCGTGCAAAGGGCCTTGGACCGTACGTTTCATTTTCGTACAATGAAGTGAATTCCAGAGCTAATCCTTGATACAGGCAAGACGTCAATGCAATCGGCCCAGGAATTGGGCCGGCTGCGGTTCCTCCTCCTCTAACGAGTATGGCATCTGGATCTGCTTCTCTCCCCGCACCACCGCAACCTGCCGCAGCGTCTGGGGCCTTCGCTGCGGCAACCGTGTCCTCAGGACCCCAACCTGCGTCAGCATACACCCCACCCCCTGTTATGCTCCCACCCCTCCGTTATCAAGGCCTCAACCCTGCCACGCCATTTGGATACCAACCTCCAGGAGCCATGGCGGGGTATGGTGGCCCTCAAACCGGAATGATCAGGTCTGCCGAGGAAATGGAAGCAAGCGATATGCCTCCAGCCAAACGGCAACGTGTTGCCAAGCTTCCCGGCGGCGCCTTGTACCCAGAAGAAGACTGGATCGCAATGCATCCTGTAGGACATCAATAGCTTCACTGTTACATGTTTTGACTAATTGACGCTCATTTTAGCATCCCATTTCCTTGCGAGTTCAACTCCCTAATGAACCGTCGAAACCGGAGTGGAAGCTTGACGGCTCTACGATCACCATCCCCGACTTACCTTTGAATCTTCTTGTTTCCACGTTGCGAGATCGGATTTTGCAACATGCAGACAGCTCAGTTGGTGTTTCGCGTATGCGGATATTCTACACGGGCAAGCTGCTCACCAACTCGAGCACTATTGCTTCATATAACCTTGAGGATGAAGACCAGGTAGTAGTTAGCGTGAAAGACCCGAAAAAGAAGTAGTGATTACCTGCACTTGGCATATCTGGTTTATATTGGTCTGTACTTTCGTTATCTTTCACTTGTAATCATTTACAGTCCAATGACATCAATGTTCATAAAGCTAGTTTGAACCTTCGTTTACCTTCCTTTCAACTTCCAAATCAATACAATGACGTGGTGAGTCGTTTGGGAGCGTCATTTTTGCGAACTGAGAATCGACCATTTCCTTGGATACTACATTTGAAACCCAGGCCATACGCATACATGCTATAGACACTAGCTAATTTGAAGTATATAATATTATAAAGTAATAGTAGCGACGATATGTCCAAATCGCAGATAATAAGGAAAGGAGGATGAAAGTATTGATACATAAGGTGATCATAATAGTAGCAACGATACGTCTGAATCGCAGATAATAAGGAAAGGGGGATGAAAGTATTGAGGATCACTATGCCATGATAATAAGTTTGAATGTTCGAATGATCTATGGAAAAAGTTGAGCCCTATGTGCATACACTACTTGTACAACTCTTGGATAAATAACGAACAGCGGTAACAAAGCGACGAGAAACGGGAATAATGTTACATAAAAGTAGGAATATACCACATTGAGGGAGGCTCTTGAACCCAAATATGAATAACAGGTAAAGTTCTTCCGAGACTACGAATGGAGGGAACCATTAGAAGCCTGATAGTAGAAGATGCTTGCCTGCAACAGGGATGTCGAGTGTTTTGCATGGATAGTAGATCCTGGGCATTTTTAAATGAATGGGTGTGGAGATTTGGGAATGAGGAGCAGAGATGGTTGGATACCGACCGTCATCGAATCGAGTGTGTGTGGGCAAAGTAATGAGAAGGTGTTGCGAACGGTGACATATCGTATCGCGGCGGCGCTCGCGGCCCTGGCGCATATCCAGCACCCATCCTTCGCCATTGGTGAACCGACCCTGGGCTGAGGGACAAAGGAAATCCGCCTGAATAGTCATAGTATACGGCTCCTGGACGGCCTACCCCAGCGTCAGGGGTCTGCGCTGAGGGGAAACGGTTACTCGACTGAAACTCACGATCAAAGTCGAAATCCCCTCCTCCAGAACCCGCGACGGTCCTTGGCCTGGAAGGCGGCGACAGAGGAAGTGATTGATGACGAGGCGAGGGCGATTCGAGGTTCCCTAGTAAGCCAGAGCCAGCGCTAGATGTCGACCCAAGAGGGACTGTATCCTGCAGCCACTTCTCGTCCTCTTCACTTGGAAGACGGGGCTCATCTTCACGCTGAAATCTAGCTGCATGGAGATAAGGAGAATGAAGCAGAGACGGTGGGATGGGGACATCGGGAGGATGTATTGGTATCCGGAGAGAATGGCGCCTTCGTTGCTTGGCGAGACTGTGGTCGACCGACGAGTAACTTGGAAGCGGGCAGGCTGCAGATGTCGAGCGCGCCCGGGTTTGCTGTCGGTCGGCACTCGCAGCGGTGTCTGGCTTTAGGCACAGCGAATTTGTCGACATTGCGACGAACAAATGACTTGGCTGTATGCCAGATAGAAGGGTAGCCTTTTTCTCAATCCGGATTCAAGTATCGATAGGCCACGGGGACTAAACTTTCCAGGGTCCAGATTTCCGGTTTCATCGTGACTAAGTCTGTGTCTCCAGCTGTATTCCACGCGACGTACATCCGAATAGTAAACGACTATATACTACAATCCCCTAATAATACAACCATGAATCTTTGCATGAATCATATTCACGGATCAGAATGAAGCAAGCTGTAAATGCCAAGCCTAGTCTGCTACACTACGCGACGGCAGATAATAGCAAACACCAGAACAAGCAATATCATGATCGCCGTATCGAGTAGAACCGGCGGCCTCTGCGGGCTCCGTCGTGCAGCAGCAGAACGGGGAAATTCAACGACAGGAGGGTTAATTTCGATGGTGCCAGTACGTGCCTCGAGGATCTGTGGAGCCGGTGGAGATGGATTATTGGTTGAACTGAGATTTACGCTGCTTCGATCAGGGTCTGGAGAAGCAGTGTTGTCTAAGACAGGTGGGTGCTGCGAAGGGGATGGATCGCGCGGAATATCCTGTTCTGGGGACGAACTAGGTTCTTGGGTAGCAGTCGCGGAAACGACTAGTGCAGATTGAGGAGTCCTCATGACGGGATCTGTGGCAGTTGAAGGGGCAGGATCGGGAAGAATTTCGAGGTTGGGAGTCGTACAATGTGGGCAGGTCCATTCTCTGGACCTATAACGGACGATCAGCGTTTTGTCTTGCTGAAATCAGATTGACCCATGCTTACAGAACGGCCAGCCGTTTCCTTTCGCTCACATGAGACTCAATAGAACCTACTCCAACCGCAGCTTGCCCTTTTAATGGAAAGAACCCTTGTAACCCAATGATGGCTGAGATTGATCGTCAATGTTAAGTCTCAGACTGTGACAGAGTAAACGGACCTGTCCGCACTCCCCATGCTGGTTGCCAGAGTTCTTCATGATCTACCTCTTATCGTCAGTGATACATCCTTACTCGGGACATGAAGCAGTTTACAATTGGTGAAGCTAATGCATATCTGGCAGGTGGAGGTCAGTCTATCACCAGTAGAAGGGAGAGAGCTGACAGACCTTGGTGTTAAGCTCGAATCTCCCATTTGGTGTTAGCATCATAATAGACGGCGGACGGAATGGGTATTCTGCAGGTAGTAAGATTCGAAAGTGATAGATACCACCCTCAAATTCTGTTCCCGGTGGTCCTCGAATTGTGCAATGCCATTCCTGCCAACGATAAGGATAACCTGGCCAGCATCTGAAGCTAAGCGCCACTCACAAAGATATCATCCTAGCCGTTCGCACGAGCCAGATGAGAACACAGAGACGACTGAAGAGGGTGTAAGCCTACCTCCAAAGGTGCAGCATGGTAGTCTGTACTAGGATCGTTGGCAAGCTCTCTGGCTTCTTGCATAATCCGCTTCACGGCTAGTGTACGGCGGTTAATGGCCCATGTGCTGGTGCACAGCCTGATGGAAAACGAACCAGAATTGTTCTTGTTCAAAGCTTGGGGAGGCATTACGGGCGCCTAAGGTTGTATATGGACTAATTCTGGATGAAGCAGAGGAGGACAAGGGTAAGTAGCTGACTAGTAGTAACACCGTCCTATGTCATCTAGCCGACGTGGATAGACGTGCCTGTTCCCGAGGTCATGTGCTACTTGTCCCGTGATCCCATCATTCAAATTAGGCAACGTCGAGGTGACCTCGTCGCCAGCGTCTACAACGCTGAAACGCTTATAGCTAAGCCTGGCGGCACCCTTGCACTGAACATGACTATTCATATCAAGAACCTCAAAGTCAGACAGCGTAAAGGTACGAATTCAACCAGTCTCCCGCATTTCCAAGAGAAATAATCGGTTACAGCTGTCGCGACCGTCATGTGTGCGCCTCAATTACACGCCATGTTGGGATGCTGGGCAGCAAGTGGGGACCTTCACTCAATGGACAAGTGCAAAAAGGAGGCGGAAACCCTGTTCCAATGCATGAGGACAACAGTGCGTTCATGAGCTTCTCGGCAGTTCCGTAGGAAACCTAACGCGTCGTTTCTCCCCCAGCCAATGCCCAAGAAATCCCACAGGCCGACGATTAACTACCATCTTGCTAGGCTGGGTAAAACCATTCAATAGAGGTGTTTCGCCTTTTCCTTTGCCTTGTGGATTAATACCGTGTATAATTTCGGGATTCCGACTGTTATCATACCTAATTTCAGTAGACCCAAGCCTTGAACACGGAATTGCTGTCTCTTTCGACACGAAACGGAGGTCAGTATAATTGTGGTGCAGGGTGTCTTTCAGTTCACTATCCCACTCGTGCTGCGTAGTATTTATGGAATGCTGCAACTGCTCATCATGATCACGTTCCGAACCCACAGACCACTGCCTCGCTCTCAAAGTCCACATGATTCCTGGGAAGCCCGTTGTCTATAAACAGCTCCCATAGGCTGTGCGAGCCTCAGGAACCTTTTAACGCCCCACCATGACAGAAAGACCAGAGGTCTTAATATTCTGGGACGGTTGGTCATCCGATAACGTCGTGTATTCACACTTTTGACTTCGATTGGTAGCGTCTGCTCCCCCTAAATCTAGTATTGGCGGCTACGCCGTCGTGAAAGCCGTTCGTTCCTTTGCAGGTCGTCTCGGGGTCATCAAGGCGCTTAGGTTCTACGTCGACATCTGGGGCAATGGTACGGCGCGGTTTCCTCCCCTTCTTGCGTCGGAGCTGCAGTGCTCCGGTGTTTCCATCATCGACACTGTTGCAAGTGGACGTCCTGGTTCATCTTCAAAGATGCTCCTCGGTAAGCCCAGGCAACTCTTTGCATCATTCCAGTGCTGAGGACTGACTCGTTCTGCAGCGGACTGTTTCCTTCACGCGATGGACAGTTCATCATCCGTTCAGGGTTCCATTACTGTCATCATCTCCGCGGATCCGGATATCGGCTATGCGATTTCCTTGTTGAGGTCGAAGGGTCACTGCATCGTGCTCCTGTGCCCCACGCGAGCAAACACAAACCTCCACTACTTGTCTGGAGAAAATAACTTGGATGGGGTGTTATTCGACATAACATCTGGTGATGTCCAAGGGGGTCCTTCCGGAAGTAATAATGGCACATACCGCCATCTCAATGAAGATGCTAGGCCCCGTGCTACGAATGGAGCCAGAATGACGGCACTGGCATTGGGGATTCAGGCACTGCTTGAATTGGCTGTTTCCGATGAAGGGACCCAACCTGCTGATGTTCAGCATAATTCGCCCCGGGTATTGGAGGAAAGTGACCCTATTGACAGACAGTCCCGTACTAATCCTGCGACGCAACCCCCGTTCTCAGTGCCGCATGACGAGGAGGAAGAAGGAGAACAGGTCGGCAATTTGCCTAGTCTAGTTGAACACCCTTCCCGGTCAGCATCAACGACTTCTTCATTCTCTATAGTGCCTCCTGCATCATTATGGACCGCTCCCACGTCTACCGTGACCAAAGAAATACTCAGTGACCATAAAGAGTTTCTAGATGCAGAGAAGGATGTCCCACTGGCATCTGGTGACACTGACAGGTCGAAGCTGGATCCTCCCATTGCTCAAACTTCGTCGCACCAAACTACAGCGAGCGAGGCGACAATTACACCGGGCAATGTAGAGACTTCGACCGTTCTCCCAGAACTCCCGGTTCGGCCAGATCGGCCAGTGGAGATTGCGATTGAAAAATCAACTCCATTCCCAGCGCTTACGACGGAAGCCAGTCCTATCTCAACCATTATGCCTGCAGATATTACAACACCAACAGCAGCAGCGCAGACTGCTAAAATAACCCCTATAATTCCTCCTCTGTATACCACTCTCGTTTTATGCTTGAGGGAACAAATCGCGCAAGGGTCTTGGAATGTCAGGCGCACTAAACTCCAAGCCCTGATGCTTCAACGGCAACCGAACATATTCGTCCTTGCGGGTACTTCAAAAAATAGCAAACCTATTAAAGAGTATCTGGTCAAGGCAAAGGATTTAGGTATTATAACTAGCCAAAGCAAAAAGCAAGTGTCACTCAGTCCCCAATACCATTAAGCTGCACAAAGCGTTGGACTTGACCGTTGGACTTTCGATACATGTACATCTGAACCAGTATATCAGGGTTTGTATCAATATGGCTGCAGAAGGATTATTATTTGTAGGCGCCCAGGATGTTCCATATACCAGTGCTCCAGCATATATGACTCCGGTCTTGTCCAAATCTCGACCTGTGTCGATTTATCGCCCACATTGCACACATCCACGCGCAGGACACGCTAACTTTGCTTTCGTCCTGTTCTTGACTAAGACTGGTGACCCTGTGACTGCAGAGCTTTCGGATGCTCCCTTCTTTTCGCAGCCCCGAGCCTCGTGTCGTCCGAAATCGTATATAACTCGCCATAGGAGTTTTTGCTCTTCAGCCACCTTTCAATCATTCGCTATGACCCAAGGACCTGAAGTATACGTATTCTGGGATGGTTTGTTAGTCCAATAACATCTGCATTCACAGCGTTTGACCTTGATTGAACTGCACTGGCAGCCTCGGCACCGCCAAAGCCAAATGTAGGCGGGTACAGTACCGTCAAAGCGATACGTTCCCTTGGAAGTAGATTTGGGGTCGTCAAAGCCTTGCGCTTCTATGTGAACATATCCGGACGCGACGAGAAGGAGGGGTTTTCTACTTCAAGTTCCCTTGCATCCGAACTGCAGTGCTCCGGCGTGTCCATCATCAACGTTATGTCGGATGGAAGTCAGGGTGCGTCTTCAAAGATGCTATTGAGTGAGTAAGGCTATGTCTGCTAGAGTTCCTGGTATACCTAACCTTTCCTTAACGTAGCCGACTGCTTCATACATGCCATGGAACACTCTCCATTCATCAAAACATCTGTCATGGTCATTATCTCTTCTGATCCGGACTTGGGCTATGCCATATCACTGCTGAGATCTAAGGGACACCAAGTCGTGCTGATATGCCCCCTGCAGGCTAATGACAACCTGCTCAAGCTCTCAGGAGGAAATGACGAACTGGAAGGAGATCTCCCCGACGTTGCAAGACGGGGTGCACCTTCATCTTACAGTGGTGTTTCTCCGGCTGGCGATGAAAGCGAGACCACGTCCAAAGCGAACGGTACTACGACGAGAGGACATGGACCTCGTGGTCGGGTTGGAAGCCTGGCAGACCTTCTTGAGGTGCAATCCACGCTCGAAATTCGAACCAGCACTGATGCGACGGCGGGTAGCAGCAGTCCCAGTGGGGCAGATTCGAGCTCCCAGTCGGAAAGCGGTACCCCTACAACTGTCTACTCTCTTCACCACCAACATGCTGCCGTTGCCCAGGTCAAACAACAAACTGAACCATCAGTAGTAGGCGGCATTCAGCAAGCCTCGCAGACCGACCCTGTGTCACTTTCAACAATTCCCTATAAGAAAGTTGGACCCCCGCCCTCGACGTCTTCGGAAACAGTATTCTCTCATGTAGGAGAGGTCCCCCTCCCATCCTTCCCATCGTACGCTTCGACGAGTCCGACTTCTGCAGGTCCCTTGAACAATGTGCAACATGGCCGTCCTAGAATCAATGATAAAATGGACTCTACCTTATTTGCACCAGTCCCCTCGGCTCAGGCTGAGCGTATATTCTCGCAACAGGCCTCGTCTAGTCAAGCCACAACTGTTAAGGCGCTGGATGAGGCCGTTATTGGTGGAGATCGAAAATCCATTGTCGAGGCTTCTCGTAGCTCCCTGCAGCCCCGGATTCCCTTCCTACCGACTCCCGGGTCTCTGACTGACCTCGGGCCTGGAAGCACGTCGACAGCCGCAACCGCTCGCATTCCTTTAGCGTCATCTGCACCGTCGAACATCCCATTAGCTCAACTGACAGAGAAGTCTATTCCCTCCTATTTTAACGTATTGATTGATCAGCTGAGGGCTGAGAGAGCCACGGGGAAAAGTATCCACCAGCGGGGACAACTGGTCAACCCATTGCTTGCGAGGGATCCTAACGTCTTCATCCAGGCAGGCGTCCACGGCTGCCAGAGCCCCAGCCCTATACGTCGCTACATACAGGAAGCATATGAGTTGGGTATTGTGATAATGAATTCGAAAAAGGGTCAGCTTTCATTGTCTCCTGAATATTGGTGAATCCCACAATAATAATTGGGGCATTTGTGTAGGATCTCTCTCTGTCTTTAGCTGTTGCGATGATTGTGACATTTACTACTCATTGACAATCTGAATGAACCGGCAATATCCTATCAATATCGAGATAATAGTAATTTGAGTTCTGGCATCCTTGTCCCCAAGTTCCAATCCTTTGGTGTGGTTATCAAAGTTATAATTGCGCGTCCTCGACTATTGAACTATACATTGGTCTGAGATAAGGAAGGTTTTCTCGCCAGAACCCATAACCCGTACTGCCGATAGTAGCGGGAACACTCACGAACCTCCAGGCACCCTGAGCCTGAGAATATTGCAAAGCTTAACGTTCAACTTGGCCGCTCATCGACTCGACGTCCGTGTTATGGCTAACCTGGGGAACAACCGTGTATCCGTTTACTGGGACAGTCGGTCACTATTTCCCGAGCTTCGTTATTCATTGAAAGCACTGACCGGATGTCCGAAACAGTGACCGCTTCTATCAGCTCGCAAGCCAGTGGGTTTGATGCTGTCAGGGATATCCGGTTCCTTCTCAGCAACTTGGGATCAATCCAGACGTTCAGGTTTTACGTCGATTTCTCCCATCCAAGGGCTCCTGAAGCCAGCCTTACCTCCGAGCTTCAGTGCTCTGGAGTAACCATAGTCGACGCAGCGTCCCATGGGCGCCCAAATGCCGCTAACAAGATGATGATTGGTACGTCCCAATCTACATTCCTCCTTCTCCGCTTTTCACATCTCTGTCGTGTGCAGCGGATTGTTTCCTTCAAGCAATTAATATTTCTCCGCCATACACCTATGCCATCATCTCTGGAGACCCAGATATCCTCTACACAGTATCCCTCCTTCGAACGGTAGGATATAAAGTGGTGGTTTTGTGCCCGGGGATGTCGCACAAGAATTTGGTCTCCGGGTGTGACTGGCAAGACTCGGAAATTCGGCTTTTCGAGTCCATATACGATGATGGAGGCGTGCAACCAAAGCCAATAGTCCCCGTCCCTCCTGAACGAAAGACGGAATGGAGTCTTTCGAATCAGAACAAGAATGCCAACGGTCCTCAGGAAATCTCTACGGGTCCCTACCGTTCAATGAGCAATATCGACTTGGCCAAGAAAGATAGTCCCGATCGACCTGAGCAATCCGCTCACTCTACTGCTTCTCATTTTGCATGCCCTCAATGCGGATACGAAGAGAAAGGACTATCCAACGCAAGAACTCCCATTTCCCAATATCGGGACACATATGAGCACCATACGAGAAGTTCCACGTCGGCTTCCACTCTGTTGCCAAACATGACAGGTTCCAATCAGTTACACGGCACAGCGTCGACAGCAGAATTGAAAGAGCGAGAACATACGGTCAACCTTATACGCGACCCAACAGAGAATCTCCAAGGCCGGTCTCCAAATCTTTATCCCTCAGCACTCAATGTTTCTGGACACTTTCCTCGGCCAATAATAACTGGTACAACTCGACCACTGCCACCACAGGAGGATTCCAAGCAGTTGAGGGAAGGGACGGCCTCTGTATCTGAAGCCGACATAACACCGTCATTGCAAAATATCAGCCATCCGCGTCCTAAAAGACCAGCTTCGGCACCTACAGAAGAGTCAAATCACTCCCGATATGCGGGGGATGAGCATCGTGTCTCGAGTGACGGAAGCAATTGGGGAGACAATGTCCAGAGGTTACTGGAGTCGGTTCGTAGAAACAAAGAAGCGCCTCGGTCAGCCAAGTGGAATCCATTAGAGGTTGAACGAGGGGTTGGATCTACGTCTTCTTTGGCACCTCCTCGTCCATTCCAGGAGAACATATTTTCCCCTCATCCACTTCACCCTCCTTCATCCGCGCTTCCGAGTCAACAACAACCGAACTCAAGTGCTCAGGATCCTCCCCCAAGTATCCCTCAGAAATACCAGGTTCTAGTGGATTGCTTACGTAGCAGCTCATCTTTATCAATACCAAGAAGATGGCTCGACGGAGAGCTGCGGAAACTGGATCCGAACTTCTATGCTAACGCAGGGTTGTATGGGGTCAGCCAACCGATTCTCAAATTCATCGAAGGGGCATATGAAGCGGGAATAGTCACGGCAAAGACTGGGTCTCATGTCACACTGTGTTCTGTTTATCGCTAATTTAGTATGCTGGACTACCATTAATTAACTAACTTGTCGTTTTTATCAAATTAAAACATGAAGTTGGAGGGTCCGACAGGGCGACAGGGCGGCTGCCCGGACCTGACTCAGTTTGATCCGTCTGATGCGTTCTTGGCAAAGTCAACCACAGCTTACCACGACAAATACCGTCCATGCAGCTGGAAACCTACACGTTTATTCGTCTTATCTGTCTAGACCATCGGTTAAGCCCCAATATGGTACACTGGCTGGAACGTTGCAACCGTGCACGACTAGGATAGGCACTCGAACGGACTGATTGGGCATTGTCAACGCACCTTGGAGCACGGCACTCTGAGTAGATGCGGGCAGTTTCCACTTGCATGCAATTCCATCTCCGGGACATTGTTGGAAACACGCTGAAACCCATGTATATCCGTCGAACTCGTTGTGATAACACTCGCGGACATCACAGTGCTCAAACTCGTGGACACGGTACCTAATAGGCAAGGCGGAGAACATAAAATGTGGGCCCAATACAATTGAACGAGTATCACGCCTTCCCCGGGATGGCGAACACTACAAGGGTTAATGTCTTTTGGGACGGTGAGTCTACCAGTGCAGAAACGACATCGATACTGAGTCTTTCTGGCAGAGTCTGCCCAACTCATTGATGGGACTTCTGGATTCGATGCAGTATCCGGAATCACCACCATCTCCACCTCCTTCGGCTCCCTCACGGAGTTTAGGGTATACACAGATCCCGATGGACCCACCGCATTCATCACTAGCATTTTGTCTCAGCTCCAGGCTTCTGGGGTTTCTATCCTCCACGTGGCTGGACAAGGTCGAGAAGGCGCGGCGGCTAAAATGATGCTGTGTACGTATTCCAAACTTGAATACACCTGTCATATGAGACGCTAATCCTGTTATGTTCTAGCGGATGCCTTCGTTTCAGCATTCTGTACCTCACTACCATCAGTTCTCGTATTCGTCACGGCGGACCCGGACATTCTGTACGGTCTTTCAACGATGAAGGCACATAATATTCAGACTGTCATCATAACACCTCCGTCTTCCCATGGCAATCTGCTTCATGTCGCGTCATCGACACCTTCATTTCTTCAAGTACGGACAAGGCAGCATTTTAAGGTTGATTTCCCATCATTCAACGCAATTCCCTTTCCTTTCCATTTCCCCGTGAATGAAGCCAACGGCGAAAAATCCCAAAAACCTGTATCATCTGGTTTGACCGAAGAATCGGGCCGGTCTACTCCAGCTGCAAGAGAAAAAGACAACAAATCGTCAATACGAGGAGTCCACTCGTGGAAAGGAAAAACAAAATCTGCGATATCGTCGAGAGGGACCTCTCAAATAGGTTCTCCCCCCGTAAGCAGACGCAGCTCCCGCTCGATACTTTCCGATCATCCAATTCGCCAAAGCTTCGTCAACCACGATCCCTCTCTGACACCCTCCCCCGTTTCGCGACGTTCCGATTTTGTTCTGGTTTCACAACACCCTAACGGTGAAGATCGTAAGGTGTTCGGCATGGGTGCGGGTGCAGCTCACGGGAGAATCTCTCCCTCCTTTTCAATTGTATCACAGGCGAGACCAAAGAGCGTTGCTAGTTCCTATCACGGGTCACCCGAAGACGAGGTCGACCAGAGCCAAGGGCTTCCCACTAACGCAATAACCAACTCTGAATCTGCAAAGCCTACTTCGTCAACCACAAGTCAGACAGGACTTCAACCTGTCGTTCCTCTTGTCATGAACTCTGCGGCACCTGAATTTCGTCCGACGGGTGCTTTGGAAACCATCCTCAATCCCCAGGCCCAGAAATCTGCAAATTTGTCTGTTACCTCTGGTGCAACCCCAACACTCTCTGCTTCTCGTCAAGAGCCGCACATTCCTGCCCGTTTCCAACTTCTGGTTGATGTCCTAAGGCGGTACCGCGGGCAGGGCATAACATCCATTCCTCGCAACGACATGTTCCGCGCTTTGCAATCGCAGAAGAAGGACTTTATTAAAGAGTGCGGACTTACGAATATGACACAACCTGTGGCAAAGTACCTCCGAGCTGCATTCGACGATAAGATTATAACTGCTAGTCATGGGGATGTGGTTTTACATGCCGATTTCTATGGTGAATGAGAGCTACTATTTTGATGCCACATGGGATACCGAAGTTACTTATGTATGTAACTGCAATATGCAATATCCTTCTTGGTCTCGGTCTAGCTTCCATGTCAATATTCGCGCGTTCGAAGCTCCAGACGAGGTCAACACGAGTCACATAAGGTTAGCCTGCGCGGATGGCCCAATTCAATTTGTTGGTTTTGTGTCAACAGTGCCACGCCGAACCTCTCTGGTCGAACCTGTATATATATCGCTGCACCCACACTCCTGCCACGAGGCTACAGGCTACAGCATCCTTGGATAACCTTCCACCTCCTTACCTACCCCACGGTCGAGTACCAACAATTGACTATATTTCACTGTCCCTTCAAGCAAGTAGCCTTGCCTCACACATGAACCCACCTCAAGGCAACCACGACGTCGCAATTTTCTGGGATTTCTGTTCGTCCCTGCATCCTTTTACTTTTATTTCGTCTTATTACTAACTTCCAGACCGTGTAGCTAGCTCTCCTGCGCCGATCGTTCGTTCAGGACACGACATTGCGAACGACGTGCAGCACATTGCTCGGAGATTTGGGAGTGTGAAGTTGTTCAAGGCATATCTAGCCATTTCTGAGCATTCTAACTCCCATGGCACCAGAGCATCTGCACTTCGATCTGAGCTTCAGATGTCAGGGATCTCCTTGACCGATGTCCCTGTAAGTACCGGACATAGCAGCAGTGCTGCCGCCCAGATGATCACAGGTATGTTGATGATCGGTTACAAGCTAATGGATCTGTCTTTTGCTTAGAATAATATTTTAGTGGATATTCTCGTGTATGCCTTGGACAGGACTCCTGGAACGACCACAGTCTTCCTCATAGCAGAGGACCCGAGCTTCACGTATGCAACATCAATCCTACGACTGCGCAACTATCGCGTGGTTGTCATGAGCTCTTCGGAAGGACATCCTAGCCTAAAATTACAAGCATCCGTCCATTTCGATTGGTCCTCCTTGGTCTTGAAACAGGGTGGTGTAGTCACCAGCAAAAGGGGGACGACGTCAATTCATGCTCCAGCCTCTCCAAACAAGGTCGGTGGCTACCTGCAGGAGGGACTTAGCTCCGCCATCCCTGATGGACGTCCTCCTGGCTTCAACATCCCTGAGCCAAGGTCACCCAAGGAAGAAAACCGTGTTGGTCGATACGACTTCGAGCTGGAAAGCATTCTGAAAGGTAAAGGGCGGGAGTTAACCACTCTGAGTCGGCGGACCTCACCAAACAGCGAGACTCCAGTGAGGTCCCTTTCGCCACGGTATAAAGGAAGAACGCCTTCTCTTCGTGAGGTCCCTGTTGCCGCTGGGAGTGTACCCTTTACCTCTGGATACTTGAGGGGCCCAAATTGGCCCTACTATGCAGACGAATCTGAGGACCATACCACCCGCACTGAAGTGATGTCCCATTTGACAACCGGAACGCCCTATTCCAAGCCTCTCGGCAATGGGATGATATCGAACCAAGCGAATATCAATGCCCTTGACTTGTTATCTCAACTGCCCGAGGCCACGCCGATGCCTTCATTTACACAGCCCTGTTCATCGCAAAGCTTGTCGGTATCAGCCTGCGTGTTCCAGCCGGCCACGGACATCGCTATTCTAGGTCACCGACCGGCATCAACTCAACTCATGAGTCCTCGAGTTCACTCAACGTCTGGATTACCCGCTGGTTCGACATCGACCCAGCCAATGCTAACCCAGACTCAAAGTGGCGCAGTCCCTGCAATTTTCCAGCCTTTGGTAGATGCGCTAAGGTCTCATCGGGCCAGAGGATCGCTTACGCCCTTGCGGTCTGTGATCGCACTGGACATTGTTCAACAGGATAGAGATGTGTATAAAAAGGCTGGGGTAGAAAGGTTTGCCCAGTATTCCGCTTTGGCAGAGAAGGAAGGAATCATCAAACTTGGGGGTAAGGACGGGGGCGCTTGGATTCAGTTAGATCCGGCGCTATGGTAATGGTTTCCTAGGGTAGTGACCGTCGCCCATAGTATGGCAACTTATTATTGTCTCAGGCTCCTTGTATTCCGCTGGTTTCCGGCTGCCAGTATAATGCTTTTCTTGGTCCCGTTTGGACATGTACCGTCCACTGGCTTCTACATGAATGTATGTATCTATATCTTGAACAAATTTGAGTATTACAGGCATATGAAATTTCGTGTTGCATATAGTTCTTCCAATGCGTTCGACAGTACTACTGGCCTCTATTTTTCTAGCTAATGTGGTAGCTTCTCTAGTGCCCTCCAAAGCAATTACAACCATCGTTTAATTGAGGTACTTCCAAGACAGTTAAGGAGACCTATCCTGCACTATACTCCAATGAGGAAGATGTAGCCGTTTTCTGGGACTACGGTTAATAATGCTACATGCTAAGTGCATATAACTGCTATATGCAATGTACACCTGGTTGTGACGTTGAACGTTGGTTTCTGTTATCACACGCAGCCACGTCCTACCATCCCGCTCAGCGCTCAGCCTGTTGTCTATCCCTCTAATTTTACGGTATGGAAACGCTATGCATGTAGTTGAGTATAACGTATGCTTTAAAATCGAATTTACACAGCGAGAGCTTTAATACACCATCCACTACATTTACTTATAGCTGCCAAATCCAGATTATCAAGGTACCTGAGACGTCCCTGAAATCGCTCTTAGAATCTTGTATAAGTATCCAAGCGCGTATGGCAGAGAACAACGCCCAGAAGGCTCAGAAATAGAAACAGTGCTCGAAAACCCAGTAAGACTCCGACCCAAATCGCCAAACGCGCGAGCAAAATCAACCTGTCAACATCATGTCGCTGTCACTTCGAATTCTGTGCAGGACTGCACAGGAGTCACATAAGGTTAGCCTGCGCGGATGGCCCAATTCAACAGTGCCACACCGAACCTCTCTGGTCGAACCTGTGTAGACATCACTGCCCACATTCCTGTCACGAGGCGGCGGTCTACAGCATCCTCGGATAAGTTATAGTCTTCCATACCAATGGCCCTTCAAGCAAATAGCCTTGCCTCACACATGAACCCACCTCAAGGCAACCACGACGTCGCAGTTTTCTGGCATTTCGGTTCGTCGTGTATCCTTTTATTTTGATTTCGTCTTATTACTGACTTCCAGACCGTGTAGCTAGCTCTCCTGCGCCAATCGACCGTTCAGGACACGATATTGCGAACGGCGTGCAGCAAATTGCCCGGAGATTTGGGAGTGTGAAGCTGTTCAAGGCATATCTAGCCATTTCTGAGCATTCTAGATCCCATGGCTCCAGAGCATCTGCACTTCGATCTGAGCTTCAGGTGTCAGGGATCTCCTTGACCGATGTCCCTGTAAGTACCGGACATAGCGGTAGTGCTGCCCAGATGGTCACAGGTGTGTTAATGATCGGTTAGGCTCATGGGTCTGTCTTTCGCTTAGAGAAAATAATGTTGCAGTGGATATTCTTGTGTATGCCTTGGACAGGGCTCCTTCATCGACCACGGTCTTCCTCATAGCAGAGGACCCGAGCTTCAGCTACGCAATTTCAATTCTACGGCTGCGCAACTATCGCGTGGTTGTCATGAGCTCTTCGGAAGGACATCCTAGCCTAAGATTGCAAGCATCCGTTCATTTCGATTGGTCATGCTTTGTCCAGGATGGTGCAGCCACCAGAAACAGGGCGACGTCAATTCATGCTCCAGACTCTCCAAGAAAGGTCCGTGGCTACATGCAAGAAGGACTAAGCTCCGCCATCCCTGACTCACGTCCTCCTGGCCCCAACATCCCTGAGCCATGGCCACCCAAGGAAAAACCAGCGGTTGATCTATATGACGTTGAGCAGGAAGCCGTTCTGAAAGGCAAGGGGCTAACCGGTCTGAGTCCGCGGACCTCGCCAAACAGCGAGACTCCTGTGGAGTCCCTTTCGCCGCGGAATAAAGGGAGAACACCTTCTCTTTGCGAAGTCCCTGTTGCTAGCGATGTACCCTTTACCTCTGGATACTTGAGGGGCCCAAATTGGCCCCACTATGCAGAAGAGGCTGAGGACCATACCACCCGCACTGAAGCGATGTCCCATTTGACAACCGGAACGGCCTACAATGGGGTGATATCGCACCAAGCGAATATCAATGCCCATGACTTGTTATTGCCCGAAGCCATGCCAATGCCTTCATTTGCGCAGCCTTCTTCATCGCAAGGCTTGTCAGTATCAGCCAGCATTTCCCAGCCTGCCACGGACCCGGTTAATCCAAGTTACCAGCCGGCACCAGCTCAACTCATGAGTCCTCGAGTTCACTCAACGCCTGGATTACTACCCGCTGGTTCGACATCGACTCAGCCAACGCTAACCCAGACTCAAAGCAGCACAGTCCCTGTAATTTTCCAGCCTTTGGTAGATGCGCTAAGGTCTCATCGGGCCAGAGGGTCGCTTACGCTCTTTCGGTCTGTGATCGCGCTGGAAATAGTCCAGCGGGATAAAGAGGTGTATACAAAGGCCGGGGTGCAAAGATTTGCCCAGTATACCGCTTTGGCAGAGAAGGAAGGAATCATCAAACTAGGGGGTAAGGAGGGGGGCGCTTGGATTCAGTTAGATCCGGCGCTATGGTAATGGTCGTGACCGTTACTCTTAGTATGAAACACAGGCTCCTTTTATTCTGCTAGTTTCTGGCTGCCACTTTGTATAATGATTTTTTTTGATCACATTTAGACATGTATCTTGCGCAATTGCGTGTACCGGCCACTGCGCTTGCACATGAATTTTCAACAAACTCGAGTCTTAAAGGCATTTGGAATTTTGTGCTGCATATAGTTGTTCCAACGCGTTCGACAGTACTAGTAGACGATTCCTAAATTATTTACCCCTGATATGGTTGCCAGCGGACCAATGATGACCACTGGGGCGCCCACTGTTTGTTCTCTTGTTCACTCCCCATTCCCAGCCTTCATTTTTCTGGCTAATGTGGTAGCTTCTCTAGTGCCCCTCAAAGCAATTACAACCATCGTTTAATTGAGGTATTTCCCAGACTGTTAAGGAGGCATATCCTGCACGACAGCGGGCAATGGGGCCTTCGGGAAACTCCAACGAGGAAGATGTAGCCGTTTTCTGGGACTACGGTTAGCAAACAAACATTACACTGCCTAAGAACGGTTCTGACAGTTTTTTTTCATATCCATGTTGCGGACAGAAAATTGTCCTGCTCCGGCTAGTTCCACGGGATATGACCTTGTCGACGCGATCCGCCGAACGGCTCAGAAGTTCGGTTCTGTCAAACTCTTCAAGGCGTACCTCGAGGTCTCTGAACAGATCTTGAATTCGCGTTCATTGACTTTGCGTTCCGAGCTACAAGTCTCAGGAGTTTCATTGACCGATTGCCCTCATAATGGCCGGAAGGATGCTGCAGACAAAATGATGCTAGGTGGGTGTTGGGCGAATGACACCCTTGCTCTTCCCAACGCAATTAACTGGCTTCCTAGTGGACATGCTGGCCCATGCCATTGACCATCCAGCTCCAAGGACATTTATCTTGATTTCTGGCGACCGCGATTTCGCTTATGCGTTGTCCACTCTCCGGTTAAGGAGATACAAAGTTGTTCTCGTCACCTTGCCCAACGCCCATGTCAGCTTGAGAGCACAGGCCACTATCTGTCTAGATTGGTTCACAGATGTCGTTGACACTATCTCTTTTCCACCTTCCTCCCCTAAGAAATCGGCGAGAGTCGCCGTGGGGAATGGAGGCTCTAGATCGAGCAGTGGGGCATACGAAGATGGGAACAATAGTGAAGTCCGGTATACCATGTCAAGTGGCGGCGTAGTAGAACAGTACACAGGAAAGCAAGCAACTGCAGGACCAGGGCTTCCTTCACACATAAAGAATGGCCAAACGAGCGACCTCCTTGAAGCAGCTTCGCCCCCCGGTCGGTCTTCAGGTTCGCCCTCGCAATCGCCAAAGAAGAAAGCTCATAATGAGATTCAGCCAAATCAAACAACATTGAATCAATTTTGGGAAGTACAAGAACATGAACCTTTCCGACTTCCTCCCCGGGCGCCGTTGCGTGGGGAGAAGACTGATATTCGGACAGAATATGCTGAGTTGCAAACACAGCCTCTTCTCTCGCCAGCTTCTGAAGACGTGTCCGCCGAGTTTTTCGGCCCTTTAACAAGAAAACATCATACAGCAGTAGAAAGTCAAGGGCCTACGCCTAGGCCTTCGGGCCTAGCAACCCCATTCAGCTTACCATCCCTGGGACTCACTGTCAACCAAGGAACCCTACCGTCGACAGCATCATCTGAAACAGTCGAGAAGGTCGTCGCAGATTCTGTTGGAGTAATTGTCGCCCCTGATCCTTTCAAACCTCTCGTTCGACAACTTCAATGGTACCATTCGCACGGAACTTATATCGTTCTCCGTTCAACCATCAGCTCCGATCTCGTAATACGATATAAAGGCGTTTACAAGAGAGCTAACGTCAAGAATTTCATCGATTATGCCCTCCTTGCGGAGAAGGCGGGTATTGTCGAACTCGGTGGTACTGGAGCAGATGCATGGATCCGAATGCTGCCAGGTTGGGAGAAGGCCGATACTCGATGGTAATGAGCCACAGTAATAGATGGACCGACAGAAAGGCGACTTTACTCCAGTAATGTCAAGTCGTGAAGGTTACTATAGTAGTAATTTGTGTACCCCTGCAAACATATACAGTGTTATGGTGATATCACCGTTTGCCGACTTGTATCCATGTCACCTTTGCAGATTGCTATACATCCGAGCCAGGGGATTGTTCTTTTTTAACGTTTTAACAATCAAGTTGAGTCTATTTTACCAAGACACAGCCTGCCCGCTCTCGACTTTGGCTTTGGGCGTCGCAATTGCTTCGATCATCCTGAAGTAAAAAGTGAAGCTAGTGAAGCGTCGATGGCTGTTAGAAACTCGTCCGAGCCCGGGACCGTCTCTACCTGCCAGTGCATCACCAGAAGGTGAAGTACCTAGAAGTAGACGCTGGCCAGGAGCCATCGATCATTATCCAATTAAGCTTTAATCCTAGGCCTTCTTGGGCACAGGACCGCCGTTGCACATCGCTTCCTCCTCACTGCTCGTTTGTGCACAATGAACAGTGGCAAAGTCGCTATATTCTGGGACTATGGTAAGCAGCATTGACCCGATCCAGAGGAAAGAATGACCAATTCGAACCGCCTTCGCTGTGCAGAGAACTGCCCATCACCAGGTAGTTCCTCCGGTCACCAAGTTGCTAAACGTATCCGGGAGGTCATTCAGCCGTTCGGAAGTATCAAGGTATTCAAAGCCTACCTTGCAATTTCGGACCAGGCACAAAGCAAGTCTGTGACAATGCGCTCAGAGCTGCAAGCTTCAGGGGTATCTCTGACGGATACTCCTCACAATGGGCGCAAAGACGTGGCCGATAAAATGATAATTGGTAGGTTGATTCATTCACTCGGAACTATGAACTGACGGATCGTTAGTGGATATGCTGGTCTATGCCTTGGACAACCCTGCGCCAGCAACGTTTGTTCTGATCTCGGGAGACAGAGATTTTGCGTACACCATCTCTGTTCTGCGGTTGAGAATGTATGATGTTATAGTCGTTTGCCCATCCAGCGCCCATTCAAGCTTGACATCGCACGCTTCTGTTGTCCTCGACTGGCACCGAGATGTTCTATCGACGGTGACCAGATCAGAGGCTTCTATTAGCTTGAAGACCGAGAAACCTGGCTGGGCCTCACTGGTATCTGGAATTGGGTCGCAAATTAGGACCCCGTCACCCAAGAAAGATCTCGACCAGGAGATCATGGACACGGGCGAGGTTACACTTGAATGCTACCCTTCAGAGAGAAATCGATCTCCGTCACCGTGCAACGATGACTACTACATGAATAACTGGACGAATACCACAGGAGCGCTTCTGTCGCCCCCAGAGAGACGCAAAGCGAGGGTGGATAGTGTATCCTCTGCAACCTCTTTCGTCACATGCAATTCAAGCCTCGAAACACGCAGTCAAACCAGGTCCAGGCCTGAGGCTCCTGAGTTATGGGCTCAGGTACAAATAACAGCAGGGCAATCTCATTCTACGGGGGATGGTCCCTTGTTCCCCCACTCGAATTTGGGGAATCTAGAGACGCTGTCTCCTGATATTAACAATCGGAAACCTATCGATGGGCAACATGGACTATTTGGGTCTCCGAACCACTATCAATCTAGGCTGGTGCCTCTCCCACGAGAGAACAGTAGCCACGCAAGCCCTTCGTACGACCTGTCCCGACCGATGCCATTGTCTCCCCTGATGAACGACAACACACTATATTCTCCTCCTCCATCACGCCATGTGCCAACTCGTCACGTCCGGGATGACGTGGTAAGACAAGGGCCTATTCCTAGTCAATTCGGACCGTTAATCAAGATCCTTCAAGGCTACATTGCAAGAGGCATTTCGGAGCCCTTCCGTCCTTCTGTTGCAGCGGAGGTTGTCGCCGCGAACAATTCCGTCTTTGATATCCTTCCTCCAGATAAAGAGAAGATTTTCAGGAATTATGCTGAAATGGCTATGAATCTCGGGATCGTGGATGTAGGAGACTCTTGGATCAGCCTTCGCCCGGAGTATTATGCGTTTGAGCTGGAGGAAAACGGCAAATGACTGATTCGCATAGACGATTTGCCTGCGACATAACTGTACGATAACACACTATCTATACAGGTCTTGAGAGGTTGGAATATCAACATAAAGTACCACATGATTTGTCCTGTGACAGTGTGAGTTTGTGGCCAGCATGAGGCGATGGGCGCTTAAAAGAAGCCTCGAGGAAGATATAAAGCCTGGGTCTCCCCAGGTCGTCCCGTCACCCCGACCAACAGCCCTCCAGCATCATTACAGGTTTCTGATATTGTATGTCCTCCATGGTTTCCCCTAAAGTCATCGTCCTCTGGGACTTGGGTGAGCGCAGGTTTCTTTCATTGCTAGTTCATAAGCTGATCAGAAACACTATTGGGCAGAGACGACTGTCTTATCGAATCACTCTGCGCCTGATGCTGTAGCAGCTGTTCGGAAGTTGGCCCTGCAAGCGAAAGGTGGAGAGATCCGCAAAATCAACGCTTACTGGAGACACCAATCGCCCGCATCGAATAATCTTAATCCGTCATCTTCCAATGCTAACCAACGAGGTTTTCAAGACTACCTCGATGCCCTGAGGTTAAACGGCATCAATGTCATTGATACAGTCTTTTTGGGAGGGGCTGAGAGTACAGCTAAAGCCTTGATCGGTAAGTTGACCACCGTGATTACGGTCCACAAAAACGCTAACCGGTGAGCAAATTCCCCTGATCAGTTGACATGTTTCTGGAGATGGTGGACGCAAGCAAGGCACCCCCGATACTTCTCGTCATTTCCGACAACCCAGCCATGCAGTATCCAATCTCTTTACTGACGAATCGTCATCGCGTTGTTTATCTGATTCCGTCGACTCAGCTTGAGACTGTAGTCCAGAGCCTTTTAGTTGCAAAACAAACGGATGGAGACCCGGGACCCCTGGTATCGGGTCTGCGAGTACCCAGTGATTCTGATGAGCGTGCCAACAGCAAGTCTGAATCGCAAGTGGGGCGCAGCGACGATGCGACTACTGTTGGCAGCCTCAACTCTCCAATCACCTCAGGTATCGGAGGAGGTATAGGACGCCCTCAGGAAGGTCAGGTACGCAGAGTCACCAACAGACAAGACGGGAGATACCGTCCATATAACAATTCACGACAGCTTTCTTCAAATGCCAGCGAAAGGGCGATGAATAGGCCACAGAACAGGACCACAAAGTCAGGTGAAGCCACATCAACCTCATTTCCTGTTACTGATCATATGCAGTATACCCCCTGAATTTATCACGCTTGTCGAGGTTCTGGACTTGGCAAGAGAGCAGGGAAATACAAAGCTTGATAAAGCCAAGTTGGGCAACATGCTTTCCGCGAAATCGAAGACGCTATATCGAGATGCGGGTTTCAAAGACTTCAAGAGATACATTGCCGCAGCCGAGTTGAGCGGGATTATCAACATTGAAGGGGGAGGGACGGAAGCATATGTTTCCTTGAAAATACAGGACGAGAATCCATGGGCCGGTGTCGGTAGCGCTGGTAGTCCAGTTGTGTCTCCTTTTGGGAATTCCCTCGGGAGTGGGGGAGGTCTGGGTGTAGGCATCTGGAACTGACTGGGAAATGCATTTACCGTGAATCTAGGCTAGTCCAAACACGTAAGGTGTCTTCGTCAGACTCTAATTCCTCGACCAATGCTGATATTTTTGCCTCCAACTCTTCCGACGACCCGACAGGCTCTGTCGGTCTATAGATGAGCTCGCTTGACTGCAGTGTTACGGAAGAGAGGTTGAACGTGGAAACCGATTCCGCAACCTTCGACAAGACGCCCGGGGGACAGATAAACTAGAACCGTATGAGCAGAATGTGATGGCAATTTGGTGATTTGTCGAACCTTAACAATCAATGTATTTACGTCTTCGTCGTCAATTTGCTGATCAAAGTCTTCTGCATCGGCAAGTAAAGCTGTCTCAATAAGGTCCTCAATCACTTTGTCGCGGTCGGCCAACGAATTATCCAGAGAAACTGTAACACGGCCCTTCCTTTCAAACATGAACTTGACGGGGGCTAGCCGACCCCTGGATATGCTCCTCAAAACTGTGAGAAGAAAGTAGATTGACGGAAACATACTCATGTCGCGTCAATGCATGCCGCACGCTGTGGACTGTCCGGGTCGCGTTGTCCGTCAAGCACTCCCTAATATTATATGAGCAAATGAGCATCTATAACATTGTAGCACTTACACGATAATTCCAACAGAACCAAATGCCATGGCCTCGTATAGTACGCTCTCCCCAGCCGCCTTATCCTTCCCGCCTGCCTACTGTACCTTCAGCTGGAGGCCAAAAGCTAGGAATTTACAGTGGCACTGACTTTGGCAAGAGCTTTCTCCAGGTTCTCCTTCGGAACACCCTGGTCCTTATATTTCTTGAGAATTGCACCCAGCTGAGCATTCTGGCTTGGATCGGTGGTACCACCAGCTTTTGGGACCTCGTCAGTCCAGAGAACAAACGGGAACGAAGGGGTGGTTACTTCTGGCTGCAACTACGATATCCTATAAAGTCTGCTTGTAAACATAGCCATTTCCTGCAAGGTGAACCTTACATACCCTTCTCGCGCTGCCATACAAAAGGCTCTTCTGTGTATCGTTGGCGCCCTTCTTGTCCTTGATTTTTGACCACTGCGCACTGTCAGAGCTTGTAGAGCCAAATGAGGACAACATACCTTGTTATGACCAGCATAGGGTACAGGTGTGGTCGAGAATGAACGAGCTATTCGGGCTTGCAGAACTAGAGATCGACCAAACATCGTCTGTACGAGGTTTGCCGGCCCGCTTGGGTGAAGACCTTCAATGTCCCGCGCGCGCGGCTTGCCACTTCCGTTGATGTCCAATACAACTTCCTCGTCGACCGTTCTCGCTGACGCCCTAGCAACACTATCCAGGACCGCACACAGACTTGTAAGACCATTATCTATTACTGCCTACTCGAGTTTAACGGTGACGAGTGCAGGTTGCCGATGTCGAGACGCGGTCACGAACAGAGGTGGCAAATGCGGTCTCTGAAGCCAGTGATGCGCGTGCACAACGCGACAAGGCACTGAAGGATTATCGTACTGCTCAAGTGGAAACCCAGGCATGGAAGGAAGAGACCAGTTTGTCAAAAGCTGCAGTTCGTTGTACAACGTTCTCTCGCTACAATTGGGCCTAACTGAACTTCCAGCTTGGTCAAGCTGAACTGACGGTACGATCCACGCGCCTTTCACCTATTCTTATGCTTATCCACATCCTACTAGATAGCTCATCAAACCGATACTATAAATCAACAGAACGAGACTATCATGCAGCTACGAAGGGAATTGGCACAGTGGAAAGATCAATCACATAACTGGCAGGAACACTTCCTTCGCGTTGAGCAAGAGAGATGTGCACTCTCGTCAAAAATAGATGAGCTTATATCGGAGAGATTAGTGCAGGTACGTTGGAACCAATCCCTACCTTGTTTGTTTGTTTACCTGAAACAATGGCCCAGTGGAATCTAGCTTCTGCAGCCACGAGTTCTCTCAATCTCTCGACCCCCCAACCACGATATGGGGTAGGACAATCGAGTTCATCGCATTCATCAAGCACAGGGAAACAGAGAGCTTACCATTCACCCATCAAAGATATTTCTACGGATCCCCAGGTGTACGAAGAAAGTGACACTTTGACAGCATCAAAGCAAGGCTCGTCCTCCAAGCAACGGAAAACGGCGGTAGGAGGCAGGCAGGCAGGCAGGCAGGTTGTGTCCAGCGCTAAATCTAAGCTACCTTTACAGCAACCCACGGGCGACAAATCCACGAGTCTTAAAACTGGATCAGTAAAACCTACGCCGTCACAGCTACAGAGGTCTACCAAAGAGAGACACGCCGACAAAAATGCTGCAATCCGTCAATCCACTGTCATTCGTCGCGTTCGGGCTGTGGTTCATGTCAAGCGTGAAGAGGGATCTGATGCAGAAGGTGCTAGGCCCAAGGACGATGGTAGTTCTAGGATGGAGCACCGCCGACGTGCCAGTCGACAAATTGTCCAAGATGAAGATCATGAGAGTGAAGAGGATCTAAATGGCCAATCCTCCGAGCATCACTTGCGACCAAAAAAGCCTATACACTATCCTGACGAAACAGGCCCAGATGGCAGTGGAGAATCAAGCGAAGAAGACGAGCTTACCATCGGCAATGAGGTAAAGACAGATTTCCAGCATGTCTGAAACCGTCTAATACTCTTTTGCTTCAGAGTCGATTTGGAATGTCGAATCCCCTCACAACTCAACGAACCAAAGTTCCGGAACACCTTGACTTCCCAGCAAAGAAGAAGCGGAAAATTACAACTAATGTTCCTTAGTATCGTCCCCAGGCATCGTCCTTGGTGTATAGTATCAGCATGATTTTCTCATCTATCTCACTACATAATTACTGCATTTACACAATTTGTTTCAGCAAGACCACAGAGCATGTGCCACTGCCGCATACCGTCATTTGGCATCAAGTAAACGTTAATAGGATTGTACTAATAAAACATGGATGCAGAATGTATCGACAGCAAAGTAAGACAAAGATAAGATACTTCTACAAATAGATCTAGCTTAGTGCCCATGCTAGAATGTAGAGTGTCCGTGAATCGTGATAGGCGAAGTTCATTGAAATCCCAAGTTGTTGAGGGCAACTATAGCTATATCATAATAATTTCATCCGACTGAATCATGAGTTACGAAAGGAAAAGTTTATAATAGTGAGGGAGCTTTTAGGTGATTAGTTTTTGTCGGCAATTCTGTAGACCCCACTTTCAGCAGCGCGTACAGCAGAAGCCAAATCGATGTGGAAGAATGGTGTGTTGTTGGGAACAACAGGCTCCAGCGGGTCTGAACCATCAGCCGACGCAGGGGAAGATGGTTTTTTCTCATCACCTGGGCCAAGCTCCAGGTCGTCCGACGGTCGAGAGGGGCTAGGGTCGTCGAAGCTCGTTCCCTCACGGTATGGGATGACGGAGGCAAGATCCCGAGCAATCCTAGAGTGCGAATTGCCAATACCAAATCCACCGGCAACAAGAGCCCGATGGATCCAAGGCGAAAGGATGGGACCGAAATGGAATTCGATCGGGTGGTCGGCCCATTTTTCGACTTCCCTGCGGGTGTCTATCAGGGTTTGAACAGAGGTGGTGTCGATATTCGAGCTAGATTCTTACGTCAGTACGAGTCTTCTTCATCTGGAGCGCGAGCGAAACGTACACAGCAGAGAAGTCCAAAACGATAGCGTGAAGGGCGGGCTTCTTCAAGTTCTCAGCTTGGTCTTCGGCACCAGACCGTCTTTTACCGTAGTCATTCCACGGCCGATCGCTGGGCTTGACGTTGGTCATGTCTTGTCCACGCCTGTATTTGCCCTTGACTTCGTCGACGAGTGCAGAGTTGGCTATCGAGCAATTGGGATACAGATAGCTCTCTTCCATGCGATAGACGATAACACCAGAAACTGGGGGTGTGACCTTGACATGCGGATTGGTGACTCCGTTTTTCGTAAGGGGCACGTAGATCTCTCGAGACTCTCCTGTCTCACTTCCGGGTTGGTGAACAACGACTTTGCCCAAGAAGCCTTCTCGAGGGTGGGCTAGACGAATGAGAAGCAGCGCAAGAGACGCTGCAACGGATGCGTAGATACCGTTCTCGATGGAAGAAAACACAGTTACTAGGACTGCAGCCGCCCAGATAATGAATTCGAGAGGTGAGATGCGCCAGTATTGGTAGACCTGAGGGCAGAAGTGAGAGGTGGAGCAAGCTTAAAAAAATAATGTCATACCTGATCGGGGGATGCAACAAGATCAGCGACAGCATGAATAATGACCGCGGAAAGACCAGCGTTCGGAATCCAGAAGAAGGCCTCAGTCAACCCATAAAGCGCAACTATGACTACGACGGCTGTAACAATACCAGCAGCAGGGGTCCTTACACCGCACTTGGACTTTAGAGCTGATCTCGAGAAGGATCCTGTAGCAGGATAGGCGCCAAAGACGGAACCAACAGTGTTAGTTACACCGATAGCGATCAACTCTTGGGCAGGATTAATCTTGTATCCGTTGAGTCGACCGAATGCTGCGAAAGTATAAGCACAAGAACGCATATTTTCACACGGGTCTAACTCACACTTAGAGATAGCGATGTGTTCTAGAAGCAAGATGATCGTCGCGACGGGAAGCTTGGGGGCAAGAGCGGACATGAACTCAGTCGAGAGATCGGGGGTTTGAATGTGCTTGAGACCCGACGGAACGGTGAGCAAGATCCTGATAGGATACTTGCCAGTCTCTGGGTCCTTCTTGTGGCGACAATAGAGCCATGAAGCCAATGTCAGAATAATGATGACGAAGGCATTTCTCAAAACGCTGGCGAAGAAGAAGACACGCGCTGCAACTTGATCAGTATCCGTAGGAATTGTAATGAAGGTAAGACTAACCGCGGTGAGGCCATCGTTTAGTTCCCCAGATGCAAGCGTAGCGGATGATATAAAGACAGACTAGGCCAGTAAGACCCCAAGCAGCATCGAGTGTGGTTCTCGGAAGCCCCTTTAACGTATTGATAATGACTTTATACGCTGCGTCGCGAGTACTACATAGCATCAGCATAAATCATCAGTTGCGAGAAATTCGGGAGACGCATCGCTCTCACCTGAACCCAGTGATTCCCATCAAACCTGGGATCTGCGTGGTGGCGATTGTGAACGCAGAACCGGTCATGAAGCCACTGACCGCCGGAGCTGGGATAAACTCGACAAGCCACCCGAGCCTCAGAAGTCCAATTCCGAGGGTAATGAATCCAGTGATTACAGCCAGACCTGATGCAATGTGCGGGCCAGTCCATTGACCAGGATGGGTAGATTCAACGTGTGCAATAATCTGCGCAACGAAGATAGACATGACTGCGACTGGACCAATAGAAACATCCTTGGAAGTGGCAAAGAACTGGTAACGATCTGGCATTAGAATAGTCGACTCCCGAGTCCCGTATGACGCTTACACAGTAGAAGAGCACTCCGACGAAAGAAGAGTACAGTCCATACTCCGGTGTAAGACTTGCAAGCTAAGGGCGCTTAATCAGGCACACGAAGGATCGTTCGCAGATAATGCACACCTGAGCATACGACATTCCTTGGGGGACGACCACCATGCCGACCGTGATACCCGCGATGAGATCACCCGAAAGCCATCCGAAGTCTGGAGCGAGAGTAAGTATCAGGTCAATGATTGTGACATATCTACGAACTATATCGAGGGAGCCATTGAACGATGGGGAACAGACTAAGGAGATAGGCCTTGACCTGAGGGCCCCAAATGGTCAGTATTGAGGCTGCGATGAAAGGGATGAATTACATGCCTTATCGAGGGGGTCGTTAGTGAGCTCACTAGCCCAGGATGTGCTCGATATAATTGGGACGGTCTCTTCAGGATGATGAACAATGCGCTTGCTCAAACGCTTGATAGTACCCCAAGACATGGCGAGACGGAAGGGAGGAGCACAAGGAGCAAGAGCTGGCGGAAAGTTATTTATACGAGTGCCTGGGAATTAGTACCGATATCCGTTGCGATGTTCGTTTTGTGAGGCTGTTGACTAGCTCTTAAACCCTTTCAGTCGTATGCCCGTCTGTTGCGCAAAGAACCGGCCACCACAATGTAATTTGGAGACTGGGACAGACTGGGACCTATCCGAAGCACCACCTTCGGATTTCTCTGGCCCATTTTCTTCTGGATCATAGATGTGGCGATCTCATCTAGACGCGATCTTGACGCCTTTTTCAGTGCATCGTGATGAGCATCACCATCGTAATTTACAGCAGAGATGGCGCAATCCCGAGCGGAGTTGTCGGAGTTCATTGGGCGCTTATTTTGTCCGCTCTGAGTTTGGAATTTTGACTCTCCGCTCAAATACATCCCTGCTTAACACCGATAAGAAGTCGCGATCACCGTCAAGTACGTTAAAACATACCTCGCTGTAACCCCGTCGCTCGAAGCGAGTATGTAAAAGAACTCCTTCCCCACATGGTCGTTTCTCCCGGCTGTCAAAGCCAAGTAACTGAAAACCGTAGGTTTTTCGCAAAGTGTACTCGTATGGGGTACGGGTAATTGATGACTGCGGGAGAACGAGAACGTGATAGGAGTACTTTGACAGTGAGAATTGCGCTATTCCGATTTCATAGGATCCTACATTATCTTTGGAATAGTTATCACTGCGGACTCGAAGCAGTACGTACCGTGTAAATCAATATATCGGATGTTCTACTCCGAAGGAACCCTGACAAACCGCAGGGCATCTCTGTGTATGTTCCTGAGCTGCATTCGAAAGTAACGGAAGCAATCATGCGCATAGAAGACCATGTGAACTGCCCATGTGGGTCAAAATTGAGCCCATCTCTTGCGCAATAGTTGTTGGAATGGCAGCAGTGACCCGAGACCATACATTTTGTATGTACTTCACGACAGGCAAATTGCTGTTGAAGAATGCAGGACAGAAGACGCCACTTGACTCCGACAGGGCTCCATCGAAATCAATCTGTGTGCCTGCATCATCTGGAAAGGGCCTAGCACTATTACACTTGTGGCGACGAGGGGAGGACATGATTAATGCAGCTTTCAATGGAATCTGGAAAGTGCTGGCCCCACAGCTTGTACCCACGCCGCAGACGATACAATGGAAGAAACCCCATCCAATACTCTAGCAACCAGACAGGAGCAGCATGTCGATGGTGCATGAAGCGGAGCAAGGTGCTAAAACGCGTCGCGTCCAGTTCAACGCGTCGAAAAACGACACGCTATCGCGACAATGCCGCGAACGTGAAGAGGGCCCGTTCCGTTACCCCATGATTGATCGAGAGACGTCCTTTCTGACCAGGAAAAGGAAATATCGCCTATATTCGATAGGCGTGATTAATCCGCAGGGCCATCCTGCAGCCAAGAAAAGCAGTACAAGATCTTTCCAAGATGACAGAATCTGTACGGACTCCGGCACTGGCTGGCATGGAAGTGGATCCGACATACGGTTGAGGGTGGATGTACATAGGCGTCCTGGATTTGGGGTAGAGCCTGAGTTCCCGATAGCATATATTTCAGTCCAGACAGCGTCAAGACGGCCCAGAAGGCAGTAATTGAGAAGAAAAAGGATGAAGGAGATGGAGGACTAAGACAAGGATCATCATCAACAAGCCAAACAAGGGCGTGGTAAAATCCCATCGCTGACTCTGTGCAGGGCACGAGATCGCAATCAGCGCGAGCTGGACGTTCACGACCATCACCCGTCCTTTCCTCCTTCCACCGCCTTTTCTCTACTCTTTCTCTCTTCAAGGCCTGTGCGCAGAGCGCCTTCACGAATAACGACCACAATCTTCGCCAATATCAACCTTTAATTCGAATTAATGTCAGCACCTTTGAAGTCAACTCCCCTCGTAGCGCCAGGCCATACCCGACCGGTGACACACCTTTCGTTCTCTCCAACTCAAGAGGACGGAACATACTTGCTGGTCTCAAGTTGTAAAGATGGAAATCCAATGCTGAGGGAGTGGACTGGAGATTGGATTGGCACTTTCCTTGGCCACAAAGGAGCCGTTTGGTGTACTAAAATTTCGTTGGATGGGTCCAGGGCCGCGTCAGGAAGTGCAGATTTCACCGCGTATGTGATTCAGTTGCGTTTGCCACACATCGATTCCCTAATCTTCGTGGTAGGAAGGTCTGGGACACCTATTCGGGAGACTGTCTTCACTCATTCCCCCACAACCATATTGTTCGGACTGTAGCGCTGTCCCCCAACGCATCGCGCTTGCTGACCGGCGGACAAGAGAAGAAAGTGCGCATATTCGATCTCGGGCGCCCTGATGCAGATCCCGATTTCCTATTTGAATCTGGCAATACCCAAACCCACGACGGAACGGTGAAAAGCGTGATTTGGGCAGGGGAACACACTGGCGTTACTTCTGGAGAAGACGGCAAGATTAAGTAAGGTCGCTATTGCGTGTCTAGTACAGGAAGAAACTAAACGTTCTATTCAAGGTGGTGGGATTTGAGGACAAGAAAGCTCACCACCAGTCTTACCTTCCCCAACCCGATTACGTCGATGGAATTGTCGATACCCACTCAGCGTCTGGTCGTCACGTCGGGAAACACTGTCGCATTCATTCCGGTTCTTCCCAACGGCCAGGGAACCCATAGCCTTACTCTGCCTTATTCGCCATCATCCGCTTCTATCCATCCAATTCTTCAAGATCGATTTGTAACCGGTAATCTCGGAGATGAGTGGGTTCGGGTGCATGGCATGGATGGAGAAGAGCGAGAAATTCTGAAAGGGCACCATGGACCTGTGCACTGTGTTGAATTCAGTCCCGATGGAGAGATGTACGCCAGTGGTAGTGGTGCGTCAAGTTATTGGTTTACGTGTCTTTCATTTTCCTGACCACGGCGATATGACCGATCTATAACAGAGGATGGTATGTTTCTTCATCTATGTCTGCGATTCAACCACGTTGACACGTAATCAAGGTACTATTCGTCTCTGGCAAACGACACCTGGAAAGAGCTACGGACTATGGCAAGGAACGAGTTGAGGGGTGGTAATAGATAATCATTCTCACTCAGCGTCTATCAGCATCTGTAGGTATTCTCGTGTATTCTCTGAGCTGTATTTGCTATCCTCCGTGTAATGACATGAGCTTTCTGACTGAGGGAGCCCGAGTCGGAAGGAGAGGATCCGAGGATGTGCTAGGGTTAGGGGTGCCCCTAACATTACATCATGGCGCTGTCTGGAATTCTTTGTCTTTCATTTCACCATGTCCCACAGCCGTTCGCCATCCCATTCCTCAACGAAGCCCCCTCCCCGCTCGCCATCACCACCCTCACAGACCTTTCATCCCTCCCTGCTGGTGCACTCGGTGCCCACCCCCGCCCTACTCGATTCGGTAGCAGGCGCCGCACACTACTCCGGCGTCCGCGTCGACGATGGCACAGGAAGACGCCGTAGAAGAAGTAGTGCACAGACCACCGATGTTGCGAACCTGAAGTTGGATCATCAACGAATCCTCGATGATCTCAAGGAACTCTACTGCTGTCGTCCAACTGCGGAAATATTCGAGCGATCGTTTCGCAAGGATGCTATCTTTGAAGTAACCCGCTCATTATAGTTATCACGTACCAAGGCTGATCCATGATGCTTGTAGGATCCGTTATCCAAATGTTCGGGGGTCCATGAAATCGCTGCTCAGGTAAGTTAAGACATTGATGTTCAGTCCATTAAGAGAAGCTCATCCATCAATTTCAAGTTCTTCTCTGTGGTAAAAACCCTTGCTAGTTCCTCGAATCGAAAGATCGCTCTTAACCGTCACCTCGCCTTTTAGCCAAAGTTCTTCTCTAAATCAGTTACACTTTCTTCGCGAATTATGTCCTCCACCAGCGCTCCTAACCAGCTGATATTTTGGCAACAACAAGAATACACCTTCAAGGTATTGGGCAAGAAAAAGGTAGAGATCACCTTGTTTATTGTCGAATATAAAGTAACGTTTTAAAAGGTGGTTGAATCAGTCATTGTTGTCGATCTTGACGAAGATGAAAAAATCATCCGTTTGGTGGACCAATGGGACGGAAGCGAACTTCCGTCATGGTTCGGCTCTTCGTTCCTTCGTACTGCCAATGCAAAGATTGCCCCTTGGATTGTACACGTTCCAACACCCAAATCGTGAAATAGCTCCTATAATATGCCGTCATACTATATCTGTATTTGTACCATAGTTCATCAAATTTTGTAAGTCTGGAAGCCACTATAGTATTATATCCCACCCTTCGTGCTTGTGCTATGTTACTTAAGTGCCTCCTATTCGCCTGCACTTTCCCATGCACATGTCCTTGTATTTATGAACTATGTAATGGCACGGGTCACCTGGGCATTGGAACGTAAGGCTACAATTGGAGCCTTCCGAAGAACGAAGTTCAAGGGTATTAATAGAAGAAGGAAGTCAATTCGCTTTATTGCCTTCCGTCATGTTGTCAACATTCCTCGCCGCGCAACGCATACGATGCTTCACAAGACGAACCGTTAGTATCGGGATAGCAAGACACCCAGTGCTGTCGTTCCGTAGATTCAAGGGAACAGCGGCCAACTCAAGTCCCGTCCAATCTACGTCCCCTCTTGCACCGATCGGGGTTACTGCAGCATTGCAGAACCTCAAGAAACCCGTCCCTAAGATCTTTGACGAATTCTCGCTCAAGGACCGCGTTGGAATTGTTTCTGGCGGTAACAGGGGTCTAGGTCTTGAAATGGCTCTGGCACTATGCGAAGCAGGAGCGCGAGCGATATATTGCTTGGATCTTCCCAAGAAACCATCAAATGAATGGGAGAAGACGAAGGAGCTCGTCCAAAAGATGGATAACGGGGCCAGGCTCGAGTACATTAGCATCGATGTCACAGAGCAGAAGAAGGTTTGGAAGAAGGTAACCGAGATTGGAGACAAGGAAGGTCGGATGGACGTATGCGTCGCTGCAGCGGGCATTTTGAAAGCACATACGGATTGCCTGGAGTATCCCGCAGAGCAATTCAAACAGGTAGGCTCTCAATCGTCTATTGGTTTCGACAAAGTGCTCATGTGCAGGTCATGGATGTTAACGTCAACGGAGTGCTTTATACTGCACAAGCCGCGGGGCAGCAAATGAGGAGGTACGGCAACGGAGGAAGTATCATCCTGGTGGCGTCGATGTCGGGCACTATCACGAACCGCGTATGTATTTCCCTTCCCATCGAGTTGGCTTGCCATCTCACCGGGGCTTTGTTACAAGGATCATGCTTGGGTGTCGTACAATTCAAGCAAATCGGCGGTCCTCCAAATGGCGAGAAGCATGGCTTGCGAGCTTGGAAAGGAGAATATCAGAGTGAACTCTCTTTCGCCTGGTCACATCTATACAGCGTAAGCTTCTAGCACAGATTTTCATTTGCGGCCATGATGCTGAGGATTGCCGATCAAACGCAGGATGACAGCAGCGTATATTGACAAGGAGCCCATTTTGATGGAAAAGTGGTCAAATCTCAATCCTATGGGTAGAATTGGACGGCCAGATGAAATGCGCGGAGTTTGCGTTTGGTTGGCAAGCGATGCTTCGAGCTTTTGCACAGGCAGCGAGTACGTCACTGTATAATTTCCTGGTTGTCCCTCGTTCACCTGGCCAATAGCATCATTGTCAGCGGAGGCCACCATTCTTGGTGAAATAGGGGTCCAAAGCTTCAAGAAGTTGGAGCCTGAGGATTGTGACAGAGAATATCAATATATATAGCAGTGAGCATGTGAGCAGGGAGTGAGAAATTAGATATGTAAGTGGTTCAAAGAACGGCCATACTATTATGGATATCACGCTTCCAGTGCACGGAATTCTTTGAGAGCCTCGTTCGCTTTCTTGTTTCTCTCCTTAGCCATTTCCCTGTTCGCAGTGCTCCTCGCAACCCGCTAACGCATAGTTCTGTCAAAGACTGTATCACGACGAACTCGTGAGAGAAAGCTACCTCGGAACGCAGACAGCGATTTAATTCATCCTTCTTGGAATTGCATGCGCCAGTCAAACGGTTCCAACCGCTGGCATGACACCGTTCCAAGGCCTCGATGAAGTCCCTGCACACTAATCCACCCCAGGTAAGCTGTTGTTACGATATGAAAGGGTGACGAACCAAATTTCTTATCAGACAATTGTGGATGCATCTAGGGTATTCTGTCAGCGTAAACTGTAGAGCCCAGCGGCGGAGAAATGCACTGACCAGGTGCACGTTGGTGGCGAAAGGAAAAGGATCACCGGTGGTCGGACCGGTCGGACCTGGCAGTTCCGAAAATTGACTGGATGGGGTGGAATAGATTAGATAACCCCCACGAATATGTGCGTTTTCCCTGGTCCAACTCGTTTCCCCCCTCTTCATTTTCTACCATCACCATGGCTAGCTTTGCCCCCCAGCAGCACGATGACCTCGCTATCAACACTATCCGTACCTTGGCGGTTGACACCGTTGCAAAGGCAAACTCAGGCCATCCAGGTATATACTTTTCTGTCGCCTCGTCGATGAGCTAGATGCTGATGATGATAAAGGTGCTCCCATGGGTTTGGCTCCTGTCGCCCACATCCTTTTCTCCAGGTATACCTGTTTGAGCGTTTCCTAGCATGTCGCTTTTGGTGCTAACCATATCGCACAGGTTCTTGAACGCCAACCCCAAAAACTCCAAATGGTTCAACCGTGATCGATTTGTTTTGTCCAATGGGTGAGTCGTCCGAAATTTGCCTTTATAGGTCGTGTGGAACTGAACGCGCCATGTAATCTAGCCATGGGTAAAGTCTTTGCGTTTCTTTCCGAGGATAATCCTCATCAATGTGTCTAGATGTGCCCTCCAATACGTTTTGTTGCACCTCCTTGGATACGATCTCTCATTGGATGATCTCAAGGCTTTCCGTCAGTTGGGTTCCAAGACTCCTGGACACCCCGAAGCTGGCCACACCGACGGTAAGTGTGATCGTTATCGTCGTTTCTATTATCACCCCTAACTGGTCATTATCTAATCAGGTATTGAGGTCACTACTGGTCCTCTTGGACAAGGCTTTGCCAATGCCGTTGGTTTGGCTATCGCCCAAGCTCACCTTGGTGCTACCTTCAACAAGGATGGCTTCGATCTCATCAATAACTATACCTATGGTAAATTTATCCTTTGTATTGCAAACAGCGCATTGTCTGATCCTCACGTAGTTTTCACTGGCGATGGTTGCTTGATGGAGGGTGTCGCAAGTGAGGCTGCTTCTCTCGCCGGCCACTTGAAGCTCGGAAATCTCGTCGTGGTATGTACTCCGAGCTTGAAAAGCGTTTGATCAGAGCCCTGATCCGATATTTATTAGATCTACGATGACAACCGTGAGCTGCAGTTCCTTCAGCATTGTTGTCGTCATTCTTAGCAAATCCCTTAGACATCTCTATCGATGGAGACACCAACGTCGCATTCACCGAGGATGTTGAACAACGATTCTTGGCTTACGGTTGGCAGGTCCTCCACGTCCATGACGGCGATCAGTAAGTGTATACTCCAGGATGCTCAACATGAGGCTGTGCTTACCTTGTTTTCTCCAGTGATCTCGCCAGCATCTATGCTTCCATCGCAGCTGCCCGCGAAGAAAAGGAAAAGCCCACCCTCATTAAACTGAGGACCACCATCGGTTACGGTTCCAAAGAACAAGGAACTCACGGCGTTCATGGATCCCGTGAGTTATGAAGTTCATCAGGCTATCTTCTATGGTACTAAGTTGGGGTTGCCTCTTAGCTCTGAAGGCAGATGACATTGTTTCCTTGAAGCAGAAGTTCGGGTTCAACCCGGAAGAGAAGTTTGCTGTTTCCCAAGCTGCTTACGATATCTATGCAAATTTCGGCAAGCGTGGTGCGGCTCTTGAGGAGAAGTGGAACGCGTCCCTCGCTGCATACGCGGAGAAATATCCTAAGGAGTACGCTGAATTGTCCCGCCGCATTTCTGGTAAGCTGCCAGAAGGGTGGCAGGATGCACTCCCTGTCTACAAGCCCACCGATGCTGCTGTCGCTTCCCGCAAACTGTCCGAGATTACTTTGACTGCTCTTGCCCCCGTTATTCCTGATTTGCTCGGTGGTTCCGCCGATCTTACTGGAAGCAACTTGACCAAGGTTAAGAACTCCACCGACTTCCAACACCCAAGCACCGGCCTTGGCAACTATGCTGGAACCTACATCCGCTATGGTGTTCGAGAGCACGGTATGGGAGCCATCGCAAATGGTATCGCAGCATACGGTGGAATTATTCCTTACGTTGCTACCTTCTTGGTAAGTTTACACAATGTTGCTTACACTTTGTCGCTGATTGCCAAATAGAATTTCGTGCCATACGCTGCTGGCGCTGTTCGATTGTCGGCTCTCAGCCAGCACCATGTTATCTGGGTCGGTAAGTGAATTTCAACGGATAGACAACCTGCGCAAGAGCTTACAATGGTTTCAGCCACTCACGACTCCATTGGTCTTGGAGAAGACGGACCTACTCATCAGCCCGTTGAGACCCAAATCGGTCTGCGAGCCACCCCCAACCTTGCATTCTGGCGCCCGGCTGACGGGAACGAGACTTCCGCTGCTTATCGCGTCGCTTTGGAATCTACAAAAACACCTTCCGTTTTGTCTCTCTCTCGTCAAAACCTTCCTCAGCTCGAAGGCTCTTCCATTGAGAAGGCTAGCCGTGGTGGATACGTTTTGATCGAGGAAGAGAACGAAGACCTCACCATCGTCAGCACTGGTAGTGAAGTCTCCATCGCTGTCGAGGCTGCCAAGAAGCTCAAGGAACAGGGCATCAAGACTCGTGTTGTGAGCTTGCCTTGCTGGCTCGCCTTTGATCAACAACCGTACGAGTACCGCTTGAGCGTCTTGAGGAGTGGAGCCCCCATCTTGTCCTTGGAGGCCGCCTCGGTACGTCCGCATCTGGAGCGGAAATATAGGATAGGAACTGATTTGTTGCACAGACTGCCGGATGGGCCAAGTACAGCCATGAACAGTGGGGTCTTCCTGCTTGGGGTGCCTCTGGACCATATCAGAAGATCTATGAGCAAACTGGTATCACCGGCTCAAGTGAGTGTCCAATATCCTTCCCTTAAGCAGATGCTGAAGGTTTCACAGATATTGCTGAGGTCGGCAAGAGAGTCGTCGAGTTCTACAAGCCGCGTGGCAAGGTCCTTTCTCCTCTTGAGAAGGCGATCTCAGCTTTGTAAGAAATGGGGATATTGTATAGGAAGGGGCTGTTAGAAGTATACCAATTGTCACCAACGTCAAGAATGTAAATTAGCCTAGACGTATCAACCATCGGGTTTCCATTATGATTCGGCCATGTTCTGCGACACCAAAAAGTACTTCAGGAAAGTAGATGTATTTCCAGGGAATAAGACATGCAAATTGAGACGGGTTATTTGCGCTTCACAACAACATTGTCCCACTTCTGTCGTTCCGCGTTTTCGCTGGCGACGTTGGTAACATGGGGAATGAGGTAGCGGACATCCTGCAGGCAGTCGGGTGAGGAATTGATGGCTGTTAGACATGGAGGAGCGTACCTCTTCGGGCTTGGTCCACTGCTCCTTAGCAAGAGGGGTACGAAGAACGCTAGCTTGGGAAGCCCTCTTGAGGCGGTAAGCACGGTCGTAGGCTTCCCGTGGAGTCAAACGGCCAAGAGCCTAAGTCGGAGGATGGAATAAGGCAGAGAGTTGGAACAGTGTAGACGAGCGTACCCGTTGAACGGTGGAGTTTTCCTCAACCACTAAACAAGAGGAAATCGTGAACCAGGAGGGAATATATTGGAATACGGGTTCCACGTACGGAGGTCATCGTACTTGAAGCCGTACTGCCTGTAGCGGGCAGCGTCAGCGTACCAGTTGGCAAAGGGCTTAATCCAGCGCGTCAGAGTCTTTGAGGAGTTGATATAGGGTGCCCAAGAAACGCTGAGAGGACCGAACATTTTGCGAGAAAGAGAGTGAGTGGAAAGTTTTGGACGACGACGACGAGCTCGCGTACACAGCGTCCGGCGCCAGCACGGACATTCCCGGATTTCTATTTGGCTTTGTTTCATCCGAGGCGGGGCGGACGGGAACGCCGGATCGTGGTGATAATCGCAAAAAAAAATCAAATATAAAATAGGCGTCGCGATAATCTCTGATACTGTACTCTGACCGTATACCACCAACATGTCCACCGCAGAGAGAACCTACATCATGATCAAGGTCTTTGTATCCTCTGCTGACTCCCCCAACCACTAGCTGACACCCCGCAAACAGCCTGACGGCGTTCAACGCGGTCTTATTGGCAAGATCACTACTAGGTTCGAGGAGCGTGGCTTCAAACTCGTTGCCTTGAAGCTCGTCCAGCCCACTGAGGAGCACCTTCAGAAGCGTAAGTCTCAGATAACGCTCGTTGAGGTATCTGAGATGCTCAATGTCAGTTTGATCTCTTTAGATTACGCTGATCTCGCCGGCAAGCCTTTCTTCCCCGGCCTCATTAAATACATGGCCTCTGGCCCTGTTGTCGCCATGGTCTGGCAAGGCCTTGACGCCGTCAAGACTGGCCGTGTTATGCTCGGTACCACCAACCCTCTTACCTCTCCTATCGGTAAGCAATGACATCTTCAAAATCGGAGTCTAAACCTATTTGGAAAAGGTTCCATCCGTGGTGACTACGCTCTTGCCGTTGGCCGTAACATCATCCACGGTTCCGACTCCGTTGAGAACGCCGAGAAGGAGATTGCCCTGTAAGTGTTTGAGTGATTGATTCCTCATGCCAAGGTTACTAATTTCTTTTCAGCTGGTTCCCTGAGGGTGTCGTCCAATACACCAGCGTTGCTGAGCCCTGGATCTACGAGTAAATGCTTTTTCATGAAGAAATACGAAAAACACCACTTGTATATTAGATTGTAGACAACGCAAATCTGCAGTCGTTTTCAGCACTTCATTCCGATTCCTGAAATAAGTCTACACGTTACGACTGAAAGTGACACGTAGCTCCATCAGTCCAGCTGCCAGGCACCCGCCTGCTCTTGGAGCTTGGACAGGTACCGGCAGGGCGGCCTTGTCGCAGATCATTATCTTTTCGCCTCCTGGTCCGAAGGTCGCCTCCCAATGACGGTTTAAAGAAGGATTGGTCAAGAACTGGTTGAAAATGCAGGTACCGTATTGACAAGTCTTTCCCTCGCCTGTGACAAAGATAGGCATCATACTATACTCCTCACGTAAACCAGCAATTGATTGTCATTCCGAACGCTACTGCCAAAGGAGATACTAATGTAGCCTTATAAGTAGGGCTATGTTGGACATAGCCTTTTGACCTCTCCTCCCTTCCCGCTCTGTCAGCCCCCGCCATGCTATCCTTTCATCTAGGACGGTTTCCTGTCCTCCTTCTCTGGCTATGTTTTGCCTACTTACCCAAGGCGCAGGCATTGAAGGGCGACTCGGCCTGTTATGAGAGACTGCCCTCCGTCCATTTTTGCGTGAATGCGACTATAGAAAATGACATTGTTACCTGTATGTCTCCTCTTCACACTTGGAATGTGTGCCTCCTAATCCTTCCCCAGACCATATGACAAACATGGTAGAATCCCCTGAGCATGTCGGGTGGATGTCTCTGTAGGACGCCCAACCACTGGGCACGTCTTATACGCTAATAATTGATGTAGCGGTTTTGGCGAATCGATGCTTAAGACCCCTCTTGTTATCCTATGGAGGAATCCCGACGGGTCTACCACTGTATCCCAGCGCAAAACGGTTTGGTACATGGAACCATTCTCTGAGAAAGACCCCGCGCGCGTCGCAACTGCCATCCAGCCTAAACCAGACGGTGTAAAGTCTATTTCGTTGATGCCACCACCCTGTACGCTCACCATATAGCTTGTTCTGTCAGTGGTATCCAGAAAAGTCCACGACGCTCGCCTTCCAAATCTCAGTGGACAAGGCCCAGCTTGCGCATTCTCCGATTGAACGCCTCGTATGGGCGTATTCTCCTGTTCACCCACCAAGCGATAGCCCCCTTGCTCACATCGCCAGGCATACCGAAGTCGGCTACCTGAAGCTTGATCTCTCCAAGGAACTGTTGACGGAGGAGCCAGAAAAGCCGTCTGACCAACCAGGCTCCACCAAACCCCCTCCTACGTCCGACGACCATGAAGCACGGAAACACGGGAGGACGGTCCTCGCGCATGGTCTCCTTCTTTCATTTGGCTTCCTGGTTCTCCTTCCTATTGGAGTCTTGACTGGCCGGTGGGCGCGAACATTCAGCCCGCTTTGGTTTAAGGTTCATTGGATCCTCAACTGGCCTGTCGCAATGCCAATGATCCTGGTGGGGTGGCTCCTTGGTCCCATTGCGGTGAATCAACATGACGGACCCCATTTCAGCGATCCACATAAGGTCGGTTATAGCCAAATCATGTTCTTTTTGCCAAAGCAAATTGACTGACGAGTTTGTGTCTATTCAGATGTGGGGCACAGTCCTGGTCTCAATTTACCTGATCCAGGTACTCCTAGGACGACACATTCACAAGAAACGGGCAGAACAAAAACCTCCCATCCGAGTCAACCATCCGGCTCGCAATGTTGCGCATGTAGTCATCGGATTATTGATCTTGGTCTTCGCATTCCTTCAGGTAATGTGCATCTCCTGGTCCTCAAACCCTCGCGGTCTAATTCCGCCTCTGTCACAGGTTCGTAGCGGACTGGATAAATTTATTCACAATCCGGACTACGCCAATGTTGCACACTGGGGCCAACGTTTCTGGAATTTCTGGGTCGTGGTAAGTAGCCTTTTCAGGACGAGTTTCCTTCATTCATTAATCACCCTGTCAGGCGGTCCCTTTCATTTACATCGTTGGGCTATACTTCCTTCCCAAGCAATTCAATCAAGAAAAGGCGAGCGCTTCATCTGAAGGTGGTTATGCCGCCATTTCAGAAGGCCAGGAGGAGTCGGCATCAACGCGTCTACTTTCCGAGACTACGAACGGCGACCCTGACGTGGAGGGCGGAAGACGGCTGTAGCGCAAACAGGACGATGTGCGATCCCTCTTTTTAACTTATTCAGCCTGAGGTCCCCAATGTTAGCATCGTCAGATTGTTGAATATGAGTGTACTCCTAATGAATATATATGTACAACATGAATGTGCGGATGGAAATGAGAGTTACAGTGTTATGAATGAGGTCAAACGAGGGTATAAAGAGTGCAACGGCTATAAAGATGGTAGATAACATGCAGAAAATCCCAAAAGTACCAAAAGAGCCCCAAAAGAGTGTTGCCATATTTAAGTACAAGTAGACATAATTAATGTCATACTGGCAGGACGTGCGCGTGGCGGAAACGAGGTGTTTGAATTAGGTGGCCCCCTCCAGGTGAGCGAGTCTGCCAATAAGACGGCGATAAGTAGAGCGTTCTAGGGACAAAGGCAGCAAGCACATCGATGACAAACGATGGAAAGCCGGCTTTGCAGAACGTCCAAGATGCTGCAGCGAAGCAAGATTATGAAGGCTGATCATCGAAGAGTGATTCATGTGGAAGTCGAAAGCAACGCGGCTAAGTCTTTTTCACCCGCAGCAGCGAGTTGCCGTGATCGAGCTTTTAACCGCACTATACAAAAGAGGTTAGAATCCGGATGAAAAGTTGTATCGTAAGAAAAAGGCTTACAATTACGATCCAAGCTGAGGAAGACGACCTTCTCCGCAGTCTTGAGGGTTTCGGGTGCCAGGGCCTCCACTTTTAGCATAGATGATCGATCCACCCAGTGCTCGTCTTGCCAGATCGCAGCCCGGAGGATGAGATCATCCATGCTCCGCTCGTTGTTTGCGACACCGCCAGAGAAATCGACCTCTTCAGTTCGGACATTGAGACTGGTAAGATAATTTCCACGCGAGGTCTGGACTTTGAGCGACAACGAATGAGATCGGATGCGTGAAGTGATGTAGTCGACGGCTGATGAAGCAGCTTCAGCAAGCTGACTAGATTCGTTGTTTTTAAGGCCATCGAGCTCCATTATGACGGGCAAGGGCACGACGACAGTCCATTTCATGCTCTCAATGAGAGACGAGACCATCAATATCGATGAGAGCAAGATGTTGGTATCCACCACGAGAATGGTATAACCAGAGACAATGTTGAGTTGGGGTCGACGATCAACGGGTTTCTTCAGTGGCCTGGAGTGTACGCGGGGAGACGATACTGCGGCAGCGTTATTTCTCGCGGACTTGAGCAGTGCTTCAAGCTGACGGCGACGAGCCTAAAAGATAATGAGCACAGGGGATTTAAAAAGAGCTATAACTAAAAACTTACCTTGAGTGCTTTGATTTCTTCAGAATCGTTCTCGTCGTCGTCGTCGCTCTCTTCCGACGCTTGGTCTCCATCTAAGTCATCAATATCCATGGCGTCGTCAATCCAACGCTTGCCCATACGGCGCTTCTCTTCCTCCAATCGCTGCACTCGGTCTTCCTCAATCCATTGTTCAACCTTCTGTGCAAGCTTTCCTTCTACCTTCCATTCACGAGTTCCCTCAACCCAAGTCAAGCCCTCGACGATGCTCGCGATGTTGATGGCGGAACGGCACACCCTCGTCCACCTCCTCTCCAACTCGCTCATCATGGAACTGGGACTCTTCGTCTTCGACTGACGGTGATTGTCATCTTCATCATCGTCCTCAATCCGACCATCGGCAACGTTGACTTCTTCATTCTGTTCCAAGACTTCCAGTTCCGCCTTACGGTCTTCGCCAGATTTCCAGTATCCACGCTCAAAAACTTTGCGTCCAACCCATTCCATGCCTCGCATCGACCAATCCTCGGGAAGCGGGGGTGCAAGGCCAGTGGTGAGCATCGGCCATCGCTCCCCGGCTCCCCGTTTCGTCATGTCAAAGAGTCCTTGCGCAGTCATAACTCGACGAGGAATGGTGCTGAAGAAGGTAGCAAGATCTTGCCACGGGATGCTTCTTTCCAATAGCTGGAGAGCAACAGATTGTTTGAGGATGGTAGCCAGGAATGTGAGGATGACGGTGAGGTAGGGATTCAACGTCAATTTGGAGAATGCAGACGCCTGGCGATGAGGATGTCGAAGGACGTGGGATAGCATGGTAAATGACAGTTGCTGGGCATAGCGGAAGGCAGCAGGTTGCTCTGGAGTCTCCATATCTTGGCCATTAAGCAACAAGATAGGGGATCTTGTCATCTGCTCGTCACCGTCAATCTCCATCTTGTCGTCCTGGGGTACAGATCCAGGGACACCAGCTGCACCTTTCTTTGCCATGACACTCATTGCCACGGCTTGAGCGCTGCTAGCATCCTTAGGCCCTACAACACCGAGTTTTCGCAGTAGTCCGGAAGGTCGGCCGTATTCGAGAATTGACGCGATGTTGACAATAGCCATCATGATCCATTCCTTTTCTTCAGCACCCTCGATGTCAAGGCGTTCAATGAAGCGGGCCATTGTTGGCTGGAAGTCGTCAAGTTGGATATTGGTGAAAAGCATTCCATGGAGGAGAACAAAAAGCTCAGACGCTCGTGCATCAGGCAACGAGCGCCGAGCTTGCGCTGTTGAGGACCACATGGGAAGAACATTTTCTCTCGATGTTGAGAAGGGGTGGAGGGTAGTCATGCTGTGATATGAATGTTAATATCCGGAAGTAAAGCATCAAATTATCACAGACCTCTTGGTGAAGTGATAAATTCCCCGAAGCTCCTCTGCTTCCACTTCTCTCGAAAGCAAACCGAGATGGTGGTGGAGTTTACCCGTCCCTGGCTGTTCAGATAGGCCGGCACCATACCACTCCCGTGCGACATTCCTCCATCGTTCTTTCTCGGGGACAATCTCCATTGACCGTGCTGCGGCAATGCCCACACTGGGAGAGGGACTGTCATCAATACGGGCTGCGGGGGCATCGCTGATAGATTCTGCGTCATCAGTATGGGTTGGGTCGGATGACGAATTCGCAGCGGCTTCAGAGACCGCTTTTGTTGTCAACCCCCCTTGACCTCCCATGCCGCTGTTTACCATTGCTGCGACGGCCATGCGATACCGGGCTAAATCACCTAAGGCCTCCAACCACGAGGACTTGAACTGGGTAAGAGCGTGATCTTCGAGTAATCCGGTGTAAAACGTGTAGGCGAAATAAATGAAATCTTGCAAGTGTTCGAGGGCAACTGGGGATTGGAATGAGGCACGGCGAAGGGATTCAAGAATTTTATGGAAAGCGTATGTCCATAGGCGAACAATGATGTTATATCTGTTGGGAATGGTACGAAGTGAGGCGGGAACAGAAGGAGATAAGGAGATTTCCAAGAGATTGCGGATAGTTTCAGCGAGGCTAAAATGCGGTTAAATGGATGTCAATAGTGAATAGGAAATGGGAACGCACTCTTTGTGGTCGGTAATCTGTTTTTTCCACTTCTCCTTTTCTGTGTCGGTGATGATAGGCTCCTTGCCCTTTAATAAGACACCACGGGATGTCATTCCATCGTCCATATCGTCGTTTGCGTCTTCTTGTTGCACCCGGGATTCCAGTTCTGTGATATTGCGGTACAGCCGCTTCAACTGCTTGCCAAAGATATTGTTAGCAGAATCATCAGTTCCTTGGCTCGGTCGACCTTCGAACAGATTTGACGACGCAGATGATCCATCAGTTGTTGACGAGAGAGTAAAGACGGAGGAGGTCTGAGATGCGGCATTCGAAGAGGTGGAAGAAGCAGATACGTATTCGGCAGATGACTTGGGTGCTGGAGAAGAGCGATGTAATGATGTGTTGGTGTTCTGAGGCCGGGCAAGGACAGAGAATCGAACAGGGTCGTCCTTGCGGTAGTCGAACAGTTGCCGAGCGGTTCCACCCCGTTCCTCTCTCTGCTGCCGTGGGGTCGGTATATAGGAGCTTCCTGTGGTATCTGAGGCAACTTCTGGTTCTGGGATCCTTCGACTAGGTATCCGATCAGTGTCGGGGTTGTATAGCTTGTGTACGAGGCTGGTTTTGCTCGACTGAGTTGGTAGAGGTCGAGGGGATTGCCTGGAAGATATATGGAGTTTACGCAAGAATTCTTCGGGATCAGCGTCTGCAGACTGCCTAGAGACAACGATTTGGGGAGAGGGGTGTCTACGGGGCGAGTGTGGCGTTTGTTTGGACACAGACGGTGCTGTCAGTCTCGGCGAGCGTTCGGCTCGAATTACTGTGGATGAAGACGGGACAGAAGGATTTTGTGGGGTCGTCAATGCTGTTTGGGAGGGGTGGCCACGGTCCCGCTCTGTCCTATCTCTTATCCGCTGTGCCCTGGATGTGGAGAAGAGCTGAGTAAGGGACAGATAAAAGTGTCTCTGGGTAGAACTCACCCCGCTGTCCTTCTTCGGAGAGCCAAAAGCTTTTCGTCGAGGTCGGTGACCTGAGGGCCCACTGGGGGGAGGTCGCGATGGGCAGATTCGCGTTCTTTGCCCTTCCTAGATAGCCTAACAGGCTGCTCGAAGAGAGTCTCCTGGAACGGAGGAGCCATTAAGAAAACGTCGGGCGGATGGTGGTGGTTGGGAAGAAAAAGGGGAACTGCGAGGACGCTGGCGCTTATGATTTGTGGACTATGCGCAGTCGACGGGCATTGGGCTGAGCTGAATGGCTCTCCGCAGCAGTGCATATTCTTAGATCATTCCACGTGACCGATCACTACTGCGCAGCCTTTCCATCGCCCAGGGGGCAGTTCACACGTAGCTCTGGGAATGCAGAAACCTGCGTGCAGTATCTGGGGACGTCCTGGTCTTTGGAATACTGCTCCAACCTCGACTTGGATCTTTCAATAATTCATTTTCTCAGCCATTGCTATTTACCGATCCCGATCCAGCTACGCCATTTGCCGCAGCCATTATGGGCCGACGAATTGATTTGGTATCAGATGAGATAACACAAGTACAAACAACAAAAATGTGCGGACCTCATGTAGCAATCGATCTTGTGCAGTGACCCCGTCGCTCTTCATCCTCAACCTCTCTGTTTCTCCTGGGCTTCTAGAGAGCGTATACATCGTTGCCCACGATGAGCCAGCCCGATGTTGCGGAGCAGAATATTCAGATGTGGAAGGTCAAGAAGCTCATCAAGAGCCTTGATTCAGCCAGAGGGTCTGTTCCTCCAAATCACTTCGATGAACGTAAATCTGACCTCGATTCCTAGTGCTGGCACTTCTATGATCAGCCTTATTATACCCCCCAAGGTTTGCAGTACAGAACTGCCCATTCAGGTCCCTGTCTTATCCCAGAGGTTTTAGGATCAAATTTCGAGGGCGTCCGCCATGTTGACACAGGAATACGGAACTGCATCCAATATCAAGTCTCGAGTCAATCGCCTTTCCGTATTGGCTGCTATAACCAGTACCCAGCAACGTCTCAAGTTGTACAACAGAGTACCGCCCAACGGTCTCGTGCTCTTTGTCGGTACCATCCTCACCGATGAAGGAAAGGAAAAGAAGGTCTCTTTTGATTTTGAGCCCCATAAACCTATCAACACGTACGAAGCGTCTAACCCTATGCGAAGTCGTAATCTGACGTCTCGTCCAGATCCTTATACCTTTGCGACAACAAATTCCATACCGAAGCCCTCTCCGAGCTTTTGGAATCGGACTCCCGATTCGGCTTCATCGTCATGGACGGTAACGGCACTCTCTTTGGTGTCCTTGCGGGAAACACTCGTGAAGTCATTCACAAGTTCACTGTCGACCTACCCAAGAAGCACGGTCGTGGTGGTCAGTCTGCTTTGCGTTTCTCCCGTCTCCGTGACGAAAAGCGCCACAACTATGTCAGAAAGGTCGCAGAATTAGCTGTCCAGCACTTCATTACCAACGACAAAGTCAATGTCACTGGCCTGGTTCTCGCTGGTAGCGCCGACTTCAAAACTGAGCTCGGTCAGAGTGATATGTTCGATCCTCGATTGGGGGCCAAGGTCATCAAGGTCGTCGATGTCAGTTATGGTGGTGAAAACGGGTTCAATCAGGTATGTTGCCTCTTTATGATGTTGGACCGTCTGCTCATATCCCGCGATTAAGGCGATCGAACTGGCTGCTGAATCTTTGGCGAATGTTAAATTTGTCCAAGAGAAGAGGCTCATTCAAAAGTACTTCGACGAAATCAGCCAAGATACTGGCAAATATTGCTTTGGTATCGATGATACTCTCAAGGCACTTGAACTTGGTGCCGTCGAAACCCTGATTGTCTGGGAAAACCTCGACATCACTCGATATGTCTTGAGGAACGCTGCTGGTGGTATGTTGCTCCCTGGATCGATGGAGGTTTATTCATTTTATTGCAATAGAGGAGATCGTTATCCATGTGAATAAGGAACAGGAGAAAGACAAGGACAAGTTCATCGATAAGTCTACCGGCACCGAGATGGAACAAGCCAAAGAACCTCAATCCCTCCTCGAATGGTTCGCTGAAAACTACAAGGAATTCGGTGCCAACCTAGAATTCGTCACCAACAAATCTCAAGAAGGTGCCCAATTCGTCAAGGGCTTTGGTGGTATCGGTGGTCTTCTGCGTTATAAGGTCGATTTCAACAACCTCACGTCCATCGATGATGACGACGAAGACGAGTTCTACTCGGACGACGATGTTATGTGACATTTTTGCCGGCTCCTGTTCGGAGCCCCTCCCAATCCAAGTGGCACGCCGGGAGGGGCGGAGGAGAGGGGTGTGGTAGGAGATGGAGGTCTGAGGGAGAGTGTAGCGGGTTCTCAAGATTGTTTCCTAGATCTGAGCTGCCATCAAGAGGTGTCTCGTCGTGCTTGGTTCGCCACGACGGCGCCAGAGCAGCAAAGGTCGAAGTCCCTTGCCAACCTAACCCAATTTCGAGGGCAAGTTGTATTCGATACCTATATGGATATCATTAGATGCCTTCTGTTCAGTCATCTAATGATGCTACTCCAGTTTCGTTACCAGGTGGGCACCTTTTTTCTCAGATATTTCAATGTGGCTGACATTGGTCAACCTTTTCAGGAAAGACTTTTATACACGGTTCAAATGATTTTTTAAATAAAAGATGCGGTTGATGCTCTTTGTATCCCTGTTTACGCGCTCAATGTATCATGTGTATGTTGCTTGATTTCTCTTTATGAAGGAATTTGGTGACTTTCATTGTCCTGTTACATCAGAGAACGTCTTGACTGGTGATGTTATGGTTTACTGAATGATGTCCTACTCCCCCTTCATCATTTCTGGGGATGTCAGAGTCAGTGCGAATCGACCAGCCTTCAAATAGCCGATCCTATCTGTACGGCTGATGAATTGCCACAGACTTAGACGGTTCGCAAGTATGTGTATGACAAAGCCCCTATCATGATTACGCCTAATTGATTCGTTCAACAGGTGGCGAACACGGACTACATCACGTAGTAGGGCAAGTTGTACCCGAACGGAGTCCATTGGGCTCAAAAATGCCGACCTCTCGCCGAAGGACAAAGTTGGGACCACGACGGGATATTGCTCCCCGAATCGCACAAGGTCAGAATATATGTAATCGCTTCTAGATTATGCTGGACGCTCGGGGGATAAGTGGGTCGAAAATAACGACTTTGAGACAGGGAAGGGGAATTGGTTTGTAGACCGGGCTTATTCCCCGCGCGTGACAATGTGCTTGATGGTACTCTTGATCCTTCAATGACGGTATCATCCGTGAGTCGTCCCCTTCCTAGAAAGAACATCTTGAATGTTCCTCACCGCCTCGTGCTGTTCTTTTCTATCCTTCCAACCCCCGATGGCGGTCTATTTCCGTTCTTTTTGTTGCTGCTTACTGTTCCATCTTCCCTGGACGACCCCTTTTCATCATGATCACTTCACCCTTGTGGTCGAATTTCTTTGCTAAACTGTTGAGGAGAGTGGAATAATTCTGTAGGCCGTGGTACATACCCTGTTTCAACATGGCTCAGATCATGATCGCTTCACGAATGTGCTGGAATTCTCTTGCCACCAAACAGTAATGATCAACCTGCCAGGGGAGGGCCGTGATACACTCATATGGAAGGCTGTCGTTTGTTTTCCCTTCACAATCTCTCGATCGCATCTGCTTATCGGCACACAGAACCGATACTTGGCACGAGGCTTCAAGCTTTTCAAGATTGAACGCACAGCGAAGATTTCAAATTCCCGCCTCTAATTAGCTCTTCATAACTCCCATTCACAATCGATAACAAATGATATATACATAGCATCCCAGCACACCTTGCGTGTGCGCAGTATACATGTACGGTTATCAGTTTGTGCTTTTGAGGAACCACAGCTCTTGCCCTGCACGGTACTGCACTGTGACTACCAAGATACTATTAACTGCAATTGGATCGATTCATGTTAATCTCGGCTCTAAGAATTCGGTACGACGGTCCCGCTAAGCATGCTAATATAGACCGGAAAGACCCATTTGCACGATGCTTATCCATGTACGGGATTTCCGACCAAGCCATGTTTAGGAATCTGAAGTTCTGAACGACAGCAACTGGCGCTTCCAAGGTTGAACAGATCAACGGCTAGCGCCAACTGGTCTCTTATAGGCACAGCCCAGATCATCACACAACTCGCAGCAGTGCGATGTCGGTATGTCGGACGGAAATGTATAAATGAAGCGGTGACCCAGGTCCTGCCACCCCCGTCTCTCGCTTATTCTTTTCAATAATGAAATCAGTAACCTTCTCTTTTTCCATAGAATCTACGCTCCGAATCCTTGGTACGCCCTATAATATGTACGTCACGCGACCAAGAAGTAGAGAGAACAGACACTACCCGACGGCAAGAATTCTTCTTCGCGGCCTCACATTTCACAGTATGGTGGAGTCGAACAGTCGGGGAAGAATCGCTATTTTGAGGCGTGAGCAGCGAACCAATGGTTGGTGTCCCGTAGAGAGGCGCAAATGACGCACTGTTGGATTTCGAGAGACCAACCACATCCCCCGCTTTCCAACAAAACCAATGCGAGAATGACGTTAGTACCAAGAGAACTCCCAAGAATGCGAAGACACTAATAATAAGACAGATCAAGACGCCAAAACTCCGCAACCACCCGTGATTCGTGAACGCTTTTCAAAGGCGAGCAACTGAATATACTAGAAAGTGACCGCGACCAGCGGCGCTGTGTACAACACTGCCTTTGGGGAAACACAGATTTCGCCATTCGTTGTGGCGAGTGTCAGAAACGAGAATTATAGACAAGTCTCATGGAGCGCGATTTTCGAGTTCAAAAGGGCATTATACGGCGTTGAGATGTCTTGGCATTACGAGCACGTTCCAAGGCAATTGAATGTATTCCGTATGTCGATTGTATACAGGGCAGCACAAAGAGAGCAACGTGTCATTTCCAAGCAAATCATCATCGCAGAGTAACCAATTCTGATGAAGAGAACAAATAAGCCAAGAGCCAAGACATCCAAGACTGAAGCATACGTACCCTCAGCTGACGTTGGATGGATGGCTACCGTGTTATCAAAATCTTGTTTTGTTGCTGTGGAAGGAACGTCCTGTCAGAGACCGTGGAATTGGTACGAGAGAGTTACCGAAACTCACCGCCCATCTTAACAGCAACACCGAAGCCTTGCATGGCTTCGTCACTTCCTTGTCCAATGATGTGAATGCCGACTACTTTCTCCTCAGGTCCGGCGGCAATAAGCTTGTACACGGTGGGTTCCTTGAGGTCCTGTTCAAGCTGAGAGAAGTACAGCGATTTGAAGGAGGTTTTGTCTTTATTTTAAACATCGTGTCAGTTAATCCTTTCCTTCCAAAGAATGGAAACAGGAGATGCTCACAGATCTTAATGGCATCGTCACCGTATTTCTTCCGGGCTTGTGGTTCGGTAAGGCCCACGGTACCGATGGGGGGGTGTCTGATTGTTCGAATTGGTCATCTGGTGGATTAAAGAGGAACAGGGGTACATACGAAAAGACAACAGTGGGTATATTGTCATAGTCCAGTTTGTCATCCTTGAACTTTTCAGGACCGAACAAGCGGTTGGAAAGACGACGGCCGGCAGCGATTGCTACGGGGGTCAAGAGCCATTTGCCTTGTACATCACCAATAGCGTGTACACCCTCTACGTTGGTATTCTGGTATTCGTCAACAATGATATCACCCTTCTTGTCCAATTTGACGCCGACTTCCTCCAGGCCAAGATCCTTGGTATTGGCGTGTCTGCCAATAGCCCACAACACGGTGTCGACTTCGATCTTCTCGCCTTTATCGGTAGTGACAGTAAGGGGTTGACCTTTCACGCCGTCTACGCGTGTTACATGACTTCCTTTGTGGATACGAACGCCGGTATGCTCCATCCAAGGGGTCAAGGTCTCCTGTAAGATGGGATCAAAGGAACGGAGGACAGTGTCGCCTCGGATGAGGAGATGGGTTTCGCTTCCAAGAGAATTGAAAACACCAGCCAGTTCGACGGCAATGTAGCCAGCTCCAATTACTGCCACACGCTTGGGTAGCTCTTCAAGAGCAAAGAACCCATCAGAATTGATGCCCAGGGACGCTCCTGGTACTTCGTCGTCGCTTGGGATGGTCGGCTGGCCCCCGACTGCAATCGTGATATGGTCGCCTTGGAGGGTGTATTTGCCTTTGCCGTCTGGAAGGGTGACTTCGACAGTATTGGGTGACGTCAGACGACCAAAGCCTTGATGGAATTCGACACCTTCTTTATCGAAGTTATTGGCATAAATGCCGTTAAGGCGACGGATGTACGCGTCTCGTTGAGCCTTGAAGGCGGGCCAGTCAAAAGAGGGTTCACCAATGTTGGTAAACTTGTAGCCAGAAGCATGGTGGCGGAAACGGTCCATAAGATCCGCTGCATTCCACATAAGCTGAATAGGGGGGCAGGTTAAGACCTTAGTCCGTTTCATCCTTTTAGGATTTCTTACCTTCTTGGGTACACATCCTGGAGTTCAATCAGCCCCAGACCGGGAAATGAGGTCGTGGACAAAACGCACCAACGTTCACGCAAGTACCGCCAAGGTACGGTGTAGCTTCCACGACGGCTACTTTCTTTCCATACGAAGCTGCACGTCGCTACGACACGTCAATAAACGGGATATCGGAGTCGAAGCAGACATACCGAGGTTCCTGATCCGCCACTTCCACCGCCAATAACGATGTAATCGTACTTTTCTGCTGTTGGTTTATCGTAGACAGGCGGCATATTGGATGTCGTGAAACTTCGGTATATCTGCAGCGTCTCTGTATTTAATCCTGGAAGCGAGACAAAGAGGGCCAGTGCTCACCTGGTCAAGCCTTCTCTGAGGCGAACTGGTGGGTAAAGAAGACGGTATCTTGGGTGGTGCAGACAGGATTGGGAACGACGAGGAGTATCTCGTGAGAGAGAGGAGGAAACGAGTAAAAGGTGCCAGGTTGGTGGATCGATAGGAGGAACTTTGTATTTATGACACCGAGCAAACAAATCACACGGACGAATGGCGCCTTACAATCCGGGCTTCAATGGTCTTTGTAATCTCTGGTTAGCCCTGGGTGCTTCAAATGTTGTGTATCTAGGTCACGTGATCGGCCACCTCCCCCTCGTACCCTGTGCTACCGGACAGTAGCTTCCCAGATGTCTAATAATCTAGCGACATGACATGCAGTTAGTTTCGACCGAGGCAGAAATGATACGTGACCTCCGGGGTTAGATGTACCAAGTTGTTCATACTGCATTCTACCCTGAAGCACCAGATCTAGCGTTGGACCCAACGAGGGGTACGATATATGAAATTCCAAGACCTCTATTCGCTCCCATTCACGTCGCACCATTTTGACATTCCGAATTGAATCCGAACATCCGGTGGTAGAGTATATAAGGCATGAATGATAGATAGAAAAAGGAACTGAAGTGAGATATAATGACACAAAAGCTGCAAAAAAGTGGGGGTGTCATGATTACAATGATCAAGGCCTCATACAGACTCTGCATACATACTTGCGTGTTGCGACTCAGTTTCTGTTCCTGCTTAAGCCAGACACTGGCCACTCCCTTCCTCAAGTTCCTCTCTTCACAGGAACCTCCAAAGCCACCATCTCTGCTTCTCCAAAAGCTTATTTCACTATTTCATAATCTTCCGAGTTGACCGTCGCTTCTCCGACCAATCCCACCGCTCCCACGTCCTCCAAAAGTTTATCGCACATGGACTCATCCGCCCTCCGTCGCTCAAACTCCTCTGCGAACCTCTCCGCCTCCAACTCCGAAATATCCAAAGGAAACTCGACAAACGGCTTTCCATCTTCGCCAGACCAAACCGCAAACCGCCATAGAGGCTTACAGTGTGCCAAACTTTGGCGGACATCAACGGGGAGCCTTCAACATCAATAGCAGAGATCGAGGCTATATCATTGAGCAACCGGATCTGCCACCCTAGGTCATCAAACATGATCTCCGCCACACGGGGCGCTTCATGACGCAGATAAGCCTCATGCGCCCATTGCCTATACGCTTGACGAAACGCGAATTCACCTATCCTTTTTTCGTTGCGCGTAATGGGAGGGGAACCCAGTCGGGGCCTTCCGCAAGGGCAGTACTCTTGATCATGGGGCGTTCCGAGAACGCATAGTACGCCGCCAAAGGTAAAATCCGCAGATGATAGGGCGCAACGAGCATCCCCTGCCAGTCGATAACACCGTTCATTTTGTAAGGTTGCGTCTCTTCGGAGACGATGATGTTCCCAGCATGAAGATCGTCATGCCAGGGGATGCACCTGCTCGTGTCGCGGGCGAGGTTCGGAATCAGCGTTTCAAAGTTTGAAACGAGGCTTTGGTCAGAGCCGTAGCTCGGGCTGTTCAAGTCAAACTATCCTCGCACCCATGCTGTACGAGTGGATGTTGATCCCTGAAACACGATCAGAAGCGAGTATATAGTGACGTAGGGGAAAAAGGCCCTCGGTCAATATCCGATGCGGCACGCCGTCTGTTGGTAGTAGGACCAATACAGAACTTCTCCGAACCAGGCGGGATCGCTTTCCCCTTCGCGTAAAGCGGGCGGTCGCGCAAGGACTCTGCAACGTCATCTTGTAGTAGATACTTCCTATTTGCGCCGAGGCATTTCTCAAGCGCGACAACCGACGGTACGATATCAACGTACGGGTCTTCTTCGAGCGGAAGCTCGTTTTCCTCGTGCTGCTTGAGTGATGTCCCTAGGACTTTCTCATACAGGATGTATTCAGTCCAACAGGCGTCGCCTCTGCCCGCGAAGACCAGGCGCGAACAACCGGAGCTGGGACACCACGCACCGTGCGTAGGTAGTCTATGGTCGCAACCTCGCAGTGGTGAAGTGTTTCGGCCCCATGATATAGTACGGTATCTTGCTATAAAGTCCACATCGTTATCGAAGGCGAGCAAGAAGACTCGATTGAACAAGCCTAAACATGGACATCAGACCTCCGAGTCGTATAACTGGGACAACATCACTGGAATATCCTTACCATCCTGAAGTTTTTTTAACGAGGTGCACTGGTTCGCCCCAGCCGAGACAACAGCAGTGTCAATGAGGGCTTGAACATTGAAGGGCGCGTATCGAATCTTGCGGTCAATGCATAAGCAAATTCAGCCAATTCAGTCTGCGAAGGCGGCGTTCATCGATCCAAAGCCATCTCATCGTGATCGCTGCGAAGACCTCCGCTGTCCAACCGTCAGAGAGTCGCGAGCATTGGGTACCGAGGGAGACCCCCCTCAGAGAGCGAGGGTAAGCCTTGACCATAGACGCTAAAGCGCGGCTGAAGGATTGGCGTAGGAGCAAGCTCATCGCTGCCCATTGTCGGTTACAGACATTTCACGTAGCGCGTCCCCGACGCGATACTGGCAGTTGTAGAGTTGCAAGTGGGACCGTCTGTGGATTTGAATTATAAGTTGATGGCCATCATTCAATGCCGCAACCGCCGAACTAAACGTCATGGCTAGAACACGAACAACTGGATTGATAATAAATAGTACATAGGATAATGCATGGTGGATATATGAGTTGAGATACAGACGACAAGGGTGACGCACAGTTACAGCAAAATGTTACAATGCAAGGAGATGATCGATGAGAAGCTACATGATGGCGACTACTTACATATTATCCTATTCTCTAGGTATATAAACAGAAACTACGATGACCAAGACACGATAACAGACAGGGAAAGAGAGGAGGGGAGTAACTGAGATTGGGATGAGTGGAGAGAAACAATGCGCAGGTCATTAATATGTCGCTATGCCTCGAGGCGATCCTGCGAGACGCACGGTGACAGTGATAATGAAAGCAAAAATGAAAACCTATAGTCAGAGTAGAGAATGAAAATCGAATGCAAGTGCTGTAACAGAACGTAATGAGCGATCACGACAAAATAAAAAGACAAAATTGACGTACTAGACCGCCCGACGAAGGGACTGTAAAAGAGAGAATCAATTGAAACGGCACATCCTACCAGGGAGTGATAGGGATAAATGAATATGGCAGTCTACCGCTTTAACGTAACGTTGGAGTGTATGCATAATGTATGATGTATGATGTTGGATGGCGAATCGTACGAAACGTGGGAATAGTCGATGGGCGGCGTCGAGGGCTGGTTCCATACGAAACAGGCGGTTGGCATCCTACCATCCTGGAACTGGGACATGTTGTACTTGGGCGGCCACCACAGCGACAGCCTTCCAATTCTGATTGTGGATTCGACGAACAATGCCCAAACCCAGAAGAGGCGTTGTCTGAACCGCGGATTGATACATGAACCACAACCTACTGCAGAAAGGGAGCCGAAAGAGAAGGCCAAGACTCCGCTGCGAGCGAACTTGGAGCGAACTATGAGGACAGGACGGCTCTTTCGCGGTAGGATGGCTCAATATCAATCCGCCAAGACATTGCTTGGGTGTGGTGCGAGTAACCACTTCATGGAAGCCTTGAAGGGTAGCCTAGCGCGAGCCAAAATAGACGCCAAGATCTCGAAAACTTGGCATTTGGCCTATTATAAAGGGGAGACGGGCATGCAAAACACCTTGATCTGAAGGATTAAAGTCAGCCACCCGACTCTGAAGACCGAAGTGATAAACGCACCACAAGGCAGTAAGCAGACCGCGCCCATGTCCCATGTCCTCCTTTATGTCCACGTCCCCAATATAACGAGCCATATCCTACGAACGCCACTCCCAACACGCTGTGATCGAAAAAAAAAAAAAAAGACGAATGTAGTACGCTTCAATCCTTTAAGCCGACAGGGTCCAGTTCTAACGGCGTATAAATAATCCGAATGTGCAGCAAACAACGTGCCAGATCCCCCCGGCGGCAAGTGTCGCTCTTTTTTTCTTCATCACTATGATCTTTTCTTTCAGGACTCCTCGAAGACCACCACCATTCTCTCCTCGACAAATCAACGACCACCTTCCCCAACTTATCAACTCATGGATGTTCTTCATGCTCAACTCTGTGCCGGCTAATCTTCTCCATTCCAGCACCAATAACCATCGCCCCTCGTCTTGTTTCGTCCTCTTCATCATCCTCGTCCTCATCATCATCCTCGTCACGGTCAGAGTCCGACTCTGTTTCTGATTCGGATTCCGACCCCGAATCGCGATTCTTGTCGACACTCTGGACTTCGAAGTAAGAATTTTTCTCATTGTCACCGACATAAGGGGGACTTGGCATCCCATCCCTTGTGTTGCTTCTCGGACGATGATGAGGTCGAGGCATAGGAATAGCCATGGTGGTGAAAACATGGTCATCCTGTGCGGGAACATGGTGAGATGGTGATGGAGAAGAAGGGGCAACGGTGGATGCACTGTGATGGGTGCTGAGAGAAGCAGATGATGCTTTCGCCATCGTTTTGGCAGGATTGGGAATATCGGGAGTAATGCATCTCGGGGTAAGCATCGCGGATTCGGGGATGGGTGGGATTCTGGGAGTTGCAGGGGCGGTCGAGGGATCTTGAGAGTCTCCACTAGGGTCCTCCTCTTTGATAACTTCAATGGCAGCCTCTCGCTCGGCTTGTTCCGTCTGCTCCCTCTCTTCTCGTTCCTTCTTCTCCCTCGCTTCCTTCCGTTTCTTGACCCAGGACATCCCGCCACCGTCGTCAAGGTCTTCATCTTGGGCATTGCCGTGTAAACGGTCCCATTTCGAATTTGCGCCTGCGCTTTTCGCCCCTTTAACACTACCCATGCCGCCATAGCCCCACTCGACAAACTCTGGTTCCGAATCTGGGGCATTTGCAAAGAGGTTGGCATTGGGGTTCAGGCGCCTTCCGCCATAGACGCGACCGTTCAGCATGCGAGTGCCTTTCTTGACGGGACCCGATTGTTTTGATCGACCAGAGGCCGACGAAAGTCGGAGGCCAGAGAGGAGTGATGGTGTCTTGGAGCGGTAGGACTGGGTGGATTGAGAACTCTGGGATCGGGCGAGAGGGGCACCCCACTGCTTCAGCGACTCCTTGCCATTCCCAGAGCTGGCCCAACGGGACAGATTCCAGCCATGGGTCGAGTCTGAGCTCTTGTTGCTCTCCCTTGAGGAAGGGCGAAAGAGGTTGATAGTGCCAAGGGTCAAAATCTCCTCGGTGGAAATGCCTTTACGCCCTGAGTTGCCATTGGTGGCACGATCAATGGATGGAGTTGGGGTAAGGGAAGCAGAAGATGATGATGACGAAGAGGCCGACGAACGTTTAAAGGGATGAAGGATAGATAAGCCTTTAGGCTTGGGTAACTGTGTTACAGATATTGATTGAACCTTGGGCAAGGGTGGAGGTGGATTTATGGGACTGGAAGATGGCGAGCCTGGCCGGGAGTTGTCGTATTCGCTGGGCGTGGAGGCGGGTGTCGCTGTGCCCGGCGTTGTCGATGGATCTGTATCACTGTTTCGTTTAGAAGATCCGAAGCTGCTGAGGCTTGAGGTATCCTGGGGAGGAAGGTCTGTGGGAGCCACTGCGGGTGATACTGGGCAGGAAATAGTAGTGGCATCATCTGCATAGGGAATGGGGATCTCCTCGCCGTTCTCGTCGACGAGGACAGCACGTCGTGGATCTGGGAGGGGTGCGAAACGGATTTTTCTTGGGGGCGCCAGAGACTGGCGGTGGGTACTGGGGCGGGGTGTTGAGGGGAGGATGAGACTTGTTCCCGACGACGAGGAAGACGGGTTGGACGACGTGGACGACGTGGACGACGACGAGGAACGATATGGCCATTGCGACGAGGAGGCAGCAGCCATGGTGGGAGGGTTGTTTGGTAGAGAAAGGATGACGCCGTCAAAAGGAGGCTTCAATACGTTTCGTCCAAATCAGGCTACCTCCAAATATGGAATTGGTTTCCGGGGTCTTACCCGATTGATCTATCCCCGCCTGGTTCTTGCTAAGCAGCTTGAGGCCCAAGCACAAAGCGGATTCTGTCATCGTTTCGCGCAAGGCTTGCCGCAAGTCTCTCGCTCCTGTGCCAAGTATTCCTTTTCTCATCGGATCTCCCTGAAATCGACACCAATTCTTGGCATCCCCTGAATGTCTGTCAGGAATACTAACTACTAGCCCTCCATTTAATATGTCTCAGTCGTATACATAATTCCCAGGGCTGAGACACACCCTCTGAATGGACACCGCCAATACTTGGCAATCCTTTTCGTTTGGAGTTGCTGGATCCGGGACGCCAAGCCCAGTGCCTTCCCGTCACTTTCTCATAAAACATACCACCTAATTCCCATGCCTCGGTCACCTTTCTCTTATGATTTACGGCCTCGATTGGTAAGTACCACTGCGGCGATGTAACCATGTATGCGTCCAAAACAACCTGGACGCCGATTGACTACGCAAGCCACCCTATGTACTTCCAAGTCAAGGTTCCCGGACATATCAGCCGCTCGTAATATATCAGACTCGACTTGATTCGAGTTGTAACACGGCGCCGGACATCAATAGAAGCAGCAACCTTCATCCAAGTCAAACAGCGCCTTCACCGTGGGTCTTCTAAATAACCTTCTTTTTGGGAGACTCAAGGTCTCCACCTTTCTGGACTTGTCTACACCTGGCGAATATCAGAGCTTCTCTGGCTTTCAACTATTCCTGTATTCTGGCTTTCAATACAAGTCTCTTGACCCAAGAGTCATAGCCATCTGCATCGCCTCCCTTGGTTCGGTTCCTTCCAAGCCCAACTCCCAGGGCAATCCTGCCGATCCTCCGAGCTTTGTGTTTACGCAATACACTTCTTTGGCACCCAGAAAGTGACTTCGATAAAGGTCACATGGACTCGGTGCTGTTGCGTGAGCGCGTTTATCATGACTCCATTCTCATCTATCTTCCTTCGTCAAGTGCAGGCCTTCATCCTGGAACTTGCCGGCTGTATGTAGCAGAAGCCCTGCTTTTCTTCCGATTCACGTTAACTGCGTCTTGGCATGGTCATTTGCTTGAGTGCCGCAGATAAGCCATAATTGCGATGACCCTGGGTGCAGATAAGAGCGGAATTCCAATGTATATCTTATCTCATTGACGACGTAACTGCCGTTCACCAAGGACGTCCAAGTGAATGCACCTGGCGTCAAGTCACGATCGACGGAGTATGCTTTGTCTTCCGGTATGTAGCCCTCTCTTTCACCATGCCATTGACACCGCTTCTTTCTATTAACGGGCGTGGGTTTGACTGATATGTAGTCAATTTGATCTGGCCATGAGGCTCTTAAGCACAGCATGTTTTTAAGCACGTTCGACGCGAAGTTGGATGCTTTTAGCCCTTAGCTTCACGACGCGTACGCTATCTCTGCCACAACACAGACACCCGAGGGAAACTTGCTCCAGTATATCTATGGGACCACTTTAATCTGCAGGGTCGTCGAATAATTCCGCGACATTTTTCGAAGATAACCAACCATAGAGAGTGTGGCGAATGACAAACGTTTGAACCACGGCGAGAGAACACACCTAACCAAGCTCACGGACCCATTGAAGAGAAGCTCCTTGCAGCGGTGTTTATGCATGAGATGACAACACTTCCGTTCGCATCGTCCTCACACAAAATAACCTTTGGAAAGGCAAAAAGAGGCAATCGTGAATAATATATATATACAACATTCAAGACGCATGTCGTCGCCGTACTTATGCGCTCACTTCACAGCATTTGCTTTGATGTCTTTTCCATCGTGCATCCATTCTGAAATGCATGTCAATCGCATTTGGTACCAGTCTATGGCAGCTCTCACGTCGATCGGTCGGTCAATTTAAGGTCTTGGTGCTCGGAGATCTCCGAACCCAAATCTTGACCAATCTCTCGTTCATCAAGTCTCTCGTGCGCCCCATCGTTCCTATCCCTGGCTATAGGCAAGGTAACTGCCACCACAATCAGATCTCGAAGCTGCTTGAGTAAACCTCAAAGACATGCACTATCTGCTAGTCCTTGGGCTCGGAGTCAAACCTCCTGTCTTGACTGTGTTTTGTTCGAATCCCAGAAAGGCAAGAACGACCTGAAGCAGTGGTCTTACCGCCTGGGTTATTGTCAATTTTTAGGTCTTGTCTTTGCTTAGGCTTCTAACTCGTAACCAGGTCCAATGACACCATTACCTAAAGCTTCTCTCAAACGTAAACGTCTCACAACATACGTACCTTTACCTCCGGCCATAACGACATTTGATATGAAGAAAAAAAAAGTTGCAACGTCAGATGGAGGAAATAGTTTCCCTTGCAACCCGGATCGTTCAAACGTTCGTGTCCGTCATATTTACGCGATTGCGGAACAGATAGAAACCTCCACTTAACCCCTCTGTACAACCCGAGGCTCGGTGTGGATCCGTATAGATGCTTGTCTCTTGACTTCAAAGTGACCACGGAGTCCGGACTGCACCCGACGCGCTTTGTTGACCAGATGAAGCCAGATGGTTTGATGAGTATCTATGAGTATGTGTTCCTCGCAACCTTTAAATGTTGCATACGGCGCTAATACTCGGAATAGCACGTTTTTCGCTGACTTTTGTGGCGTGAATTCCGATCCCTTTGAAAAATCTGTCGGTGCGCAATAGCTGCAAGGTCACCACGAGCAGCCACGAGCCTCCACGACCATGCAGGAGCGACCATGGGTGCTCGTGTGCGTTGAATTTGAAATCTCCGGCAATTCACCTGCCACTGAAGAAAAAAACCAACGTGAGCATTTCACTTTTTTTCGGAATCCACACTGACTGAAAAAATGACAGGATAATGCAGAGAACGACAGTAGATGAGGAATTGCAGGTTCCGCAGTTTATCCGATGAGACTCGACTCGAATCTTCCATTCACTGGTCGAGAACTCGAGTCGTCTTACTAACCCTCGACAGCCTTCAATGACGTTCAATCCGATTTTTTTTGCACTTTCGCCTCCGAAAAAGTTGTCGAACACATGGATGTTGGCAGTTGGACTGATAGCTCCAGTTTTGCTTCCGCACGTACTCAACAAGTCGAGATTGGCGGTGCCATTGGGCTCTTGCTTGGCTCATGGCGTCTTGAGGTTCCTTTGGCGGCGTTTTCATCCTCTCTCTCTGCGCCTGTCTACTGCCAACGGTCATTCGGATTCTTCCAGTTCCCCATAGACATAGGAAGCAGGTACAAATGCGCCTTGTGCTTACAATCTGCTTACTTTGTGGCGCATGGCTGAAGCCTGTCGTTGGCAGCTGGCTTCTATCGATCAAGATAGTTATGCTCTCAAAAGGCAACGTCTACGAGTCTGTGCAGCTTAACGATGGAGCTGGTATTGCAGCTCCGTTCATCGCTCGATCCTCTTATGCGCCCTTGCGAAATTTGTTGATGATCAAAAGGGCACGGTACAAAGGGTGAGAAATCAAGTAATAATAGCCTTTAAGCTACGCTTACAAGGGTCGATCTAATGGATTCCCGTAAGCTCGGAGTTTGTCAGGTCCTAGCGTGCAATAACCCCAATTATCAATGACGCACAAAGCGAGTTTACCCATCTAGGGCTCATCTGTGTTGGACGTATGTCCATATGACGATTCTTGTCTGATACTACCTCGGAGATAGTACACTATATAAGACCTTCCCAGAGCTAGCCATAACTCGCGAACATCAGACTGAAGCCCGAGGTCACTGGACGCTGATACTTCGTATCACTCTTTGAGCGAAGTTCTTCAGCCACTGAGACGAACCAGGTATAAATTTAAACTTGGATTACAAGGAATTGGGAACAAACCCTGAAAGGTTGGACGGTGGAGGCTAATTAAAGACGTTTCTCGCAGAACACGTTTGATTCAAGTTGCAACCAGTTTGACTTGTAGTAATCGCAAGTAGTGGCTAGTTGGCAGACACCCGAGCTACTCCAGGCTTGTCCAGCCCACCACGTTTTCGAATTAATGTGCGCCACTTCCTCCGTTGATTGTCGATACAATATCGACCGTTTCACGGTCTCGCATCGAGATTTCGAGTGCGCATGTGGTGTAAATGACCCGACTTTTTGCCTCGAGGCTCGGAAGGGTAAGAGTGTACATCATGAGGATGACGACGACATTTGCATCTTGACGGTGGCGGTTCTTAAAATAGAATCAAAGAACATATGCGCGAAGATGTTTAAAAATAGACGGTTTGCGACATGGATGTCGGAGGAGAAAGGACTTAGTCCTATAGGGCACTCGGATGCTAGGGGCTACCGATTTTGCCAGAGACGTGTCGCCTTATCACTCGGACTATCACCCCACTAGCTTGCACTAGCTCAGTTCTGAGCCTCTTCCGCTGTTCGGCTCTCCAGCTTCTTCACTATGTATATACCTGCAGACTACGATGCCGGCTCTCGGGATGGTCTTTTCTCGGCCCGAGCGTTCAAAGCATCTGGCCAATAAAGCTTGCAATAACCCACTACTCGGCTGTAATCTGGCAGAAGGTAAAGGACTTGGATGATTGTCGGATACGGTTGTGACAAACTTGGTTTAATGGGCCTACTTTGGTATTTGCACCATCATACAGAACTTGAAACAATAGACCGACGGTTAAAATTAGCACCTCCTTCTAGTCTGTCAAGCTATGCAATTGATGGTGGTTGTGGGGTACTCACGTATGGGCATATGGCTCCTCGAGGTTCTTTAGCACTTTCCGGTTTCATTAGAACACAAGAATTGTGACTTGGGGGAGTTCAAGGCCAGCTTAGAAGCTGATGAGTCCACACAATCGGTAACTCGAGACTGTTTCTTCGTCCTTTATAGGTCGCGTGCTCGAGGGTGCAATAATCTGTGCCCTCAACCCAGGAAGCAGTTTAAACAAGATGTGACGACGTACAGCGACATCGCTTCCAAAACGGGTATTTCAGATAGCAATGCAGGGTTGCAGACAAGAACAAGGAATGCGTTTGTCACATCGATAGCAGTCACTACCAGTCGCTGTCACCATCTTCACTTGAATTGTAAGCTCAAAGAAGCAGCAATAGCAAATGATACTATCTCATCGGCAAAGCTAACAGCCTCGTTACCCCCGAGCTTTTACTTGCCAGGAAGGGAGCACAACAATGTGGTCCAAAAAAGAATCGTACTACCCCGGTCACCAGTGCAGCCTTCTGACCCTTCTCTCAGCTTTGCAACTCCTTCTGTGCACTTCTGGCCCTTCTCTTGATACTACGGGGATCATTCAGATCCCCAGGACGGTTATAATTAACTATAATAACTGAAGCATTCCAATTGCCACAATGGCGGTCGATCGCCCGAACGAGGCCCCTCGACACTCTTTCCCCAGATATAAATCAAAGGGTTAACTGTTTATGTAAAAGTTGGAAGGAATCATAAATGCTCTGGTACGCACTAGAGTATCGGAGAGAGTCGTGGTGCTGCCGCCACGGCAGTACGTTGTATCCTATGTTTGAGTATATCTTGGAAGGGGATGTGCAAGGATTACACCGCCAACGTCGAACATTCAGCGCATGGCAAGGAGCTTACTCTCCGATGTCTCAGGATGGTACCAAAGCTGACCCAGGACGATTGGGTAACGGCGAGAACAAAGACCCGATATTGCTCAGCCACCATGAGGACACATTGCCCCGAAAACCCGATAAATGGGCTCTTACACCAGTGAGAATCTTAGGTCGTTCATCAACTGTGATAGTAGCCGCACGCATCTGTAATTTCTGGGCCCCAAGATCATGGAACGCCTACGATAAACTATCTTTCTTGCTCGACGAGGTACCGGTGCCTAGACCCAATCGGACCCTCGCCAAGTGCTCTTGGGCTCACCTCTTTAGGTACCCCTGATACTAAAGGGGGATAGCGCGCCGAGCCCAAGCATTCCCGCCAACTAAAAAGAAAGAGCGTCGAACGTAAATACCATACAAGGCATACTACAAGCTTAAAAGTACAAATTCCGATTAAAAGAGCCCGCATTGCCATTTAATACGCGACCTTGGCAGTAAGACCGTCAAGTTCACGATCATAACATCTGTGTTTGCTAATTTCATAGGCAAAGTTGGTGACAAAGCCCTTTGGCCCAGGCTCAATCTTGAACGCATCGGTTGCGGCTGATGATATACCATACTTTCCAGTCGTAACAACACCATAGGAGGTAACAACGGTGTCGTTGTCAGGAGAGGTGAATAGTTTAACCTCGGGGAGGTCAAGCGCGTGGTTTACGACGGCGACACCTACGCAAGATGGTCAGATTCCAAAAAATACCTATTGGAGAAGTGCTATGAACCTTCGCCAATGGCACCAATGGCCTTGCAGTGTCCAAAGGCCTCACGAATCCAGTGAATAGCCCGCCCGTTACCAACGAGAGCCTTAGCATGTTCCGAACCGGAAGGAATGTAGAAGGCATCGAACGTCGTGGAGCGTTGGTCTTCAAAGGAATGATCAGCAACAAGGCCTCCACCACCAGCAGAACTGATCTTGGCCCGACGAGGTCCAATTATCCAAGTTGTCGCCTTGGCGCTAGCCAACAAACCGCGAACGGCGAGGACCTCACTTTCATTGAAGCTATCCGCCACGAGGATAGCGATGCGTCTTGTCATAATGGTCGGCATCTTTGGCGCGTAGTGGAATTGGGACAAGGGCGGAGATGCTTTGCCATGATTCGGACGAGCCGGCTTGTCCGGGACAATGCCGTTCACTCTAAGGGCAACACTCTTGGCCAATTCAAAGTCGACGTTATTGAGAATAGTCGTGTATCTTTCGTAGACTCTCTTATCATCGCAGTGGCTCAGCTCGAAGCAGAAGGCATCGATGAGGTGTTCCTTCTCCCAGGGTTGCATAGAGTTGTAGAAGAGCTGAGCCTGGTTGTAGTGTTCCTGGAACTTGGCTCCCCGAACGCGTTGCTTCATTCCAACGATCTTCTCCATAAATCTGATGCACCATAAGCAACAAAGCCAAAAATCATTGCAGGTGATACGTACTCGACCATACCCCCCTCAGAAGCGGGAACAGACTGAAGGACTGATTCGCGATTGGGGAAGTAATTATAGTTGGTCTTATGAATCCTCATCTGCATTTTCCCGTCACGGTTGATGTTCATGACAGGGCAAATAGGTCTATTAATAGGGAGCTGGAATTAAATGAACATTTAACATGGTCCGGCACGATAGTAAATCCACGAACCTGTTCCCAGTTGACACCCAAACGGCTAATTTGAGTGTCGAAGTAGGAGAAGTTCCTCCCCTGCAAGAGAGGATCGTCGCTGAACCCGACACCAGGAACAAGATGGCTGGTGCAGAAAGCGACTTGCTCGACTTCAGGGAAGTACTCGTCGACAGTCCGGTTCAAGATGAACTCGCCAATGGGTTGGAGTGGCACAAGTTCCTCAGGCCACACCTTGGTCGCGTCCAAGATGTCGAAGTCGAAGTTATGTTCATCGTTCTCGGGAATAACCTGGACAGAGAAAGTCCACTTGGGATAGCATCCAGCGTTGATGGCTTCAGCGAGATCCTTTCGATGGAAATCTGGAAAGGACTAAGCCGAACGTCCGCAGACGGGTGGGTGAGAACATACCAGGATCTTGACCGGCAATTTTGAGGGCTTCGTCCCAAACTAAACTATGGACGCCTAGCTCTGGCATGTAATGGAACTTGACGAAATGACGTTCGCCATGGTCATTCACAAATGTGAAGGTGTTTACGCCAAACCCTTGCATCATGCGGTATGAGCGAGGGATACCACGGTCAGACATGGCCCACATGACCATATGTGCCGCTGGTGAATCCAAGTTACTATTAGTGCGTGCTTCGTGATTACGAGACATTCCCACTTACATTCAGGTTGCAAACCAGCGAAGTCCCAGAAGTTGTTGTGGGCGGATTGACCCTGGGGTACTTCGTTTTGTGGTTCGGGCTTGACGGCATGGACGAGGTCAGGGAACTTGATAGCGTCTTGAATGAAAAAGACAGGAATATCATTTCCGACGAGGTCCCAGTTGCCTTCTGGAGTATAAAACTTCATTGCAAAGCCTCGGACATCTCGTACCGTGTCCTATGTAGAAGTATGAGTTGCAGGCCTGAAAATATGTGCTTGTATACGCACCGCACTACCTCTGGATCCTTGAACAGTGGAGAAGCGGACGAAGATGGGCGTTGTTCGTGAAGGATCGGTCAGGACGGGAGCGAATGTATACTTGGAAGCTCTGTTATCGAAAACTCTGAACTCGCCATGGGCACCGGCACCGCGAGCATGGATAACACGCTCCGGGATACGCTCATGGTCGAATCGGGTGATTTTCTCTCGGGCGACCTGGTCTTCGAGCAGGGCGGGACCTACTTTGGAGCCATCCGACGCAGATAGCCTTTGGCGGGTTGGGTCAGGACGATGTACGTCGAACTAGGGGGTTCGTGCTCACCAATGGTCGGTGTCGGACATTTTTGCGCCATAGTCTGTGGTCATCTGGGACATGTTGTCTGGAACTACGGTGTCTTTGGCGAGGTCGCGTATCTTGGAGTCGGGGACAACGCTGGACATTGCTTGTTTGATGGAGGAGGCGATGGCTGACATTGCTGAGGACAGAGAGGGTTATATACGGCCATTGGAACGTCGGATTATGTCTCCAACTGCAAGGCCCTCTGCGTCCTTCCGCTTTGTTTGTTTTGTCCAAATAACGCGCTGCCCATTTGGAACATTTCCCACGATTCACCTCGTAATTAGCGCCGCCAACATACTACGCAGGCACTCCTCCCTCCTCATGAACGGCCTAGGCAAGCTCGTCGCTCAGAAGAGCCAGTACAACCATTCAGTGACATTGTTCACCCTGGATGGAGACGTCAAGCAAGAAGACACACGGAGGTCTAAACGAGTCAAATTGGAACACAATGACGAGCCTATACCTGATCTCGAAGACCTGAAACCAGATACTCTGACTACACCGCGGCGTTCTTTCCGAAGGACGAAATCATCACCTCTTGCTTTTGATGGCTTAGAGTCCCCGCTTTCCTCTCTGCCTTCCTCCCCTGAACCGTCTAAACCCACACGAAAAGGGAAGGGAAAGGCCAAAACCTTTATAAAAAATGAAGACATGTCTACTACCACATATGCGGGGTCTGCGTCACCTACAAAGAAGAAGGCTCAAAAACCTATACCTCAGAGTCTTGACAAGCCCCATCCTGCTCCAGAACACTGGAAAGAAGTGTATGGCACTATACAAAAGATGCGAGAGAACATTGTCGCACCAGTTGACACCATGGGATGTGCTCAGGCTCAATACAAAGAAGTAGAGCCGAGGGTACGTCTAATTATTCCCGACTGTTTTCACGCCACTAACGGAACACCAGAATCAACGTTTCGCAACCCTCGTCTCTCTCATGCTTTCTTCACAAACTAAGGACGAGGTAACAGACGCAGCGGTTGGCAAGCTTCGTGCTGCTCTCGGCGGGGCCATAAGTGTTGAGGCCATCATCAACGCCCAACCCTCGGTGATCTCGGATGCAATAGCCAAAGTAGGATTTTGGCGACGCAAGACCGATTATCTCAAACAGGCTGCCATTAAACTTCGAGACGAATTTAACTCGGACGTTCCAAAGACCGTGGATGAACTGTGCTCTTTAACTGGCGTTGGCCCGAAGATGGCATTTCTATGTCTGCAGCATGCCTGGGATTTGTAGGTTTTGCCTTTTGCAATTGCTCTGGACAAGTTGTCTCACTCAGCTTTGTACAGGAACCATGGCATTGGCGTCGACGTGCATGTCCACCGGATAACAAATAGGTTAGGCTGGCACAGGAAACCGACTAAAAATCCTGAAGAGACTAGACTCAACTTGCAGTCATGGCTTCCTCCTGAATATCACCGTGACATAAACGCAATGCTCGTCGGGTTTGGCCAAGTATCTATTTTCCAATTCGACTGTATTGGACCCTTTGCTGACGCGAGTCACTCGCAGGTCATATGCACACCCGTAAACCCAAAATGCGATCAGTGCGCTCTCAGTGGTTCTGCGACAACGAAGGCCCTTTGTCCTAGCGCCAGGCGAAACATCGCCGAGCAAAAGAAGAAAACAAGCACGAAGCGCAAGATCACTACTTCTAAAGAAGAGGTGGTAGACGAAGATGTGAAACCTTCTTTGTCTCCCGCCGTGAAGATAGAGCTAGAAATAAAGGAAGAGGATAAAGTTCAGTTATCATGAGTCAGACCAAGGCTTGTCATAGCGCCTCGCGAATGGACTGCCTAATGGGAGCCGAATATGATTCTCCTCCGAGACTAACGCAGCGGTGCTACTAACATACACCGATATCTCAATAAAACATAAAGCCGGCTAAACCCTAGGGGCCTCTCGAGCTCCTAGCATTTGGACTTGCCATCCGGGAAAGGACGCATATGCGTATTCGTATTCCACGGCCGTTGTTCTCGCTTTTAGATACCCTTCACATCTGCACATGTACATTTTGGTCATTTTAGCCGCATCTTTGTACATTCAATATTCAGATCTTGATTTAAAACATTATATTCTTGCTATCGCTTACGGATCGAGCTTCGAAGAGTCGACCATTCATCAAATAACCCGAGTAAAAGAAAGAGGAGGCGCCACGAAAGAAGAGAAAATATCGCTACTCCTTGAAGCAAGTCGTAATAGGAGGTTTCTTCTGAGACTTTCTCCACAGACGGTAACGCACACTGTTCGCCTCCGTCTCCTCGTCTCGAGTAGCAAGTACACGGAGCTTTTTCAAGGATGGAAACAGGATAGACCCTTCTTGAAACAAGTTCTTGTCTTCCGGGGTCCCGGTGGATGACCATAGCTGACTGAAAACCACCTTCCTAAGAGACGATAGCGTGGCCGGCGTAACAGACAATTCCTCAACGGCCGAGAAACAAGCAAAGAAGTTCGCCAGTGCCCGCGCCATGACATCCTTCCACATCATATGTTCTTCAAGGTCGACGTCAAAGTCAACTTCAAGCCCGAGGTCCCTGGCTCTGCCCAAGTTACGAAACGCTTCCTGCTTGGAAATCTTCTCTAAGAACATGATCCCTTGATACTTGCTGCGTCCGGAATCAAGACCCAATTTGATCTTCAACTCCACACTGCGGCGCCCGTGAGCTGAGATGACAGCAAGTTGCTTATTGTCCAGTTGGATGGTCAAATCAGAGCACGGATCACCAGCCGACCAGATTCGAGCGAGCCGGCGATGCTCTTCCCGTGAAAGCGAGCAATGGGACTCGACTATGGCAAGACCTTTGAGTGAGACAGAGCACGAAGTCGGGAAGTTCAAAGACCCGAGGACAATCGCCACGCCCGGAACTAGTCCATCCACATGCAACCGGCGCAGATGCGGAAGGTCAATCATGGGATGGGTGAATTGCCTGAGTTCAGGCCCTCGGTCATCCATGATGTTCGCCCCAGAGATCCACAAATCCTCCAGCAAAGGCATGCACGACAACCCGTCCCTCCAGAAAGTCGTCTTGCTCGTGTCGAAGCCGTCCGTGAGGGTGAAATAGAACGTGACGAGGTTCGCGAAAGCTGGGCTGTTCAGGCCGGGCAACGTGAAGTCGGATAGGTGCAGAGACTTGAGCAAGGGGGCAGAGCCGCCAAACAGTGCGTCCGGGGGCACGTGAAGATTCATCATGCTTTCACGCGTCAAAAAGACGCGCCTGCGGGGATCTTCCCAGCTGAGGAACAGACTTTCCAAAACCGGTGCCGGTTGACAGAGCGCTTCTTCCAAAGGCCCCAGGTGGACTGATGTTTGGAAAATGAGCTTGAGAATCTTGAACCTGTCGATTCGGGGAAGGAGTGATTGCCATTGAGGCGTGTAGAAGGTGGGTGGATTGAAGTGGTCATAATTAATGAAGAAGGATTCCACGTAAAGGTTGGCGTTCCTGGTTCGCTCCAAGGCGAGGTCGAAGAATCTGGGCGAAGTTTGATGCAGGTCTAGGGCTTGAGACCAAGCCTCGGAAGACATGAGAGCAGCCTCACGAAAAACCCGACAAACTTGGGAAAAATTCTTCAAATCCTCGAGCTGCCAAGAGAGATAGCCTTCATTGTTCGGATCGTAGGCTAGATGCGAGAATATATGACAGAGAACATCTACAGGAAGTACAAATTCCTTGCCCGGAGGATTGATTGGCTGGGTTTGGCTTGGAGGTAGGGCAGGTACTGGACTTCTGCGAGGCTTGGCATACACGCGGCGACCATTCACCTGGATCAAGGGGACGAGGAGACTTGGGTATGTGTAGGTCATTAATACGCGAGGAAAAGCACGCTGAGAGAATGCAGTATATGTAGCCTGGTCGCATCTTGTATGTTGGACCCTTTGATTGTCAAAGACAGTTCAAGTGGTGGACCAGCCACATACCCCTTTTGTTCGCGGCGCTTTGACCTCAACAGAGAATGCCCATTCTTGGTTGCCACGATGCCATCAGTAAAGTCGAAAAATCGAATGCCAATGCAATTGAAATAGTAGTTGGGAGGGCAAGGTGCAGACGAACAGTGGTGATGAATCCTTTCAAAGTAACCCTGTCAAATGAGCATTTGGAATAGGTAGCGTCGCACCACAGACAATACAGTGCAAGTAGGACAATCTGGGGGTCTACGACGAAGCGAATAAAGTCTTGTCTTCAGCTTCAGCTTCCTTCTTCGTCTCCCCTTCAGTGTTCGTGGCAACGACATCCATCGCAGTTTCTTCTTCAATCTTCCTACCGGAGTCTTCCTTTTCTTTCTCGTCATCTTTGACTTGGATACCCCCCTCCAGGTTCTCACCACCTTCCTTCTCTTCACTCTTCACGAACCTGTCCTCCAGAGAACCTATGAATGGTTTGGCACCACCTGCCACAGTCAAAGGTTTTGGCTTGTCACTCATATGACCAGGGCTTGGATCGTCTAATTCATCCACAAGTCCGAGCGCTTTTTCTTCACCTTCAGTAGGTGGTAGATCGTCGCCAGCTAGCGATAAGGGTGTCATTGGCGGAGTGGCAGGAGGAGGGCTTCGTGATTTGGAACGGGATCTGGCGTCTGCATGCAAGAAAGGAATCGGGGAGAATAGTGGTGTCGAAGGCGTGGCTGCACGCCTGGTTGCGAATGCAGGACTAGACGGTACAGATGAGCTTCCGGGGAACGTCGTTTGGATAGCGTGACTTGCTCCATCACCATTGCTTGGGGCTGGTGGGAACGAAGAGGAGATGAAAGGCTGATCTGACTCCGCAGATACGGGGAAGACGTCGTGTGTTGATGTAACTAGAATGGACTTTTCAACGGCACGAAGGTACTTTCCAACTGACTTGTAGTGCCTTAACGGTTCAAGGAGAAGTTCGCAAAGGCGTTGGATCGTGAAGGGGGGATTACTGTGAGGTCATGTTAGATTAGATCAATTTGCAAGGTTCAGGTGACTGCATACTCTTCAAACTCGTCCAGTTTCTCGAATATGGCATCCTTGGACTCGCTCGCCTGCGCTTCTGTCATATAGCTAACGGGAGGATCAAACAGATGCAGCTGCGCGAGCTTCTTTGGGGGGAATGGGGGTAAACGTTGACCTCCATTTGTCGAAGGCTGGGGATTGAACGGGGGAGGAGCAAGCGGCACACTGGCTGTTGTGAGGAAGACATTTATATTCTGAACTCGATATCAGCAACATGAAATTTCCTAGTCGAAAGTACTGACACGTTCCAATCTGTGTTTGATAATTCCGCGAAGTTCATTCCAATCTGAACTGGGAGAACTTGGTTAAAGGATGGCTCAGCGATGCAGCAGAAAACGCACCCTTCTATGTTGTCTGTAGTCGCGATTTTCTCGAGAATAGTGTCATGATCTGGTGAACAGGTTGATTACTCGGAGCAGAAGGTGTAAAATATAAAACTAGCCTGGATTCCATTCAAAGACGGGGGCCATTGGCAGTTGGCGTGTTGCAAAGAAGGTATGTTGGCCAAGTGCTTGGCCGCGAAATGCCGGGTCTTGGCCAAAACGACAGTTGAGGGCTGTACTGGCCAGTCACCCTTTTTTTATGTTCCTCATGTCGCTCCGGCTCTGAAAGTGCTTTATACATCAGACCGCCACCGCGAACTCCCGTTTAATTTGCGGCATAGCATTTAGTTTACATTGCCTCTGCTGCGCAGCTGGTCGATGTCATACGTTCGTCTTTCAAGTCCACCACTAGAATCTAACAGACAGGCCCATTACCCACCGAACCAATCTCAGTCCGCCATTCCAGCCCCAACCATCATGCCTGCCACGAAACCAGGCTTTGCTTCATTTCTACCACACATGTACCCCTCCAAACCCAAGGGGATCACTCCAGCGAGGAGGAGGAAGTTGCTATTGTCATATGCGCCCGACTGGTGAGCACCGATTGGCACACGACCAGAATATCGCTCACGCTGATCATTCGTGACAGGGCTATCACCCTGATACTGGCGTAAGTGGCGCGCTTAGCACTCCCCATGTTCATGGGTGAACACTGTAACTGAATCTCATACTCAGCGGTTGCTTCTACGCTTTGGACAAGGTCAACGGTTACCGCAGGCAATTCTCGTTGACCGATACTTCGTGCGTCAGCTTCCCCCGCCGGATCACTTAACTCCATAGACTGACAGCGTTTACCGGGTTCTAGCCTTCGCTACCCGTCAGTACTTGACTTAATTTGCAGTTTGTGTAATCTGACCCTCACTCCCTCTTAGGCACGCTGAACACGAGCGGGTACCCGTACGTCCCAAATTTGGCTCTCCCTTTCTTCTCTTGGCGCTTACAAGTTTCATCAGGCTGGGCCACTCTATTTTATTGTGTTTGGTATTCCAATTATCCTCCAGCCCATTATCAACTTTTTCACCGTTCGGTCGTGGTGGGACCTCCATAATTGCAAGTATCATTGCGTTTCTCGGATTCATCGTCCACTGATCACTTCCGCTTTGTCACAGCTTCACTCGGATGTAAGTAAGCGTCATGGGTCAGGAAACATTTCATTCACCCTAGGCTGGCTTAGTGATTCTTGGCTTGGCTTTAACCGGTGCTACGACCCAATTCATCAAGATCACTGTTGGTCGACCAAGACCAGGTTTTCTTTTTTTCTTTTGTTCGTGCTGAACCCACCTCTGACATTGTTTCACAGATATCATCTCTCGATGCATGCCCCCTGAGAATGCAGTGGATCCGCCATTCGGCCTGTCAAATTGGACGATCTGTCTACAACCTGATGATTCCATGCTCAATGAAGGTTTCAGAAGCTTCCCTTCTGGGCACTCAAGCAGTGAGTTCCAGTGTCGCACTCTCGTCATTTCCTTCACATGAAATGATACCCTGCAGTGTCTTTTGCGGGTCTAGGGTTCTTGGCATTCTACCTCGCCGGCAAGCTCCACTTGTTTGATACACGCGGACATGCAGTACGTTAATTCCCTGGTTCTCTTCAGCCTCAATGTTGACGCATTTCGTAGGGCAAAGCATGGGTTTCATTATTCCCATTCTTTGGGGCCGCTCTTGTCGCTATTTCCAGAACCATGGATTACCGACGTACGCCATTTTTTTCATGTCTCATGTACCCTGTTAACATTTGTTTTATACAGATCATTGGCACGATGTTCTTGTTGGATCGGCTCTGGGGATCATCTTCTCCTTTTTCGCCTACCGACAATATTACCCTCCGTTGAGTTCTGAAGTCTCTCATCGACCGTACAGTCCTCGCATAAAGGAAGCTTCCGACAGCCAGCTATTGCCTACCCATGTACCCACTGGCAACACAACAGCCTACAATCCCGGCGGGCTAAGTGGCTACCCTTCGAATCGCTATAATCACACTCCCTCACCACCACCCAATCCCTTTGATGGGAATAGTTCAGGCACTAACAATCAAGGGTACGAAACTGTTGCACTAGGCGTCGATGGAACTGTTCCTCGTCCTGGACTTGGATCCATGGAAGAGGTGTGGAAAGAAGGGGCTAATGCTGGATACGAAGGTACCATCCCACGAAGCCGGAATGCCACGGACACCACAGATCACAGCAGTGAAAGAGGACATACTACCTCGAGTCATTTGACAACGCGCGAACAGCAGATACAATATCAACAACAGCAACGAGATTTACAGTCTTCTTCGCCCCCTCAACAGCAGGAGGCATACTCGATACCATTGAGAGCCACGAACCAACAACAACAACCTCCTACTCAGGGCAGGGCAAGCCAGCAGTACGGACGGGATGCTTATGATGGGATTCAATGAGCGGACTCGCATGGAGGATTTGATACCTTTTTTAGTTCTAGTTTGGCCTTACTTTCATTTGTCATTTGGCACTCACGAAGGCATGTAACGATTTCTATGTTGGCTGTTCCAGTAGCATTTAGCACTTTGAATATTTTGCACTTGACTCAGTTGGCGGACATTCCTTTAGAAGCACATTGTATCCTCAGTAGCTACTTGAGCTTCATATATGATTAATTACTCGAGTACATGGCGATTGCACCCATCTTTGACGTTCATTACTTTTGTAGCCCATAGGTTGACCATATAGACCAAATCATATGACCAGTCGTTTGAGGCGAGGACTGCCTAGCTGGTACAAATGCGATGAAAGCGCAGAGTCTTTTCCGGGAGATTGTGTGTTGCTGTGAGATGTATTGACCTCAGTTAGGTGCAATATCCCGTTTAATCTTTTCAAGCATGACGTTCATTCGTAGTTTCATATTAGGCTGGCCTCTTCCCCGTCCGGCTGCACCCCCTCGGTTAGAGAAACCACCCCTCCCTCTCCCGCCGCGATTTGCACTGTGTTTGTGGAGAGGGTCGGATTTGTAGGTGTGCAATGTCGATCGGGAGTACGCTTCGCGTTTCAGGTCGCGTAGGGACGATTCGCGGGGTTCAGAATCGTCTTTGTGTTCTCGGTAATGGTGAGAGTCACGGTGGCTACGAGAATTATGTCTGTCGGGGTGGTCGGAGAAGTTTTTTCTGTGCAGATGAGGCTGCTGATGGCGGTTGGCTGGCTCTTTTTGAGAATACCTGGAGCGCTTGTCGGCTTTCGGTTCAGGAACTTCATCGTCTTTTTCCTCAGAGTCTGACTGCGACTCGATACCCTTCCATTCAGATTCCTCTTCACCCTCTTTTTCTTCATTCTCCTCGTCAATTTCCCATGGTTTTGTAGATGGCAGTCCCTGCTCAGCATATAGCTTTCTTTTCTCAGCTTTCCATTTACTCTTGATCTTTGTTTTCTCTATCCATTCCTTCTTCAGCTTTTTGGCTGTGAAACATATCAGAATGGCTGTTTCGCTGCAGTACAGACTGGCGGACCTCGTTGAATCGGAAGATGAGGGAAGGTCGGCGGCTGCTTTCGCTTCCTAGGGTTCGGCGGTTCCATCGCGGTGGTGTACAGGGCGGTGAAGCCAAAAATAGGACACGGCGCGGAGCTTACGTCAAAGGCTGTGTAAAGATTAAACTCCGCCCCAATCAGTCCAGATTTGGAGTCACCTCGACGTTTTTATATATAAGCGGCCGCCAGTTGAATCCCTTCGATTAACAACCACCACTCAGTTCCCCCTCCTCGTTTCTTCTACCCCTTTCTTTTATCCTTGTTTCCCCCCGACTTTTTATGAGCGTACAGAACCTCAATACTTTCGGTAAGCAGAGAACCTCCTTGCTTCAGTTTTCGATCGCTTGGAATGTTTCACGTTGGAGTGTGGACGGTGCAGAGGAAATGGCGGGCGCGAAGCTGTATTTCTGGAAGGCGATGACCAGTGGAATGAATTCACGGCTGCAAGGTCTCCCGATCATACGTGGAAGGGCAGCTAGGAGCAATCGCTATTTCCCAGGCGGGCGTTAATCCACCCTCACCATTCATCCCTGGCGATTTCGAAATAGGGTGTCGAGATCCAAAAGCTGACGAGGAATTATTGCTTTTAGATCCCTTTGCTGACGAAGGGGACCCGCTTGCCGATACTCAGGACGTTGGGTCTACCACCGATTACATTCACATCCGTATCCAACAACGAAATGGAAGAAAGACGTTGACCACTGTGCAGGGTATCCCGAAGAGTGAGTGTCTGTTCAATGTCTGCGTTGCTCGTTGAGGGCAATTCAGGTTCTACCTTTTTTTTTTCACACTTTTCTCGCGACTGTTGACTGACATCCATCATTATCAGTCTATGATCTCAAGAAGATTCTGAAGGCATTCAAGAAGGTGAGTTTTATAACGTTGCGTGTGATATCTCAAGCTGACATGTATCTCGGATCTAGGATTTTGCCTGCAATGGCACTCTCGTCGAAGACGAGAAGATGGGACGAGTAATCCAACTTCAAGGCGACCAGCGTGCGAAGATCTCCAACTTCCTTGTAGACAATGGAATAGAGAAATCCACCATCAAGGTGCACGGTTTCTAAACACGATTATCAAGTTGCAGGCTACTCTGGCACTAGTGATTTCGCCTCGTGTTCCCGTGCCGTATTCCATATTCTCAGGTGTCCCTCCGATTCTCCCAACCTCAAGCCCGTATATTATTTATGGGTCTTAGAAGGTACTTGGACTCTCCACTTTCCCCACTCCAGGGGTAGGTACCGCGTATCCAACTTACGACCGGAATCGATGACTGTATATCTCTTTATTGTGCCTACTCGTACTTGCATGTATTTCGTACAGTTTTATCCAACAAGTTCGATATTGAAAGCGAGGGCAGACTACTTGATTTTGTCTAATGGTCTGAGAAACTGTCAGTACCTCGAAGACGAACCATCTGGAACAGTCCTGACCTGTTGAAACCTCCGCGTCTATTCATGTACTGTCGCCATGTCCGGACCTTTTTCACGTTGGCTGTCCCCTCTTGGTTTCCGAGGACATGCTTGCCCTGATAGACAATATCAGTTCCAAGGGCGCCTTGAGCGTAGGTTAGGGAAGACTTGCCTTGGTTGAGCCGAATCCTCCGATACCCATCATGGCCATCATGGCAGCCTCGTCCTCGTTTTCGACTTCCATAGTCTCGCCTTCTTCTGCACCGTCATTGTCTGCGTCCGTCGGTCTCCCATCAGGATTTGGTTTTGAATTCGGGGGATGTGACACTGGAAAAGACAATGTCAAGTTCCGTCAAGCTGTCAAGTTGAGCTATTAGCAAAATACCTTCTCTATTCCCTGAGCCGCTTGGGCCATTTGGTGATTTGGTGGATGAATGGGGGCGGGGAGCGCTATCTCGACGGTCGTCGCGGTCCCTATCCTTGTCATGATCTCGTTCCCGGTTCCGTTCTCGTTCCCTGTCCCTCTCGCGGTCACGGTCACGGTCTCGTTCTCTCGAACGATCTCTATAATCCCTGTCATCCCTTCTTCGACGGTCGTCTCGTCTGTCCGGAGGTCGGTAGTCGCTTCTGTAGTCTAACGCCTGCGATGAGTTTAGGTTCCTAGTGAACACCACAAGAAGCAGACAAACCTCGACGGTCGCGGTCATGATCCCTGTCCTTGTCTCTTCGAGGGCTCCGTGAGCGCCTTCTTGGAGAGTGATCACGTCCCCCGCCTCTTCCCCCTCCGCCCCGCGAATAGCGTCCTCCTCTATCCCTGTCTCTATCCCTGTCCTCTCGTTCCCAGCTGCGGTCTGGGCGTTTATCAGGGCGTGTCGACATAAGTTAATGTGTTTATGTAGGTTAACAAGATAAATGCGAAAAATGTAGAAGAGAAGGAGAAGGTACAATGAAGAGAGCCGACTCCGGAGGACGGCCTCGAGGTGACGTGACGATGTGACCGAACTTCTGGATTCGGCAAGCAACCTCTTTCACGGGTACCCCAACCTCCAGGCCATTTGGAATCCTGGTTTCGTCGCGTTTAGCGTGTTTTCGGGGGCTTGGAAGATGCTGATATGAAATTTTTGAGTAAAGGTCTGTCTTCCGGGCTCTTTTCGGGAAGGTCTTCCTTACTCTGCGCTAGCTCTCCAAAATGCAAACCACGTTCGCCTCAAAAACCTACCACCGTTGACTACGACCAAGGAACTGAAGAGTATCTTGATGCAAAATGGACTGAAAGGAGTTGAAAATGGTCAGTCTCCTATCACTCTTGCTTGAGCGGGGCATCGTACTGACGAGAGGTCCAGTTGCGCTATTGTACAAACGGTTTCGACCGACGAACGAGGCTCTTGTAGCTTTGAAGACTCCGTCAAGCTTAGAGAGTCAATGGGACGTGTTCAAGCACCTGGAAATATATGGGATGAAGATCAAAGCCCAGCCTGTTATCCCGGAAGAAGGTTGGGATTTGTCGAACGGGAAACGGTCTAGAGGGCACAAAGGCAGGAAAGACGCAGCAGAGCGTGGCATCTGGGATGGCGATGGTCCGAATGCAGGCATCCGCGGTTTGAATGTGGAACGGACAGTGACTATGTGGGGATTCCCTGGGAAAGCGACTATCGAGGCTGTCGAGAAGTTCTTGGACAGTTTCCAGGTTTCAAAGACTAGCGACGGCGAAGCTATGATTTACAAATTTCCACTGTAAGTCTCCCAGTTAAGTCGCTGTTCTCTTCTAACTCTCGCCAGGCCTCCGGGTGCACATTCTCTGTATTCGCGCTTTGTCGTTGTCCTCGATTCCGAAGACGAAGCTCAGCGAGTGGTAGACGCCCTTCACATGTCACAGCTGCCAGGAAAACCACATATTATATATGCACAAGCAATATATTGATAAATTACACGAGCTGAAGGACGAATGGCAAGCGAAGAGTCCAATATTGAAAGATACAGTTCAGAGCCTTTCTGCTTCCGCTTCTTCGACACGGGAACGAGTGGCCTGCAGAAGACGTTAACTATGGCTCTAACATGATGAAGGACGAGACTCACGTTTCGAACATTGTCCCCGTCGTCGTCTGGCGACCGTCCTCGCTTGAGCTTATTTTCTTCGGGAGGAGCTTCAGATTGCTTCCAATCGCCACCGCCGCTGGCCACAGCGCCAGGGCCGTCCTGGGCATCGGCATAACGTTCCTCGACCTCTCTCCGCCTTTCGATCTCCAGTCGCTGAGCTTGGGCACCCCATCCTCCTCGACCGGGGTCGTAGTCTTGTCTGTGTTCGTCTCTTACCTGTCCTCCGCTCTTTCCGCGTCCGAATTGTCGTCCTTCCTTATAGCCGAGGTCCAAGTCGCACCGGATGATTCGTTCGTCGAGTTTTGTACCACTGACGTAGCGCATGCTTGCAAGTGCTTCCGCATGGGTATAGTACTCGACGAAACAGAAACCGCACGGTGTCCTGCAAGAAGACTGAGAGAAAGCCAGCGGTGAACTTTGACGTGACCTACCTTGTATTCCTATCTAGACCCATGATAATACGCTTGATGCCTCCACCATCTTCAGGACTGGTACATTTCGTGAAAACCTCATATATCTGCTCTTCTGTCGTATAAAAGCTCAAGTTACCAACCTGAAAAGAGCGAGTTCAGTATTCCGTTCTTCCTCCTCTCTAGCTCAAAGAGGCGCCCCGCGATGCATAAATGACCTACATAAAGAGTTGTCGACTTCTCCAGTAGTTCAGCTTGCTTCTGCCGGTCAAGACGAGCTTGAGAGTCCTTGTAATTCGAAGGCTGGTCCAATGATGAAACTACATGAGCCATTATGTCTTTTCACCTTCAAAACAGCAACCCCCGTCGTTCGTCAGTCAAAAGCTCGCGACCGAAACCGTCGTCGGGCTTTTGCTGAATCCAGATAGGTTCCCACGCCCGGGCCGTCCGGAGTCCGGACCCCGTAGATTGAACGCGTCCAAGCCGCGTCACCCTTTCATTTCCACTTTCAACTCTTCCAGTCATGGATGAAATCGGTATTGTATGCATTCAATTATGTTTCAATAGTAGACCTGGTCTCAATATATGCTGTAGGAACCCACCTTTGAGAATGTCGTTCAAGACAAAGCTACACTTTACTCCGATCTAGAGGAGGACTTGTACATTCGATACAAGAAGCTCGCGCGACATCTCGAGATGCTCGATATCCAGGAGAGCTATATTAAAGACGAACAAGCCAACCTCAAGCGAGAACTCATCCGGGCACAGGAAGAAGTCAAGCGTATCAAGTCCGTTCCATTGGTTATTGGGCAGTTCCTCGAACCTATCGACCAGAACACTGGTATCGTTGGCTCAACAACGGGGTCCAATTATGTCGTGCGGATATTGTCGACTCTTGACCGGGAACTTTTGAAGCCTTCGTCGTCGGTAGCCTTGCACCGACATTCGAATGCATTGGTGGATATTTTGCCTCCGGAGGCGGATTCCTCGATTACTATGCTTGGGCAGGAGGAGAAGCCTGATGTCTCATACCAGGACGTTGGCGGTTTGGATATGCAGAAGCAGGAGATTAGGGAGGCTGTTGAGCTCCCTTTGACTCACTTTGATCTTTACAAGAAGATCGGTATTGACCCACCACGAGGTGTACTTCTCTATGGACCTCCAGGTGCGCTCTCTTCGGTCGTATGAATATAACGATGCTAATTCAGCTCCAACACAGGAACTGGAAAAACCATGCTTGTCAAAGCCGTCGCTCATCATACAACGGCATCCTTCATCCGTGTAGTAGGAAGTGAATTCGTGCAGAAGTACCTCGGTGAAGGTCCCCGTATGGTCCGAGATGTCTTCCGACTAGCACGAGAAAATGCCCCGTCCATCATCTTCATTGACGAAATCGACGCTATTGCTACCAAACGTTTCGATGCCCAAACTGGTGCCGACCGAGAAGTCCAGCGAATTCTCATTGAGTTGTTGACACAGATGGACGGTTTCGACCAGGGCAGTAATGTCAAGGTAAGGGCACTCGACGTTTTCCAATCAAAGCACTCATTGATATCCTCATAGGTCATCATGGCTACTAACCGTGCCGACACTCTCGATCCAGCCCTTCTTCGACCAGGTCGTTTGGACCGAAAGATTGAATTCCCCCACCCCTCTCGTCGAGAGAAGCGACTGATCTTCCAAACCGTAACGAGCAAGATGAACCTTGGACCCGACGTCGACCTGGAAGATTGTGCGTCTCGTTCAATTTTTTGTTATAACTCTAACTGACCATCGAAATAGACGTTTCTCGCCCGGACCGATTGTCATCCGCCGAAATTGCATCAATCGCACAAGCTGCCGGTTTGCAAGGTTCGACTATCATCGTTCTCTTGCTATTTCTTAGCTGACATCTATTGCAGCTGTACGCAAAAATCGATATATCATTCTCCCAGTCGACTTTGAAGAAGCGTGGAAAGTAAGTTGTTTGTCTGTATTTGTGCCGCCTCTGAATGATGGCTCATCTCCTCGTGCCTTTTTTTCTTTTCTTCCACCAACAGCAAACCGTCAAGCGTACCGACGAGACGCTCGAGTTCTGTAAGCATTTTTCTTTCTCTTCTCTTCTCCCTCTTCTCATCGTCGTCCGCAGACCGGTAGATATTGTCCTTGTAATGGTGAGTTCCTCGCATCCATCCCGACGTTCCTTCGCTCATATCCTCCCAGCTAGATTCCCTGTATCATACTTCGCAATACCTATTCTTTTTCATTTCTGGAGCCATTTTTGCGTGAATACCCTTTCTTCGAATATGCTCTTCCACTTTAGCGTTTCTCCTATTCTACACGACGGAGTTGCGCCCATTCAAAGGAGCAAGATAAATTTAGCTTCGGCTTTCTGGCCCTGTTTCCTGTCCCTTCCGGTATTCTATATACCACAACAACACATGGACTCGTCTGTGTGTCGCTAGAATGAAGGGAGAGCCCTGGGTTTAGATACATCTCAATTATGTAGATAGACTATCAACTCGTTTTTCGTTATATTTGGTAAGCAAGATTGCTCTTCGTCGCCGCCTACAGCGTACTGAGCTTATCCTCTAGTTTAACATCAATGGAATGAACCTGTTTTTCAAATAAGCCAAACGGATGGATGTCTGATTTCTGTTGCTTTCCAACACTCTGGACGGCGTTTAATAAACCCACACGCACGTTCTCATTTTATGGGAGCTAGATTTATAAATTCGTCATCCTGTTCTTTGGGATGAAAGCCCATGTGTTGTTCGTTGCTCTTAATATATTGGAGTAATTTGAAGATGTGTTGGGTGATATCCATGCTTCTACTTCCCGTAGCTTTGCAATAAAACTTCTTTGGGCGCATTCTCTTGGTCGAATCACGGGCTGCTTGCAAATTTTTGTCCAAAGCAAAGGGCAACATTACGGGAATAGAACGAAAGATACAGCATTATCCAGAACCATGCTGCAATGCATGTAAGTACAAGGCGTCATAGCGTGCGGATAGTTAGTTAGCATCGTAACGATTCGTGGTATAGGATAAAATATCGTGAAGAAGTCAAAAAGGATAGGATAGGAGTACACGAAGCAACAGGAAAACGTCTACTTGTTGGCAGTTCGAGCGACTTTAACGAGAGCCCTAATTCTCGACCGCCATCCGAATCCATACAGGAAGCGGACAAGGTTGCTTGAGAATTCCCTGAAAAACGTGTCATCAACATATTCACGCTGGGATGAAATGAACTATAACAGAACATACCAGCTTGAGGATATCGAGTGAAGAGGATAATCGAGTACTTTGGGGATAGAAGTGCTGATCCACCATCGGTCTGTGATGATAGCCTTGGAGTTTGTCAAGGAACGAAGACCTTCTGGGCCGCCTGTAGGGGAATGTAAGTATCTCTTCGGAATAATGAAGTGACTAGTATGCGTACCGAATCGTCCGTAACCGCTGCTTTTGGTTCCACCGAACGGTAGATCTTGGCTGTAAAGGGTGTGAGCATAGAGTTTCTTGTTTCATAGATGTGCAGAAGACATACTTAATCTGCGGAGGAAGATTAGAGACCCATCAGAATCGGATTGAAGATATCTGACTTACATAGAACACGCCGAAATCGTTGATAGAAACCATTCCACATTCCAACTTCTTTGCAACTTTGACGCAGACGTCCTGATGGGGACCGAACACGCTGGCACCCAAACCGTATTTTGTATCGTTGGCAATTTCAATGGCTTCCTCGATCTTGTCATAGGGCATGAAAAGAGCGATAGGCGCAAAGACTGGAGACAATAACGTTTAACCAATGGCGGCCAGAGGGTCGAAATGACTAACCTTCTACGTTTGCAATCTCCATATCCTTGGAAACAGGGCCAACGACAGTGGGAGAGAAGAAGTACCCGTTTTCGAGATAGACATGGTTGTATGGTTTACCACCAATAACCACGGCACCTCCTTCCTCGGCGTCGTGAATCACTTTCTCCAAGCCACGGAAACGGTCAGCGTTAATCATTGCCCCTCCATCGACCGTGGAGATGTAACCTTCAGTCGTTGGTGCAAGGACAGAGCCGACACGGAATTTGGAAACTTTATCTTCGAAAATGTCCCAAAGTTCATCGTACAAAGAGGAGTGGACAATAATACGCTCGATACCAATGCAATTTTGACCCATGTTTTGACTAAAAGCCAATTAGCTGCAAAATCTTTCTAATGAGATAAGAAAGGCGTACTAAACACCGCGGAGAATAATAGGTGCAATCTTGGGGATATCGGCACCTGGTAGGATGATGGACGGGTCCTTTCCACCAAGTTCGAGAGTAACAGGAGTTAAGTGCTTTGTCGCGGCCATAGCAACCTTTTGCCCTTATTAGTTTACTGTCAGTTCGAGCGAAGAAGAAACGCGTACTTTACGGCCAACAGTGTCCGACCCGATGAAGGTGATATGCTTGATTTCAGGAGATTGAATAAGAGAATTAGCTTCGTCAGGGTAGCAGCAAACAAGCTGGACGAGCTCGGGATCGTGACCACAAACGCGAAGGCATTCTTGGATAGCTTCAACGAACCAGCTAGTTGACCATATGACGTTCTCGGAGCACTTCAAGACAACACCGTTGCCAGAGAAAATGGAGGCAATGATGGGTGACCAGGCGTTGTGGAGAGCTGAATACAAAGCGATTAGTACAGGAGAAGTATCGTGGCCGAGAATACTAACGGTAGTTCCAGGAAACAATTGCAGCGACGACACCGAGAGGCTCGTAATGCACCTCGGACCTCTTATAGGCCATCATCAAGTTGCTCTTTCGCACTTCAGGGCGAAGGGCGTCTTCACCATAATTCATAATCCATTCCAGTTTCGAACATGTCGTAAGAATCTCTCCGAGAGACGCATCGATTACTGTAATTCGGTCAATTCAAACGGTTCCAACGGCCTGCACAAATCTACGTACAAGTCTTGCCAGTGTCTCGGCATGCAACCTTAGCGCAAAGCTCTTGGTTATCAACCAGCCATTTCAGAAGACTCCGCAAGACCCGTCGACGCTGTGTGAACGAAGTATGCTTCCATGTCCGTTGGGCTCCTTTGGCTCTCTGGATCTTGGTCTCAATAAGCTCGTCGTCGTCGGCAAGAACGGTGGCGAGATGAAGGCTGGTAGCAGGGTCAAAGCAGGTGATATATTCCCTTCCTGGGAGGGCCAATGGTGGCATGATATCGGAATTGGTTTCGTGCGATCGGATGGAAGGGTTCTGGATAGGTAAACTAACCCAGCTGGGATCTGCAGCCTTTGGGCGTATGAGACGCAGGGGCCATTTCCAACATATATGAAGACATACCAATGGAGGAGTAATCTCAAAGTGCAAAGGCGAATTGTGGAGTTTCTGGTATCGTTCATAAACCAACCAGATACCGATAGCAAAGAATAAAGTCAGAGGGTATATTGGGTCTAGCCCTTGCCTCGGAACGTCGTCAAGATCCCTACCCAGGTTCGTGGTGAGGTAGGGGTGGTTCATCAGGTTTATTAACCTGTCCATGGTCGTAAGGGATGCTGCAGAGCAAGTTGAGTTCAAGGAATTTCGTCCAGCGGCAAGTCGAACACGCGACTCCGGTCACGAACCAAACAATTCACGATCATGTGATGCCAGCTATGTTACAGGGGGCGCTTGTCCCGACTCGGAAACCTGCCATCGTTCCTGAGGCGCGCTAAACCGTCGAGTAGACGCGCTGAAAAGTTGTATCTGCAGGCCGGAAGACGTACACAGGAATGCTTAAATCATTGCGCACGCTATCCTCCAATGCAAATGCAACGGACTTACTGCCCGTATTGACAAACCATCTATCATCTAATGCATCTAACATCCCTTATAGCACACTCGAGACGAAACTGTGTGTATGATATGGGGTATAAAGAAAAAAAAATGCAACGATACAGAAGACAAAGACATCCGACACTGTATAGCGAAATTTAGCGATTATAATAGCTTGAAGTTATCATCGTGACCAAACGAGCGGACGGTGAATGCAAAAAGAACCTTCGATACCTGTATCACAGGGATTAATGTTGTATGCTAATGCCACGTCAATGACGAGAAAGTATAAAAGTTTGCGCGAGTCCACAATAAATGTGAGAAAAGCATATGAGCCGTCCAAAGAATTGGAGGCGTTGCAGGCACAGAGAAATACTTCCGCACCAATGATTAGCTTGTTGTAGTATCCTCCACGCTCTTGAAGCTTGCTGATGAGTCCTTTGTTCGACCGGCGGCGGCACCAATCTTTTTTGGTCCTGACGTTGAACTCTTGTTTTTCTTGTGTTTTTTCTGCTTATTATCGGTGGTCGGATCAGAGGATGATGTACTGTCGCTTGGGTTGACACCGTTTAGTACTGATGGAGCTTCCGCTGGGATTTCGTCAGAGGCGTCACCGGATGACCCGCCGCCACCAATCAAGCGGATACTTGTACTACTGGAATTCAATATATCTTCGCCAGATTCACCTCCCGACAGTGATGCATCGGAATGCGACACACCGTTGGTTTGTGGATTTGTCGTGGGGTGGAGGGGAATGGAGGTAATCGAAGGCGTGGACTCCGTCATGAGATCGGGGATAATAGGAGGGGGAGATGGAGCAGTCGGGGTCGTGTTTGTTGAAAGATCGAACACTTTAGAAATTGATGGGGCAGATGTGTCTAATGGCGGAGGAGGAGAGAGTGGAATAACGGATGAGTCAGAACTTTCGCGTAAAAGTGGTGACAACGGTTCCCGAGCAGATCTTCGCTTTGAGCTGACCAACGCGATCTCTTCCTGCAGATCCGGACGACCAGGGCCGCGACCAGCTTCAAGGTCGTAATCGCTGCTGGATTCGTTTGGTGAAGAGGGGTCGATGTCTTGCTGTGTGGGGAGATCGACTGGCCGAGGGGCTGGCGGCTTCGTCACGGAAATTGTTGGGACGTTTGATCGCGACTTTCCGTGAGGCGTGGTTGAAGTGCTGGCAACCGGAGGAATGGCTTCGTCTTCCGTGATTACGGGAATAGGAATCTCGGCGCCGCTCCCGTCATAACTCAGCTCAGCAACACCCAAACCAACATTTTCCTGCTCGTAAAGTTAGTCTGTGGAAAAGTCAAAACAAATGGCACATACCGTATCCTCAAGTGGCTCTTGATGGTAAGGGAATTCTGGCAAAAGGCCTACTTCGTACCATTTACGCAGGCTTCGATCGCCCCAAGCCTCTAACACACTCCAGCCTCTGTAATCGCCGATAAGGCGGAGACCTCCCGCTGTACCAGAGTCTCCTCCACCATCACCTGCACCATGGCCGCTGCCGTCGTGGTAGTAACTCTCGTAGCCGATACCATCTTCACTGCCTTCACTGTTATCCCCAGCACCGATCTCGAAGCCTTCTCCACTCTCAAGTTCATCGGCAAAGGCGGCCAACCACTTCCCCCATCCACCCAAACCATCACCGTTCCACAGGACAACCTTGGTATCAAAGTCACGACCGAAGATGATAACTTGGCCGACAGAACCTTCTTGACCAGGGTTCATGTCGACGCCGACATAATTGCCAGCCTTGTCTGCGATTAGCGGTATCCATCCCCGATTTGAGTAGTCCAGTCGAATCCACCGTGGAGGGATTGATTGCATCAGCTCCAGCAGCCGGGGATTTGCGCCCGTGTTAGTGTCTTCATCAACTTCTCGCCAGAAACGCCATTCTTCCAGGACGTTTTCCATGGGGAGGAGTGTTAGACCGAAAAAGAGACCCTCCGAGCAACCGGCCGCTGACTCGGGCTCCTGACCATCCACACAAAGATAGGATTCCCGTACTGCGGGAGGAAGTGTGATACCGAGGTTGAGTTCTATTTCAGAAAGGTCTTGAGGTAAAACGCCGTAGTTGAGCGTGTCGCCCAATTCGGGGTACTCGCGGTTGAGCCAGACGCGGAGCCTGTTCCAGGTATGGGCCAGGGGTGGATACAAGTTGTTAGGCAAATGAGGTGTATGGAGAGGATCCATATGGGTTGGCAAAATGCTAGCTGAACCCTGCCGAGAAGGTGTAAGACTGTTCATAGACACGGTCAGGTTGTTATCTAACAGAGCCGATTGAGAAAGAGCATGCTCACGGCGAAGGAATGTAGCCATACTGCCCCTTTGACTGTTGGGGGGGATATGTGTATGCGGGACTGGTAGGGTCGATATCAGGAGTATGGAGTGCATCAGGATTGAAGGCATCTGGGTGGGAGCCAAGGCCAGGAGACGACGTTGGCAGCGAGAATGCGTCATGGGTCGAGGACAAAGCCTGACCCTTCCGAGCTCGCTGGGACGAGTCGAAGGACGACAAGAACGACGATAGCCATCCCATTGAGTTCGAGTCTTTGTTCGCTGTGGGCTGTCGGTGGTCGCTATGAAAACGTCCCTAATGGTCGCTGGCGGAGTTCATCAACCACAGCAGACCGCAAATCCACTGATTATGTAAGGCCTCACCCATGCAACTTCCATCTCCCCCTGCCCTCCAGTCTGCCCAACTGCCTTGTGGCCGTACAGTCAAGAATAGGCTTGCAAAGGTATGCACAGTCATATGCGACAGTCTGGCTCTCATTCTGTCCTTAGGTCGCTTTATACGAACATCTGGCCCTGTTCAGCGGAGGACCACCCAACGAGTACCACTTTGCTATCTACTCAGAATGGGCCAAGCACGACTGGGGCATGGTCTTCACTGGCAATATCCAGGTCTCAAGTGAACACCTCACCTTTGGACGCGACATTACCCTGCCTGACGAATTTTCGGAAGAGACTCTCGCGCCATACCGTCATCTTGCCTCTTTAATCCAAGGGAGAGACAATGGTCGCGACGAACCGAACCGTCCGTTGGCAATCGTGCAGCTCAGCCATGCTGGGCGCCAGTCTATGAATCTCTTGGGTGGACGCGGACTATTTCAGCCTCCCCTTGGACCGAGCCCCATCCGTGTTGGAAGCAATTCTTCCAGCCAAGGCCTCATCGCAGAGGGCTTTCATCGCGCTCTGTTTTCTGTTCCTAAAGAAATGAACTTGGAAGAGATCGAGCATGCCATCTCTCGCTTCGTCTATGGCGCTAAAGTTGCCCACGAGGCAGGCTTTGATGGAGTTGAGATTCACGCTGCGCACGGATGTACGTTCTCTCCTATTGTGGTATCCCAGAATAGCTTAGCTCTCAACCATCCAGATCTTGTTGCCCAATTCATCTCTCCCAAGGTTAGTCCTCACTCCCATTGGTGTGAAAACTGAACTGACATGCATCATTCCACCAGTCAAATAAACGCACTGACCAATATTCCTTGGCACACGGAGATGGTTTGCAACTGCTTCAAACCATTGTATCTCGCATCCGAGAAGCAGTCCCAGCCAACTTCGTGGTTGGAGTCAAACTTAACGTCAGCGACTACTCCGACGATCGTCCCATAGAGGAACAACAGGAAAGGGCCTTGAACCACATCCTGACCGTCGCACAATGGGGTGGAATCGATTTCATCGAACTAAGCGGTGGCGATTATGAGACTCCAGGTCTGTTCAATCTTCATACAATTTTAATCACAGAACCCTGATAGTTCAACTTTCATAGAATTCATTTCGGCGTCTTCTAAATCAAAGAGACAAGCTTTCTTCTCAAATATGTCGCAAAAGGCTGTCCAAGCACTCGAGAAGATGCCTCGAAGCCTGGCATCTCCTCCGCTTCCGCTCATCATGCTCACCGGAGGATTGAGGACTCCTGCACTGATCCATGCGGCGCTCGCATCCGGACATGCTCAACTCGTTGGCATCGGTCGCACCGCCATTCTCTGCCCAGACATACCCGTCCAGTTGCAGAAACTCGGCGGCGATCCAAGCCAATGGCCTAACAGGTTCTTTGTTCCCGAACCTACTTTCGTCAGACCCAAAATCTTCGAACGCCCGGTACTCAGTTGGTTGTGGGACTCCTTCCCTAAGATCAGCTTGATGGGTGCAGGGGTGAATGTCTCTTGGTACGAAGTTTCCATCCGTTATTTGGCGGAGAAGATTTTGGATCCTGCGAGTAAAGCGCCGTATCCAGATTACAGCGTCGGTGGTCTGGGAGGTGTTATCTATATGTGGACATGGACTGCTTGGAGAGCGACCACGAAAAACCAGGCCCCTCGCTCGCTCTTTTCTTGGACAACCTTGATTGTGGTGACTGTCCTTTCGGGAATTAGCTCCTACTGTGCAAATCGATACAGTGGAGGTTCAGTGTTGTCCAAGCTCAAACTGAATTGAATTTTCAATCGGTAGACGTTATAGTGCATAATTTTTTATAAATTGTATATTCGCTCCTGCTAGGATATATAGATATGCTCCGGGTAGTTCATATGTGTGTGTGCGTGCACAGTAGATACCTATTGGTTGGGAATTTGATACCACTTAAACATCTGAATTGGTTGATGAGCATCTCCAATGCAGAAGCAACCCTGAGAACCCAGATGGATACTCACCACATGTTGCACTGTATTGTTAGCGTACGTCCTGAACGCATTGACATCTCCTGTGTAGTAGATGCGATCGTCCATCACAGCAATCTCAACATCAACATATGCTGAGACAAGAGTTAAGGGGTCAAAACAAGCCGTACAGAAGAGAGCAACTTGCCTCCGTCCGTGTTGACCCATTGAGCTTGGATTTCGTCTTCGTCGGGATTATAAGAAAACTTGAAATGGTGGTCCATCCACGACCTTTTGCAAACAAGATAGACAAGGTACATACCACATTGGATTCATACATGAACGACTTTTCGGTGTCTTGTTGCATTATCGATCCTGCTGGAGCTATATATACAGAGCCATCAGTTACAACTGCAAGGGAGCGTCAGATCACAGAGCTGAAACTGACAAGAAAACCTAGTGTGTCTGGCCAGATGGAAACTAGAAACGGTAGACGAGGATTAAGTTCGCACAAGAAACTGTACCTAAAATCAAAGAGACATACTTTGGTGATAACTTTGCGAGGTTGGATCCCATTTGGCCAGAAATAATGGCCAGACGTTCATTTGAAGCCTAATCGAAGGTGAGGTTAGACGCCCACGTAAATAATGGAAAGTCTTCGGTCCTATCCTAGACCAGAAAACTCACTAGTGAAGTTATCTCCATCAACGGCCCATCAATGTTAAAAGCGTAGAGGGTAGCATCCTTCTTCGACTTGACCACCTTATAGCAAGCCAGATAACCCAACAGAGAACCCGGCTCCACGCCGGCCTCGTGGACTGCGATATGTCCTTTATTCGCAAACCTACCGACACCCTCGAGTTAGGGACCGGGCACAAAAAACGGGAGACATAGCGAACGCACTTCGAAGCTAATGAATCGGGTTCTGGACCGGGATTGCAATTAGAACCCTTTTGGGGAAGGAAAACAATGGTGAGTGTAACTCGGGCAACTCACTCATAACAGCCTGAGCGCCATTCAGGCCGATGCGTTTCTTTTGCAAAAGGGCCAAGGGAGGGTTAGGTGGCAGCCCCAACTGTACTCGGAGCTCATTTTGCTTCAGTTCATCTGGTGTGTACAGAGACTGGTCGTAGGGATTGGAATCCAGCGCCCGGATCGAAGCAGAGAACAACAGGGTGAAGAGAATAGTAAGCACAATAGATTTCATCCTGTGGGTTATAGCGATGGCATAGTAGAGTAGAGTGGAAATGGTTTGCGGAGAAAATCAGGAGGCAGCCTGTTGCCGGTGGGAAATGTCATTGTTTTCGTGTTCTGCAACAAAATGTTGGTGACACAGGATTTGATGAAGATAGGGGACTTAGGCTCAGATTGGGCACAAACACGACCATCGTGGATTTGAGGAATGAAGTCACACCGCTACTCCACGCAGGGAATGAGGTCGTAAACTACTATACATATGAAGTAACCCTCTAATTTCTGGGGTACAACATAACTATGAGAAAGTACCCAAGTTGCTTCGGACCTTGAAATCAGCCTCTGTCTTCGCTCTTACTTCGTCGACGGTGACTCCCTCCGCAAGGTCAATAAGCTCTAACTCGCCAGCGTTCCTGTCAACATCGAAAGCAGCCAATTCGGTAATGATGGTGCTAACAGCCCTAGCGCCAGTCAGAGGAAGCGAGCACTGTTTGAGGATCTTGGACGCTCCCTTCTTCGAGCAATGCTCGAGAACAGCGATGACCTTGGTCTTATCTGGGTTGGAAACGAGGTCCATGGCTCCACCGATGCCTTTGAAAGGTTAAAGGATTGATGAATCAGACGCGGAGAAATGGAAGCCGGGAAGATGAGGTGTACCTTTGAGAAGCTTTCCTGGAATCATGAAGTTGGCGATATCGCCCGCTTGAGAAACTTCCATTGCCTTCCCAATTGTGTGAGCGGAAGGCATAACCATGAGCCTAAAGACACTTACACCAAGGACAGCGATATCGACATGTCCACCACGAATCATAGCGAAAGACTCGCTAGAATCTGGGAATGCTACGATTAGATGCAGTGGTCGATAGTCATCATGTCTGAAGCATACCAAAGACGGAGGCACCAGGGACCAAAGTAACAGTCTCCTTTCCAGCGTTAATGAGATCGCTGAAGTGGCCAATCAGAACACATCTATAAATGAGAAGCAGGATTCCACTTACGCGTCAAGTTGCTTTTCAGTAGGGTACGGGCCCATTCCAAGGATACCGTTTTCACTTTGCCACCACACCTTGACACCGGGCTGCAAGTATTCAGGAATGAGGGTGGGGATGCCAATACCAAGGTTAGCATAGTAGCCATCCTTGAATTCCTTAGCGGCTCGTCTGGCGATACGTTGTCGGACGGCAAGGGCAGCAGCCTTCTCAGGAGAAAGTTTGGCACTCTCCTTACCTGAGCTTGCCAGAGTAAAGATTTCGATCTTCTTCTCTATGGTTGCGGGAACAACACGGTCGACGTAGATACCGGGCAAGTGAATTGCATTTGGAGAGAGTTCACCAGCGGGTACGATGTGTTCAGCCTAATTTGATGTAATAAGGGCCAGCTTGAAACGGAATCGGTTTACTCACCTCGACGATAGTCAATTTCGCGTTCTTGCCCATTGCAGTGCTAAAGTTCTGGGAGGCATATCGGAAAACAACGTTACCAGCCTCATCAGCTTTCCATGCATGGATAAATGCGACGTCTCCTGGAAGGGCACTTTCCAAAATGTATCGTCGTCCATTGATTTCGCGTCCTTCTTTTGGGATTCCGCCGATAGCGATACCGTTCTCCGCTCCTCCATCGTTGTATCTTTGAGGAATGGTGCCTTCCTCGATAGCGGTGTTGGCTCCGGTAGGAGTGAAGAATGCGGGAATACCAGCGGCATGGGCCCGTAAACGTTCTGCAAGGGTTCCTTGAGGCACCAATTCTAGGGTAATCTGCCCCTTGAGATACCTGTTCTCAAAGTTCTTGTTGCTGCGACAGGAATGAGAACTTGTCCTTTCCTTACGACAGGGACACCAACCTTCCAGGGTAGGAAGCGATGATTCTGGACAGTTGATTGCTGTTCAAGAGTATATCTAATCAGAGAATTAAGACATGGCAACCTCGGTGGACTCATGATATATCAGACCTAGTCCCGATCCGTGATTGCCTGCATTGTTCGACACACCAGTCAAGTTAGCAACATCCTTACGTTTGGCCAATGCCAGGAGTAGCGTGTCTGTATCAGGTCTGAGTAGTAGGCTACCTCTTATGGCTGGCTACAGACCTGGAATTCCAGCAGCTCCGAATCCTGTCGAACCCTGGTCAGTGTAGTATGACCCCGGGACAGCCGAACCGGAACGAACCTCCACAGAGCAGTACATCGCCAGACTTGACATCCTTAACAGCCTCATCTGCCGAGTCCCAGACCTTCGTCTTGCGAGGTGTCTCGCCTTTGGAGGTTATACTGTAGCTTCTGTAGCTGAATGGTGCAAGTGTGGTCGGTCGCAGGTGCACGCGAGCGGCACAAGTTGACCGGAGGGTGTATCTTGCGGCCCAGAAGCTTGTCATTGCACTGAGTGGTATCGTGTAACAGGAGGTATAGGAACAAGGTCAATAAACAACAAACAAATGCAAGTTCAGGCGACAGCCTCCGACAGAAGACTGTGGCAGGTGCTGGGTCGAAGGAAACGGCACCAAAAGGCCCTTACCCGGCAGGCCGGACCTTGCAGCCCAACCCCCGTCCTTCATGAGTAATCCCGTGTCGCAATACCATCGTCTTGAGAGAATGTCTTCTTAAAAGGCAAATTTCGCGATCCCGAACCTGTCGAACCGCTACAACTATTATTCCGGGAATATCTGTGGGGAAATTATACTAGGGGACGTGAACGACAAATCTGATTGGCCGGTCATTGGCGGATTTCGCGGGCCGCCCCTATGCACAATATACGCAAATAACGCGCTCGCGTTTCCACGGTGTTCACGGTCAGCGTTGCGCTCCCAGACCACCTGCGTTCTACATTGAATCGCTCCGACATATACCACCTTAACTGCTGGAAAGTCTACGACACCCAGAATGGCTGACTGGACTGTATCCTCAAACGACGCCGTGACTCTTTCTCTAGGTACGAAAAATCCATAGTTGACTCCTGTAGGGATTTAACCTTGTCTCTCAGTGCGGGCTGAAGAAGACAAGAAATCGCTAGCAGAGGGCGAAATTTATGAAAAGTTTCACCCAACATTCACCTATCCGGTATATATGCCTTTCCTCGACTCCCCGTCTTCATCTCATACGGAATGGTAGATCTATGGAGAGCAAGAGACAATTTATGGCTATAAGGATCTCGTGATAGATGTAAGGAATCCTCGCATCCTCTAGTTGGATTGTAACCAAACTGCGGCAGGTCAAATTTGCATCAGGCTCGCTTGCCCAATACGTCTCAGTCAAATACCTACAGAAGCTACCGGCGTCCACTGTTGACGATCCAGAAGCGACATTGCAGGAATACATTCCTTCAGGTGAGAGCCCATACGCACAGATCCTGAACTCAATCTGAAAAACCAGTAGATTATTTCACGGATGAAGCTGCCTTTCAGAAGCAAGTACAAGTGGATGCCACCACATTCCGACCCAGCGGCCAGCTCGTTTATTCCTATCTCCGGCCTTCCCCCTCTTCTAAAGGAAAAGGCAAGGGCAGCGCTTCCACACACGTCCTAGAAGCTGGAAATGAGGATACCGTTGAATATGAAGTTTACCATGTACGTTCCGTCCTTTTTGTATCATCGCTAGACTCACCTCGTCCTAGGCTACATGGGATACACCTGGATTCAGGGAATACCATAGGCGGATGCAGTTATTCATCTTGCTTTATATTGAAGGAGGCTCATATATCGATGAATCAGAAGATACTTGGGAATTTATGGTGCTGTAAGTCTCATTCATTCCAGACCAAGTTGATCATAAGTACATAGCTCACACGTCCACCACAGCTACGAAAAGCGCAAACGGAAAGATGCTCCTCGTACAACAACATACCATTTCATGGGATATACTTCGCTATACCCTTTCTATCACTATCCTGAAAAAATCCGACTCCGCCTCAGGTAATGTGGGTACAGCTTATACTCTTATGTCCGCTAATAGTCCGCTACTACAGTCAATTCGTCATTCTAACTCCATATCAACGCGGTGGACACGGGTGTAAGTCCTAGTCCCCGTTGCCAAATTCAACCAATCTCATCATCCAATAGCCGAATTGTACAAAGCCGTCTACCAATACGTCGTTGGACAGCCGCACATTGCAGAGTTGACCGTTGAGGATCCAGCGGAAGCGTTTGAGGATCTGAGAGACAAGAATGATCTTAAAATGGTCCTTTCGAATGAGAAGTTCATGGAAGAGGGATTCGGTGGATCAACTTCATACGGAGGAGGACGAGTTGGTGGTGTTGGAAGAGCCGGTCGAAGCGGTGCAGGCGGTAGGACAGTGAAGAAAGGCAAGATGGGACCACCTACCGACAGGGCATGGGCAGAGAAATGGAGACGAGACCTCAAAATAGCTGGTGTAAGTGATAGCACTTTTGCCGGCCTTATAAATTCTGAACCGCATACCCGACAGCGTCAATTCCAACGTCTAGTGGAAATGCTTATCCTGTTCAAGATGGACATCGCAGACGCAAACATATTGCGCGCTTATCGTCTTCAAGTCAAAGAGCGTCTATACCGCTTCAATTTCGTACGTTTCTCCCCGTTCACAAACGAACAATCAGTTCTAACTTTGGTTTTAGGAAATCCTTGCCCAACTGGAGAAAGAGGACAGACACGAGAAATTGGAAGAAACATTCCAGAGTGTGAAAGAGGATTATCATCGCATTCTCGCCATGGTATACTAGTGTTCTCAAGGGACACAAATAATATGGTTTCGATGACTATTGGCCAAGCTCTGCAGCACCCCATGTCCATGTGATTGGGCCCGAGGACTTCACCATGAAGAACTCACTACGTGAGACAATTGTCAGACAACTGTGTGGCCTGGACGCTCCAAGTCCTCTGGCATGTCATTCTAGTTGGCAATAAGTTTCATTGATAGCACTAGAATATTATAATTGTATACACGCCAATTTCGTCGTAATGGAAAATAATCGTCGTGATCAGCAGAATGAATGGGGAGCAGGACGCATACGCGGCTGTACCTCAACAACTCTGGACCATTCCGTGACGCTAAACTATCTATATAGTATACACAGATCGCTATTCAATACACAGCAAATGAAGCAAAAGGATAAAGAGTCGACAGGGCTACTAAAAATCAGAGGAAAAATTGAAAATGCCAATAGTATTTCCAAACCCAGCAAGAGCATGCGAAGGAGAAATTAAGAGGGGTGAGACACGAGTGAAAGGCAGTCTAGCAACGCAATCGCTGGAGGAAGGACTAGGGGGTGGCGAAGGAGACGAAGACGATGAAGAACACCGCTTCCGCCTCTCTATTGGTTTGAGAGATAAATCAGAAAGTCTGGAGGATCGTAATTGAGAAGAAGCAGGATCAAACGTCCATAGTTCCCATCTTTCGAGGGTCGCTTTCGTCAGGCCTTGGGTCGGTGTAAGGCTGACAGGAACAGTTGTCCTTCCTTTTGAATTCCCTTGAGACCGTTGTTTCCGTCGGATACCGATGAATTTGGATGACGACATGTCCCAACCACCCCGTTCACAAGTAGTGTCTGTCACTGCGAAGACCATCACGTTTTGCCATAGAGAAGATTGCACTGGAGTGGCGCTGCCGTTCAGGTGTCGAAGGTCCTGGTCTTCTGACTGGAAGGGTACAGCCAGCTGGTCCAAGGACCGCCGTCCTTCCTTCTCCGACGCCCTTCTCGAATGGACCCCATGCCCAGAAACAGGGAAATCCGAACCCTCGAAGGCAGTAGCAAGCCTCACTCTTGGGATCATCGGGGATCCAATGCGAGATGAAGCAGTGCTACTACTCCGAGATCGTCGTCCCAGAGCATCCCTAGAAGGGAAATGACGAAGTTGGCTATGTGAACACGAACACCGTCGCAGTTGGTCGTTGATACACAGGTTGTAGAACTTGATGACATGGTCGACTGAAAAGGCAACCGAAATGCTTTCCGGGGGTGGATGCCCACAGAAATGGCAGGTGTTGCAAGGTATAGGTGCAACGCGAAGCATGTTGACCTTCCCTTGCAGTTCCTCCAAAAAGGCGATACGCTCCCCTGTCAATCCGTCCCAAAGCGTCACTGTTCCCATCTCTGTTGCAGCAGCGATGATGGGTCGAACAGCACCGTTCAGCTCCGCACGACAAGCATGTAGCTTCGCCACAGGATCCAAAGGAGTGCCAGGTTGAATGCAGTAGTCATTCAGAAACACGGGACTATAGTCCCCTGTTTCATGCAAGTCTATTGTCCCGTCGTCCAGAGAAAATGCGATCAACACGCTGTTATCTGAAGCGACACGGAGGAGGGAAGCTTTGGCGAACGATGTATCCCGAGATGGCGAGAATCGAGTAGCCGAGGGCGATCGCTCGACTGACCATCGTATTGCAGCCCCGTTTTCGTATGTCGCAAGCATCACTGGGAATGGTGGAGGGGGAATGGAGAGCTTCCTTTCTGATCGCGTTGGCTGGGTTGAGATGAAATGAAGTTCGGTGACAGCGGCTGACACGTCGTCTAGCGTTAGCACTGGTAAGGCGGTCACTTTGCCGCCAACTAGAACCCAGACAGCAATGGTTCCCGTGTTGGTCCCAATAGCCAAAAGGCTACCTGTATCGTCAACGGTGAGAGATGTAAACGATGATGTCGAGTCGGAAGTACTGGGTTCGTTCAGTAGTACATCTCCGGCGTCAATCAACAGGGTGGACCCGGATTGGTCATTCCAAACGACGATTTCGTTGTGGAGCCCGACAGAAACGACAACTTTGCCATCTTTACTTGATGCAATAAGTTCGATGTCGCTTGCAATCGCACGTGGAAGAGTCGAAAAGGATACTTGTGTTTCCAAGGGTTTTTCATCCTCAACCGCCTCGGTATCCGTTCTGTGATGTTGAGTTTCGAGCAACTCTGTGTTTTTGAGGAGGTAAAGCAGTAGGCCATAGAGAATGCTCGTGGTGATGCCGATTGGGAGAAGCATGATTTTTGTGATCCAAATGATCACATTGATGGTCCTTCGTGTCCGATACAGTTTGCCTTCTTTCACCGTCGGGTTTCCTGCGATGTCGGAATCCAGGGTCAGCACAGTGGGTACCTCGACCTTGAGATGAAGTAGTGGTCGTTGTTCGGGATTCAGAACGTGCCATATACGCTCCGCTACAGGTTTTTGACTCGGTTGGACACTTGACACATTGGCCTTGGAACGAATTGCACCCAGAGGTTTGGCCATCTGAGCTTGGGGTAGCGTTGAATTCGTGTAGGTTGCATAATAGAGGGTTGCCGTAATCGCCAGAAGCTGTCAAAGATGCTTTAGAATCAGGGTGGACATGGTATGAGGCGATAAATACCATGACCAAGCTACTGTTGGTTGCCGCGCGACTCTTCAAAAGACGCTTGAACTTGTGAGATTCTGATCCAGGTTGCTTTGAAGCGTCCTTTCCATTTTGGATAAGCGAAGGGGCAAGGCTAGCATCATGGCGTAATAGTTCTTCGAGCTAAATGACAGTTAGCGAGATTACCTCGTGAGAGAAAGCCGGAACCTACTTCTAGTCTGGCAATGTCAATGGAAAGAACGGCCATAAAGAATGTATGGGCTAGGAACCAATGGGCAACTAGAACAACGATGGCAAATGCGCAAAATTGGCGGACCGGTCCCACAGTGCATACTGCAATAATACCAAGAATGGCATTGTACGCCATGACCTTGAGGGTGTTAGACGTTCCGGCTTTGCTTAGACCCTCGGCAATTCGTTGCTTCACGGATAGCGTCACAGAAGTTTTTCCAACAGCATCAACCTGAAAGGGCCATCAGAGCTATTGGGCCGATGAGAAAAAGTGCTGACGTACAAGGTTAAACATGTTCTCGGCGCCCACGAAAACGATGACAATAGGTAGCAGTTCCCTAGGTGAATATTGATATAGCGGAAGTTATATGAAGCTGTGAGCTTACCATGGTACCATGGTGATTTTAAAGCCCACTAAAGCGCAAACGCTCAAAGATGTGATGGTACTAACTGCAATCTCAACCAGGGCTGTGAATGTTACTCCCAGCCTAGAATGAACAGCAGACATTCGTGAAAACGACCAAGCAACGTAGATGAAGAAGCTGGCGTAGGCGAGATACAGGAATGCAGAAACAGCCGACCACCCATCATTAAGGTTTTGATTAAACTGAACAGGCGGACTTGTTAGGAACAGAGGCGCAGTTTAAGAATGATAACTCACATCTAATGCAATTAAAGTTGGCTCCTGATGTTTTACAGATACAGAAGCATCTTGCGAAGCTGCTTTCTCTATCATTTGAACCCAACGAGCGTGTTCGTGATTGCCTAAGCAGTCGGAGTCGGGGAAGAAGTAGGTAATGGCCAGGAACGTGGCATAATCGAATCTGGAGCTCGGAACATGATGTTCATGAGAGCCGCGGCCTGCTAGGACCATGTGGGGAGAAACAGGTATTCCAGCGATGGTGACGTTCCGGGCCTTATGACTGAGGGTATCCCAGATATTGTCGTCGGAGGAAAGAGCATCCTGGTCGTAGTTCCAAAAGGCAAGAGGTGATAGAACCAGGCAACCGCCGTCCGGTTTTTCGAGACATGGAGAGCTACTCTTCTGTGCAATTAGCTTATTCAGTCGATGCTCGAATTCAAGGGTCGAAGTAAGAATGTGGTGGTTCAGGGTGCCGTCGTCCTCGACAAGAGGGCTTTGAATAAAGACACGTTCCACGCGCAGTGCTCTCGCGCATTTGACGCGAGCAAGGGCGTCTTCGTGTATCCGTAGGGAATCGTAGCCGGTCCAGAGGTTCACCAGGTCTTCTTGGGCGTGCAACGCGGAAATTGCGTTGAGAGGTGCGAGCACGGTCGAGAGCTTCAGTTGGGAGGACGAATATAGAGCCAGAGCAGGATAGAATAAAGAGGTGATAACGACACCGGAAATCAATATGACGCGAATTTGGTGGGTTGCACAGTGTCTACGGGGAAAATATTGGTCAAAGAGACTCGAATAACGGTCTTCAATGCCACTCACAGTCCGAATCTAAGGAAGAACCTCTGGCCTATTGTTCGAGCCCAAAGCAACAAACGGGCAAAGAGCGACATCGTAGACTGTGTCCTGGAGGTCGTCGCCGTCGTCTTCTGGTACGGAATCGGACAGGGGGCGGGCTGTGGCAGGAACGAGAAAGGATGACGGGAGAGGGGAATAAATAGCAGATGCGGATGGCGGTAAGAATTCTTCCCAGCGAAATCCGGAGTCCTAGCCTGGCATAGTAGTATCAGAGAATCCAATCCTCTTCAGTCCAGACGTCAAGAACCGATGCCCCCCAGCATTTCCGGTCTTTCTCTCCCACGCTTCACGTGTCTACTTTCCTCTTTGGGACTCGGCCGACTTGGGGGTGGACATCGTCTCAGCGAGCTCACTGACGCTTCAGTTCACCCCATGGCTGCTGCCCTGTCCAAAGCCTCGTGTGCGGTCCTAAGAAGCGCGGCTAGCGCATGCCCTGTGTCTTCACGACGTAAGACCTTTTTTTTTTTTTTTCATAAACCAAGCGTTAATCAATATCTTCAGAACTTCACCAGTCGGCCAGGCGCCATGCTATCACCAAATTCCAGATGCCAGCCATGTCACCAACAATGACAGAGGGAGGTATTGCGTCGTGGAAAAAGAAGGAAGGAGAGTCTTTCAGTGCTGGAGAAGTATTGCTTGAGATTGTGAGCTACAACCACAACCTACTCGCGTCCCACCTGTCCAACTCATACGGCTTTCGAACAGGAAACAGACAAGGCAACGATCGACGTGGAGGCACAGGAGGATGGAATCATCGGCAAAATTTTGGTGCGTGTTCATTTCTCTGTTAGTCCAGCTGGCAGCACTGACGCTGCTACCTCAGGTAACCGACGGGACAAAAAATGTGCCAATTGGGAAGCTCATTGCCCTCTTAGCTGAGGAGGGGGACGATATTTCCAATATCAAAATTCCGGAGGAGGACCCCGCGCAGTCGTCTTCGCAGGCCACCTCGTCGATGCCCCCTTCACCATCACCGCCGTCGCCAGAACCCCCAACGGCCCAGGCACCACCCGAACCTACCCCTTCTCACTCGGGCTCGCTCCCTTCTCATTCGAAACCCTTGTTCCCTTCCGTTCACCGACTCATCGTGGAAAACAACATCCGTGACCTTGACTCGATCAAAGGAACCGGAGTAAGGGGCATGATCACAAAGGGTGACGTCCTCGCCTACCTTGGCAAGGCCTCGGGTCCAAACGGTACCTTCAAACCAGGGCCCTCTCCCATTCAGGAAGCGACCAAGAATCTTCAGAAGAAGCCTGCAGCAGAGGAAGTCAAGGCGCTCGATGGAGATGCCATCCGACGCCTTATCGTCAACTCCATGCTCCAGCAATCCATCAAGGCGCAGAATCCTGCACCAAATTACAAGGATGCAGATTTCGACTCTATCATTGCCGACTATCTCCCTGCTGCGCCTAAACCAACGAGTAGCTCGAAACTTGTCGCTGAACCTCCTAAGCACAAGAAAGACTTCCTTGATGGGCTTCATTAGCGCAACTACTATCTCTACATAGGCGTTGTTACGATACCTTAATACTGCTTTATAGACGCGTTTACTGCGATGTTGTTGACTTGTACGTAAATGAAAGAAGGATCCGCGGAAAAAGATATCTGCCATTGATCCCGACGCGTCGACGCGTGCGCGTTGCTTAAACTCTTCAACCACGCTCCACTATGTCGCAGGAAGACTTTCAGGAAGCACCTCCAGTGTGAACGTTTGCTGTCTCTTCAAAACCCACTTTATGACCGTTATTTCAGGTTCTAACGACATCGGTGCACGATGTTCGCTACTTCGCCGCTCTGTTACGCGGTGTTCATTTTGCAAATGTATCGTGTTCTTCTGAAATGAAGATGCCTACCATTTCTAAGATGTTCTGCGTGTCCAGATGGCTACGATAACCATAACAGAGCGGGGCCTTACAGTGACAGTAGAAGAAGCACGTACACTGCTCGGTACGCTAACCGAAAACTTCCTAAAGAACATTGTCATAACCATCGTCGCGATGATCGCGCATTCGTTTAGGCACTGCATTCATCTTCGCGGAAGTATTCGACGAATACACTTATCATTCCGAGGCTGAACAACTTCGTGCTCTCAAACGACGTCAAGGTAGCGAAAACCCCGACGATGACGACTATCACCCAGAACAAGACGCGGAGAACGAGAACAATGATGAAGGCGAAGAAGACAACGCCGCCTTCCAGGTCCATCTCAACATCCTCATCGAATGCCTGAACATCTTTGGAACGGCAGGACCAACAAGTGCCCCTATTACCGCCAATGCCAACAGCTTCAAGAGGTGGCGTCGGGAAGATGAGGATTCTGATCAGGAAGGAGGAGGGAGAAGAGGCGGTGGCGGAAATGACAATAATAGGAGGATTGAAGCATATTTGGGAGGGTCAGAGAAGCGAACTAGCATGAGATTGCTGTATCCGGGCAATGGCTATCCTCTAACATTACACATGTGCGTTTCTTGCTTCCGGGATTTGCGACATCACCCATGGCTGACCATCGTAGTGCGGAAGATGCGTCCGGCCCTACCACATCTTGCGAAATCACTACCTACGATCCAGAACCCCACTTGGATCTCGACTTTGACAATGATAAACTGTGCGTGATGGTCCCTACTTGGACGAACATAGATTAAACAAAACCTCAAAAAGAGTGTTGAAGATCATCCTCAAGGTTGCTCCTCCTGCTTTTGCATATTTCATTCAAACTCATATCTCTCATGCAGTCTTCCTGGCTTCGAGATGCGCTATCAGAACTGGACCCATCTTGCGAAAAGCTAACATTCATCGGAAATCCTTCTGTTGATGAAAACTCCTCATCTACAGACAGGCGTCCACAGAAGCAACGAGCACCTTCGACTTCCCTGTTTCGCATACAAGCAGATGGAGTCTTTGGAAGCACAGAAGTACGTCCGCTTTCATTCTTTGTCACTGAAAGTGGGTGTTAAACTCAAGATGGACTCATAGATGGACTACCCCAATGATAGGGAGGTGCTAGAAACCTTCGAATGCACGCAGAGAGTGCAATTTACGTTCGTCTTCCCGTTCTTATTGACATCATTCCTCGATTAACGGGATTCTTCAGATACCGCTTCGGTCACGTCCTGAAAACCTTGCGAGCATTATCCAGTTCAACAAAGACATCGTTAAGGATTGATGAAGATGGATTACTGAGCTTGCAGTTCCTCATGCCGTCTCCAAAACCAAGAGGAGAGGCTGCAGACGCCTTCATAGAATTCCGAGTGTGTGATCTCTGGGTCGCCTCAGTTCTAACTTTAACCCTCTTTTCTGCTGTAGTGCCTCGCTTTGGACGATTCCTAAGCCTGAAGCACCGGGTTACCGACTCGCAAGATTCTCTCCAATTTCTCTCAAAATAAGCAATCAAACCGATGTCTAATTCTCCCAAGTTACAAATCAAGCAACAATAACCTCTGCCTCGTCAGGGAAGCTCCTCCATGTCATTAGTTGCCCGGGAGGCTGCGAGATTCGCGACAATCATCCTTCTGAGAGATGCACCATCGATCTGTTTGACCCCATATCAGCGGGTGGGATTTCGAGTGGGGTTCACGCTACGTACCAGAGTGTCCTCTGCAGTGTTGCTCCTTGGAAACGCAGAAGCATAGGTTGCGGAGACAGGTGTACGCGAAGTCGTCGGAGTAGCTAAACCTCTATCGTCCTGGGCTTTGGGAGAGGGACAAGGAGGTGGCAAGTCAAGGCGAAGAGTGGAAGGAGATTTAGGTGCACCATGGGGCCCACCGACATGGGCGCTCCGACTTCCATACCCCATTGTATGCTTTTCGAATAACGAAGGTGTCCTTGGTGACATAATGGGTGTTCGAGGAGACATCATAGCCGGCTTGAATTCCGGATGTCTAGGGGATGCTCCTGAGAGGGAAGCGCTTAGGGGACCGGGCATTGAAAGGAACGGGGGTGGGGTAGGAGCGATGGACTCGCTTTGGATGGATGCGAGTTCCGATGCATCTCTCGCAACGATGGCGATGACAGCTTCAACTGGGACGTGATCCGTGCCATCTGGAGTCTACAGTAGCAATCTACTGCTTAGTCCTTTGATATTTGAAAACAGTAATGACGGCACTTGCCAAAATCTTGCCCATGATTCCGGGGATGCACGCCTCGACATCGCATATCCCGGTGTCGTTTTCCTGCAGCAGATGATATTAGGCTGGAGGAATCCACCTAAGCACATGCTACTCACGATTTGCAAAAGAACGTCCCCGGGAGAGAAAGATTCTCCTTCCTTCACCTTCCATCGTGTGATCGTTCCCTCCGTCGCAAACGGCGACAGCGCAGGCATCATAATCGCTTGTTTCTTCAGTGCATTGTGCACCCCTTTAGTCGATACCGATGAACACCCTGCCACGGCTGAACTGAACTGCAAACTCACAACGCCGCCGAAAATGGTTTTGAATGGGCCTAGTTTGGGCATGCACCGCACGCGTCTGAGCTACAATGTTGGAGAGAGCGAAAGTAGACATGGTCTGCCAGAGACTCCTTTAAACTTTTGTGGATTTGATTTGGGCGGTTCGGTCGACGATGATGTTGGCCAGCAACGATGAGGAAAACAAGCCCTGGCATGGCCTGGTCTTTATATACGTACCCTAGTCCTGGTTACGCCCGCGGTTCGCCGATCACGATGCATACAGCATGAGGTGAGGCTTGGCGGAGCCGGCGGTGCTGTTGCGGGCGTCAGGGCGCTCCGACTCGGAGGTGAGGCACTATCAGCGTCCATCGAGGTCGCAGGCCACGTCGTGAGCAGTATTGTATAGCAATATGGCACGTATAGGATATTTATTGGACGGGGAAAACACCAGAAGACACCCGGAATTTTTCGAAGCGGGTGAGAATGATTTTTCGAGTTGGCAAACGGCTACTAATTAGTGCCGAGCTCAGGCTCAAGGTCCACGAACAGACTGTCGGCTCTGAGCGCCTATTTGACTGACCATGTTGAGAAAATGTTACCTCCTAAGGATTGTCCCGCAGCATCGTGATGTCTCATCGTGATTCACCAGACTCCACGACGAAGTGACCAAAGTCTCAGCTGTCATTTCAAACTTGAAACTATTTGCGGTCCCACTATCCCCTCGGTGTCGCTCGCTCCTTTGAGAATGATTCAACGACTCAATTCTGCCCCAGAGGTTTGAAACATTGAATAACCAAGTCCTTGCTAGGCACCCCGAACCACACTTATAAAAGGTCGACCATCGCCCCATGTCACTGATATCAGCTCGACTTGACTTATTACCCACCGTTAATATCTCAGACCAAAGTTCTACTCACCAGCACCATTCCACTTTCCACCAGCAGCAACAACCCAACACCCACTCTTCAAACGACAAAATAACCGGCTCTACTCCCAAACATCGTTCGAGTGCCGCTGCCACTAACCGCCGCCGCAGCACCAAAAAGTCTATCGTCTCGCAGACCGTACTAGATCAAACGGTGCTAGAAGCGACTTCAGCTCCCCAACCTTTTCCCGCTGCGAAACTGGCAGTGTCTTCATCCCCGTCTCCCGCTCCTCCTGCCGCGAAATCCAAAGACCTCGAGATGGGTCCCTCTCCCACCAGCTACCCTCGCCCGGTGTTCACCCTCATCCGGAACATGCTTCCACGGATGGGCATCAACGTCCAGTACACTGGAGAGCAAGAGTTCTTCATGCTCTGGAACGCCATCCTCAACACTCACTTCCCCGCCGACATGGGCTACGGCATCTCCTTCCACAGATCCACCTCCGACAGCGAGTCGAGCGGCGGGGATAGCAAAAACAAAGAAAGTGAAAGCGTCACTAACTATCTCATTGTAAAGTTGATCCGCGATGACGTCGAGAACGCCGTCCTCGTCGTGGCGTTCAAGAAGCCCAGCGACGACAACACTAAGGGCCGCGAGAAGGTAGAGAAGGCGACCACGGACTACATCATCAACCCCGGTTTCGATGATACTGACTATCCCGACATTTACTCGATCAGCAGCGTGGGATTGTCTTGGTGCGGTTGCAAGATGGAAGAGGGCAAGTTGAGTAAGTACGAGAGCGGTGAGGAGAAGCCTGAGATGCTGGTAGACTGGACAACAAACATGACTTCCGCCACGTCCTTCGAGAACTTGAAGGGCATTGCGAACAAAATTCATAGCAAGACTCACCCTCCGCGGAAAACTTTGAATGTCTCGTAGATCGATCCCTTTAGTATACACATCGGACTGAATGTACCGTGACTCCTGTATCTTGGTCAAAGAAAAGCTTATGAACGCACTAACATTGAAACATTCCAGCTAGTTTATCTGAATGATTTTTCGTAACTAAATAATATGATTCCTGAACGTCGAATTCCCTATCATTCTCATCGCCCCTGCTCTAGATCCAAGGCCAACATAATGCAGTGGTAAATGTGAAGAAACAATTACATTTAAAAAGGGTGATGTTATACAATATAGTGGTATCACGCAAAGCATGGTCATATAAGGACGGTTCCAAGGTCGAAAATCGAAAACGATGCTAAAACTGCATTCATAATGCAATTGGCACACGGGTGACGTTCTGGAGGTCCTACATTCAAAAGTAGTTACCCCCTGGCCCATCTAGGTGCCGGTACATTGGTCGTATATCTAAAGTAACAGTTAGCAGCTGTCCCACCGTGCAACAGACCACCACAAACTTACCCAACGGTAGCTCCATACCCCTTCTCCCTCTCGACTCGAATGTCAAACACCATCGCACCGGAACTCTCATCCCGCTCGACACGGCACCAGTTCCGTCTTCCCATAACGAATTTTTGTTTGCGTGGACTTCCCGAAGGGTCATGCGTGAAGATAGGCAGCTAGGGATAACAGACGTCAGCAGGGTCTTACGAGATTGAAGAGGGAAGACGCACCATAGTTTCATCTGTTTCAATACCATGCAAAGTCTTGTGCACTTTCGTAGCAAGCGAGGAGACCATCGCGATCACACCATTCGGTCTAGCAAACATCATCAGCATGTCTTCGTATCACACAAGCCGGAGACGAATACTTACGGAGGCGTATTCACAATCGCACTCGACACAATATTCTGCATATACCTCCAATCCTCCTCAGGGCTCAACTCAGGCTTCCCCTTCTGCTTCAAAGTCTTGAATATTCCCACAGCAGCACAATGCACATCGCCAGAAATAAAGGTCACTCGAATACCTTTATGTCTTGAGAAGTTTTGGAGTTGCTCAACGAGCCAGTTACGTTCCCTCTGTTGACATTCACGCCAAGTTCGTTAGTCAAACAGCAACCACAAAATGACTATATGTCAATGTATTGGGTCATTCACCTTATGATTCCTCGCAGTCCAATGATCATTCAGATCATCCAACAGCTCCGCCTCGGCATTAAACTTGTTCACAAATCCTCCAAGACCCAACGTCCCATTCCTTCCAAGCGCAACCAACGGATTAAACTTGCTCTCTAGCGCACTCTCCAAAAACACCATCCGAGGGTAGGCAATCGGGATACCCAACTGCACAATGAGATGGTCCACCCCTGGAGGTAGAGTATGCAACCGTTCGAAGACTTTGGCGTATTCGCCTGGACTGCAGACTTGGTCTTTCTTGCGCTCGGCTCTGTTTGAGGAAGATATAAATAACTTGAAGCGGGAGAGGAAATAGAGAATCGACGAACCGACAATCCAACATCAGGATCCACTCTTTCGGTCCCATCCTCGACAAAGAAGAATGGCTCGGGAACGGAATGAATGGACCAGGTTCAGGTCCAATGATCGACGATTGGTAGATGTGCTTCCCAGGGGCATCGCTCACACCATCAACTTCAGCTACATCCCGTATCGAGCGAAGTCAACATCCCACTCAGTCAAATATAAGAGAAACTCACGATTGATGAAACACTGGAAAAGCAAGAAGAAAAAGTAACCTCTTGATCCGACACTGTATAAACGCAAATCCCAAAAGTGATCAGCAGGTCAATCCATCAATAAGTAGGTGACTGACGCTCTGAAGACAGGTGACATTTGCAAATCATCCGGATAGCTTCCAAAGCCGTCAATTAGGTCTATAAAAGGGAGGGAGGGAAAATGAGGACAATCTCTCAATAGCATTTGGAGAAATGTTTACCATGATCGTCTGCGTTCCCCATCTCCAATCAATCATCCTGAAACAGCAATAAAAGGGAGAATGGAGACATACCGCACATGTTCAACATCGGTCTAACCAGCGCGTCAGGATTCCCGCCACTGGGAGATTAGAAAAAGGTAACGCACATCGAACAATTAGCCCTCGCAAACGCCCCACTCCTGAAGTGCTGACAATAATGATTGAAAAAGAAGCGATCAATCGCAAGTGACATTTCTTCCGTCAAAGGGTACGCCTTCTTTTCTTCAGGTTTCATCTTGCCCACCCATTCTTGCATTTCGGGCTCGCGCATAAGACTACGGATTAGGGTTTAACGGATCAATTGAAGGCGCTACTTCCAGGGATGAACAGACAGAACCCACCTGTCGCAGTATAACTGGTCCCCACCGCCAACGAGAACATGGAATGGCGTCTCCGCGTGTTTCGAAAGGAGGTCCATCCACACAGGATCATACCCAGATTTAAACCCAGGCCCTCTAAAATCATCTGGATTCACACCCGCCGAGAATCCATTGCACTGGCCAAAGTCAATCCATATGTCACGACAGGAACCTCTAGACAAAAAGACAACTCACACTATGTACAGCCAACCTCATCCCACTCCCCCTAGCAGGCACAAAGAACTCCATCTTCTGTCCCGCATTCACAGAATACCTCACACCCATCTCTCTCTCGCTCAACGGTATCTGAATCTTAAACCTCCAAAACGTGAACGTCCCACCTGGACCTCCAAACACGTATATTTCTTGCCCCACCACCTTCTCAGAGCGCGCGTTCGGGGAGTACGACGAATTAAGTATTCCATATCCGTTCGGTCCCCCGAACGGGTAACTTGATACAGGCGTGTTTGGGAGGCCGACCGTAGATGTAGCGACTGAGCCAGGTGGTGACTGAGAGGAAGAAGATCGAGGGGTGTATGTCCTTGAGGTATTCGAATCAGTCGGGAACAACGGGAAAGTTGCACCTGAAGGACCTATAGGTGAAGCAGCCATTATCGTGGAATGCGGATCCGCTGGGTGGGGTCCCAAATCAAACGCCGGAACACCATGCAGCTGGTTCCAAGCGCTGGGAGGACTATTCGATGTATGCTCCCCATTACCATTCAGATCACCACCGTTTACAGCGGTCCCATTTCGAGACATAGAATGGCCTGGAGGAGAGGGAAGACCGTTGAAATTGGATGTGTTCAACCTTTTGTGCGCCTTCCGGGAAAATGAGAAGGAACGCTTACGTGGCTCTTGAGCGGGGGAGGGCTTATGGAGGTTGACTGACGCGCCGGTGGTGGTTGTGGTGGTTTGGAATCGAGAGAAAGTGTTTGGGAGGGCACGGTCTGGGTCCCATTCGTAGGTGAACGTAGGGAAGGGTTCGTAGATGGAACCTGAATCCGCAGCTATATGGGCAAATTAGGCTGAAAAGAGAAATAAAAAATTGCAAGTGACACTCACTAACAACCATCGCAGCCCCGTGCCAAACCCCGTGTTCGTCAACGTTGTCAAACCTTCAAGGAGCTGATAAATAAATGTGGTCCTTTTACCAAGAATAAAATGCTCACTTCAATAAAGGACCACACATGAACTGCAAATGAGGTTCCATCCTCGCAGCTCTGAGCACACGACTCCGGTCGACAGCGCTCATCTTCGTCAACTGCTTTGCAGAAACCAGCCGGCTCTGCGCAGGATTATATGTCGTGCTCGTATTCATTCCGTGAGGGTCTAACATTCCGGAAATAATCATTCAAGATCCGTCCATTCCAAGAGAATAAGAACATATGTAACGCACCGTCTTTCGGTTCAGGTGGTAATGGGGCAGGGACTCCTCCGAAGTCTGTAGAATGGGGGATAGGTTTTTGGTGTTGCTGCTGCTGAAATACAGATGAAGGTGTCCCATTGTAACCCCCCTGCTGTTGCTGGTGCTGTAACTGATCTTGAGGCTCAGAGAAATAGGGCAGATCGTCCTTTGGGGGTAACGGGGGTGGAAGCGGACTAGGCGGACCATGTCCCACACTAGCACCCGCACCAGTTCCGATAGGCTGAGTCGTACCATCCGGCATTAGGATCCCTGCCCCTTGTCCTCCCACTCCTTGGGCCGTGCCAGGTGGGTAAAGACCTTCTGCTTCCGCCCTCTCATGCCGCCCACCCTGCGAATGTGGTCTTAAATGAAGGTGCGGACGAGCCTGGGGATGCTGAGCGTGCGTATGTCCTTCATGTCCCGCCAAAGGTGGCGAAGGAATTCCATGCGCGTGTTGGTGAGGTTGGAAGCCGCCTATGAAGTTTTCAGGCAAGGGCGCGATGTTTTCGACAGGAAGGTAGTGCCCTGACGGGTCTCTGTGTACATGCGAATACAGCTCGCGTTCCTGTAGCGTCCCAGAGCGCAAAAGATACATCGGCCAACAATGATGCGGAATGGATGGATAGTGGGTTGGCGCTTCCGGTCAGACCCAGTTAAGAGAACAGAGCAATGTGCAAACCTTTTCTGCGCGCCTACGAGCGTGCCAGCCAGAGGTATCCATCTTTTGAGAAGATGGACAGAATGTTCGGCGGTCAAGTCACACACAACCTGTATGGGCTCGAACTTCGAAGCGGGGTTATCGGAACAGACGCAGGGAGTTATCTCCGGGTATACGAGCTCGCTGTCCAGAGACGGGAGCACACCGTCAGCTGGCAACGAGGACGATGATTAGCAAGAGCAAGAGGGAGGGGGAGGTCGCGATCACCCACAGCTGAATGTCGGCAAGTTATAGATTTTGAATTGTCTGACGTTGAAGGGTGGTGGCTGTGTTGCTGGTAGGCAATGCGCGTCACAACAAACACTGGGCGCAGTGCCTGTCCTCTTTCTGCTTCTAGCTCAGCAGCCCAGGCCGTGCGACGCGTCGAGCTGTCTTGTCTCGTGCCTTTCCCTCACCCGAGTGCGAAGGCGATGTCTTTTCTGGGAGGCTATACGGTCCCAGCCCTCGAGATTCTCTTGTATTTACTCGGGTCAGCGTCTCACTAGCCTTGCTCGCCTGTCATTCACAATTTGTGCAAGGGCCAAGTCGGATATTCGATCCCTCGATGGCCCTTCTTTTCTTCCCAAGCTCTAGAGGTGCGAGCGGCAAAAGGGACGGCAAAGCCTAGGATGATATCATGCATGACCCGCTATTTTATAACCGGTAGGCTGACTTCGTGGTGGTACCATCGGGACCGCGTCACAAGCGCCTGAATATCCACAGCAATCCTCTTCTTCATCACAACTTCCCCTTCTTGCAGGGTCCGTCAGTCTCCATTCCCAAACACATTGACATCTTCCAAGCAACATCCAAGTCTGGACCAAGCCCTCGTCCCCACCCTCAATTTACGACACTTCAATCATCCCCAACATTATTTCCCAGACCAATGCTATGTCCAAGGTCCGAGTTCCATAACTTCCTCCCGATCTTCATGGCAGGTGACGGCATAATGCCTTTACCTCAAGGCAATTATGTACGCGAAACTCCCACTTACAGTACATCACCCCACACCGGGTATATACTCAATACCAGTCCTCGACGGTCGAAACTCTTGCCCTGATACCCTTCGGAAGTGCGGACAAGTGAGTGACAAACAAAACCGGCTCGACATCCGAGGTAGATACTCAAGGCTGTGTGAATGGGATATCAAACCAAGTCAATTCCACGCATCGCATAACGTTCTTTTCCAGCATGTAATCGTAATACTGCATGCTATCTAACACTCGAACTACGGATCATCGCCATCCTACGGGCGACGATTAACCTAAAGACTCTAACTGATTGTCCAAATCACAATCCTGTATGTGTTATAAAATACAGTGCGTACGAGGTATCGACATTGAAAGACATTGTGATGATGGTGCTTTTATACAGTGATTGTTTGGAGAGGAGCAGGCTACAGAAGAAGAGCGAAAACAAGAGACGATAATAGATAATATAATAGTACAAGTCGTATTGTAGCGTACCATGTATAGTACAGAAAATACAAAGACACAGGAAATGCAAGAGTCAAGGAGGGTGTCCGCATGGGGTCATATCGCATACAAGTTGAAATGAAAAGATAAAGGAACGTGTTTCTAGAGATCTCATCTCCAATAAAATAAGATAGATCCTTCGCCGAAACCAAGGAAGAAAGAAAAAAGAGCACAAAATTGCAGGGAACGGCCTATGCACGTCCCAAAAAGCACCACATCTTCTAGCACGCCTTCTGAACCTTCTCCCGTTCCGTTCCATCCATCTAGCACATTTCCCGTTCGTCTTTCTCTGCGCCGCACCACACTTCCCCATTCACATGAGAACGCCACACTCCATCCATCTGACCAAACTTCCATCCCGCACCTTTCAGTGTCACTGTCAGTTGTCATTGTCAACTTGCAGACGTCATACACGTGTTCCACGTCCAATGACAAAGTCGAACAAGGGATTGGGTTGCTTCCCGAACTCGACCGAAACTGGGACTTCGTCCTCCTAAAAATAACCAGGGTCCAGGGGACGGACGAAAGAGGCTGAGATCGGTGTAAGGATAGGCGAAGATCGGGGTCGTCCAAGTTGCATGGGCTCAGGTGGAGGAAGCGGGGCTTCCCTGGTCAGGTAGACTCAAGTCCTACGCCAGAGTTCGGATAAAGTGGAAGCGAAATCAGGAATCAAGAAGCCGGGGAGTCGCGGTGGCCAATGTGGGCGATTTGATTCAGCCAGAAGGTGAATCGGACACCTGGGGGTGTGACTGATGACGAATCCCCAACCTCAAGCACCATTGCACCAAGTCCCAAGTGTAGGTCCGTAGCAAGGCGAGGCGTGGCGGCGGCCGTCGATAACCCTACAGAACGAGACTAGAAATCCGGACAACCGAAAGGCATGTTGCTTCCCCGACACCAAGGGCCACATTCAGAAACTGATACTCCTCTTCCTCGACACCTTCTTATTTCCCCAAACCATATTCTGCCCCTTTTCTTTCTTCTGTTTCGTAGGCGATACAGGATAAACCACATATTGTTGTTGCTGAGGATACTGAGTCTGTGGGGAATACTGTGGCTGCGGGTATGCGGGGTATGGTGGCGGGTATTGAGGGTATTGCTGTTGTTGCGTGCCCGCAGAGGTAGTAGACTTGATGGACTGTTTACTCGACGTCAAACCCGTAAACATCCGCTTCAAGAGGGAAGGCTGCTTTGTGGGGGACCACTGAGGGGCTTTGGCGGGATCGGGGCTGTAAGTAGCGAAGCTTTTCATCCTTGGTCTCAAAGGGACCATAACAGCCTGCTGTCCGTTGTTCATAACATAGGCGGGATACGGGGGTGGGATATTATACACAGGGGAAACGGGCATAGTCTGTGATCGCAAAGATTTCGATGGGACAGCCGTCGAGGTATTGCTACTAGGCTTAGCGGGGGCCCCGAGCATTGGAGCCCGTCCAGTGACTGCAGGCGCAGAATAGGGCGGGACAGGTAGCTGGTGGGGCGGGAACATACCGTTTGGATGGGTCGGGGTCACGGGTGTCGTCGTGTTCGACGAGTGAGATGAATCGCCCGAGTTGCGGTATGAATATGAATAGGGGTTTTGCGGGGTTGTCGGGAAGGGCGTGAGGTGCAGCGTCAGATTCGGTGGGCCTTTGCGTTGCATGGGCTTTTCGACAATCACATAGTCGTCCTCTGCAGCCCGCGGACGAGTATGATGGGACCGATGACGTTGGGAACGGCGGGCGTGTTGCCGCTGGGGCTCGTAATAGTCAGAATCAGAGTCCTCCGAGTCGTCCGTCCGTCTACTCCTCCGTTCCTCCTCCTTTTCCCGTCGTTCCTTTTCTTTGAGGGCGAGAGCCTGGACGTGGGGTGTGGCTGGGGTGAAAGCATTGCAGGGCTGGACACCCTTTGTGCCGTCGACCCATCTCGCAATCCTGTCCTGGGACGCAAGGTACTTTTCCCAAGCTTCTGGCGAATAGTCGTACTCTGTCATGGTTGAGGGGAAATTATAATCAGTAGGACGAGGGCTGCATTTTATAGCAGAGGGGTGATGGATGCCAAATCTTAGTGGCGTTTTCTAAATACCCTTCGGACCATGTTCCTGTGGCAAACAGAGGTAAACAAAGGGGCACCGAGAATACTCTAGTGTTTCTCCGATCGTCTGCGATAAGCAGATCCGGGCATTCTTGATTTAATACATACCTTGCATGAATGACTCATCCAAACTTTCCTCGTCTTTGTCCGCTTCTTGCCTTCTCTGGACACGCCCGCTCGCACGTCTATTCCTGTTCTTCTCAAACACGCGGCGCCGGCGAACATCGCTTCCTACCTCGAGGCGCTATTCACTTTGACCCTGCGCCTCTTTTTGTGTCCTCCTGGGGTACATCGTCTCTCCTTCCTTAATCCGGACGTCTACGAGACCACATCAAGGCTTCCTTGGTAAGAATGGAGGGACAGAGCGACTTCTGGTTTCGCTCTAGCGTTGGAGCAACACCTGGACCTGGCCCATCATATCAGTATCATATCACGATCAATTATCTACACTATCTTCTGGAATCTTAAGACTCAGAATGACAATCTACACTCCCAAAGCACTGCCTCGCCCTCCGGTTCGAGAGAACAATGGAATTTTTGGATTTGAACTTGCTGCGCTGCGGGTTCTGCGGCCGTAGACTCGGCTTGGTTGTCTGGCTGTGGACTCGACCTCTCGAGGGTGACAATGTCACGGGGTACTACGGCTTCTCATGGGTTGGGATGTCGATGACATGGTTGTGACGCCAATTCGACTAGGACTTAACGGCAGGGCTGGAGGAGAACCCGGCTTTGGTCACGGTAGCCCTCTTTCTTTTATGAATGAAGGAAGTATGACATACTAGTGTACACACACACTTCCTTCATTTCATTTCTTGAAGCCAGTCACTTTTCACAATTTCACAATCTTCAAGAGTCATACTGCCCGTTCTTTCCCTCAAACTAATGCGTTATGCTACCGTAATCACCCGGATCCAACAAACTTGCGACCATCTCTACCGCCGCAGCTAACCTGACCTTGTGATCACTCTAAATTTATGAACCTTGTGGATTTCACCGGAGTCTGCCAAAACATCTCTTCGATCTCTTCTCGAAGTCGGGCCCGGCGGGGCTCATAAATAACTCGGACGATTATTCATCTCAGTGGAAAACTGGAGCCTGAGGATTAGCGATTTAGTATTCACCGGTGTTGGTGCCGGAGGAGTCCAACACTCCGCAGACCGGTTTTGTGTAGGTGTCTTACCCTCCTACCCCGTCGGCATAGCAGGACCTATCTGCCAGTGGAATCAGTACCACCATCATCGGATTGCCGCTCATCTGTCGCAGCCTATTGTCCTCCCCCGCCCACATAGGCACATAAATTTTTGAACCATATCGTGCCATTCGAAATAGGCTATGAAACCGGGCAGGTGGATTGAATCCGGGCTTCTCGCAACTGTATTGGACGCTCATCTATTTAGAGCTGGGGTTTGTACACACGATGTCTCCGATGTCTTCCTTATAATGAAAAGAAGAAAGAAGATGGATCACGTTAGTAGACGCTGGATAATCGCACCGTCACCGCTGATCGTTCTCGGCGCTTACTTTTCTGTGCGGTGGGGTTGAATATGACTTCATTGCGGGTGTGTCGGTGCCGGTGTCGCCGCTCGGTTTGGTATATTCATGATGTCCGGGGAGTCCGTCCTTACTTAGCACTTCTCAACCTTCTCAAGAATTCACATAGTACTGTGCACTCCCGAAGTCTAAGTCTTGGATGGAAACATAATTACCTTGCTGCTTAGGCGCACCTGAAGTATGCCTCCATATGGCGGCCACCCTTCAATGAAGCACGGTCGTGCGTGGTGGTATACCACCCTTCCTTCTCCTCATGGTTCCCTTTGAGAATTGGGATCTTGCATTCTATTCGTCTGGTTCCAGCCAAGTTCCGCGGCCTAGGCTCGTCAATCGATTTCATTCTTTCCCTTCGTCTTTAGACTCGACATCTCTGTCGTAATCTGAACTTCTCTCACTACAAATCCTGAGAATCCCGTCTTCGCCTTCCTGAGAATCAAGATTCTCAGCTCCAAGGCTGTGAGGTGCGTCATAAGGAAATTCGGGAGTCGCGGAGTGGCAATGCACTGGACCTTGCCTGCTTGAAATTAAAATAGGCAACAAGTACTGCAATGGACTTGAAACCCAATATGTATTGTATTGGGATGGGAAGGTGTTTGTTAAGCATGTTCCGGTCAAGATACTCATCATAGCAAATTAAACTAAGCTCAAGGGTAACGTAAGGATGATTCGACCGCACCTCGTCCTCGAGCTGGACAGTACGGATGTACTTATGAGGGAACAAGGAAACGATCGAGGGGGATGATCGAAGATGAGGAAACAACGAGGGGGCGGCAGGGGGAAGCAGGAAGCTTAAATCAATCGATCGTCACCATTCTGCCTTTTCCTCTTTCCAATATTGCTCACCCTGAGTGAGTCATCGAACCTATATGAAATAGGGTGACGGCGATAGAGTGACGATCGTACAGAGTGCTCAGAACATCGGCGACCATTTGAACACCCGTGACGGGTTACTTGCCTAAATAGTATAATTCCCTTACTTGAGGAGCGTCAAACATCAAGTGCTCACGTTCACGGTGACTGACGGGTGAAGTAATAGCGCTAAGTTTCAATGAGCCCATTTGATATGAACCGACTCGGGCCAACAGCTATACTTACGTTCGTCCAGGAGGCTTGCTAACCAGGGTCGCAGTATGTATACTCTCCCACCAACTCGGTACAAGTAAACAGCAGTGCTACCAGTCACCTTCCACTGCACTTCGAGCTTCGAGAGGATAGTACGGAAAGCTTTTGTGCAACTTATCAGCGCATAATTACGATAGTATATTATCGATAAGACCTCCTACATTATGTTTATGAGGATTTCCGGAAGGACCAATACCATGATCAAGTCCTACAGTAGGGAAAAGTTAAAAGTAGCGTTACAATTTCACTAAATTGCTAGACACCTGGATTGGCGATCCATCTTTCTGGCCGCCGTCTCCAAATTGGACCTCGAGCAGCTGGGAAAGGAGTACTGCTGTCATTGGTCTCCAACACAAGAGGCACATGATAAGAAAACAAAGCACGTTACGCTGAGGGGCTTCCTTCTAGCCAACTCGAACGACTGACCTCGTCATTACTAGTGACGCGCTCTACCAACTGAGCTAAGAAGGAATTACTAGCATGGTATCCTTAAGCACACAATTCACCCGGGATAATTCTTCCGTTACTTATTCGGCGAAGGACGAAGGACCTCGAAGGACTCGGAAGGAGGTTATCGGACTTGCCTAATAAGTATATGGCGATCCACATACAGCAAGGGCCGACTCCGATATAACACCTATTGTCCATTCCCTTCTGTCTCTCGTACTCGACTGCGCAATTAGTGCAGTGCTCTAAAGCCTGTGCTGCCAGGATTCTCACATCTATCTATCCCTTGCTAAAATTGTTCTGTATGATTCTCACCATTGCTGCGGTCATAACAGCCTTCACTGGTATCGATACAGGCAGTATTCCAAGCACAAATGCTATGGTATTTGCCCCCACCGTTTAGCTTACACTGCACTGCTGTTACATACTTACACAGCTAGAGCTCTGAGATACGTACAGGTAATATTGTTCTAAGAATGGAGTTATTGGCAGCTCATAAATACATGAGTCACCCTGCCTATAGCGACAGTCCTTCCGATTCTCCCAACCAACCATGGCTTCTTCACCCAAGACTACCGTTGACATGTCATCCTCAACTCCCTTGAACGCAGAAGATTCAAATTGTCGCTCCGAGTCTAGCGACAATCATCCGAGCGATTGTGATCCCCAGTACGTCCCAACAACCCCCTTCAAGCTGGCGTGCGCTCACCCGACGACGTGACACCTTATATGTAGACCTGTCACCAAAGCTCAAACACCGGACCCCAGTATAAGCAGCAATTCTAGGCCGGAAGACGAAGAAGACCCGTAAGTATCCTCTCCAATCTGAAAAGAGTGGTCACTAAAGAGACCTTCAGAGAGAATTCCTCCAACGACTCGGAAGACGAGGAATTTGACCACGACCTGTATGTTTTCCCATCATCCATTTAGAAATTATCTGACTAGGCTTGGACTTTAGACATCAAGGGCGCGGTCCACGAGAACCAGTCACAGTGACTGTACAAGGTCAACCAGGTGCAACTACCGTCAAGAAATGAAACATAGGCAGAGGGTCTTAAGGTACCTGCCAACTCAATGTCGACTTACAAAGTTGCACTCCGTGTTCCGTGACGTCGGTTTTTTTCGCGCTCCTCAATCGCCTTGATTTCGGATGGTACTTTTTATTTTATTTTCGTCTCTTTATTCTCGGTCGTACTTATCGCCCTGTTATTACTCGTATTGCCCTGTACATGTTATTGCCTTTTGTATTCCCGCTACATACCATAGTAGGGGGACTTGGGGAGTGACAACTTGAGTCGATTTCTGCAACGGAAGACACCTCCATTCACCACATGGGTTTTTTCGTGTATCTATCTTTAAATTTGTTCTTCCCGGTGCATAGTAGGTAGATGGTCTTTACAACGGAAATGGTCTTTCATTTCACGTCCATGGAATTGAGCACGAACACGAGCAGACCATTGCCCTGCTCGCGCTCGTGCTCAATTAGAGGTGAGTGAGAGCTAAGTTTCAAATCAAACTACAAAACGAGGAGGAAAGTGGGAGGAAAAGTCAAGGTCAACTGATAACTAGGCTGAACGAATGACTTTGCATGCAATTACCACTATGATTTTGTTACTTTCCCGATAACAAGACCAACTAAGTACTAAATCTCCCGGACCAGCATCTAGCCAGCATCAGAGAATGAGATTTTCTGTTCTTGTGAATTATACCGATATGAGGTGGGCCACTCTGAGTCAAAGAATATGCAAAGGTTAACTAAGTAGTGAATGTTGGTAGTGGGACAATGCCGGGACCAGAACTGGCTCTACATGAGTTATACGTTCAACAATGACCACGACCAGTAATTAATTCTACGGATATTGAAACTTCAACATCGAACCGAGACATGCTGTACAACAAAGGAATGATATTCATACATATAAATTACAACACAGGATGTATCTCTATGCAGGAGAATTCGACCTAGTGTTATTGCCACTCACAGTCTGAGCTTCAATCTCAATTCCAATGTCTCCATCTGGGCTATCCCCATCATCTGTACCATTACCTCCCATTTCCACATCCCTGTCTGGCTCTAAATCTTCACCGTCCGTCGTAGCTTCATCATCTCCTCCATCCATATCACCTCGTTTGACATCTCCATCTCTATATTGGTCCTCCACCTCGTCTTCGTCTTCAGGGTCGTCATCCCGATCATCATCACCCGGTGTAGAGACTTCCGTAGCATCCACTACACTCCTACCTTCATCTTCCTCTTTGTCGTCATCGTCCATATCGTAGTTATGCGTACCAGCATTTGAGCTCTCATATCCTGCAGCGTTGGCGGCAAGCTCAAATTCATCGAGCTCTTCCTCCTCCTCCTCCTCCTCTTTATTATGCAACCCCTCTGAAGGGGTCTCAGGACGATGTGTCCCTGTTGTCGCGCGATGCGCACCAATCTTCGCAGTCGGCTTTGAAACATCCACTATAGGTTCGGAGCGAGACACTTCACTATCGAAAGGAAGAGGAATATTAGAGATACCTTGACCATGCTGAGTACCGGATGTCGGTATAGGCGGCGTGAGCAACGTCGCAGCAGCAGCGGCCGCAATAGCCTGTTGAGCATGATATCTCCCCTTTTGCGAGCCGGGATGTTTCTTGGGTCTGTTTTGGCCAATTGAGCCAGGAAGTTCATCGTTGTCTCCAGCGCGTTCAGCATGAGTTTCTCGATACGCCGTACTTTGTCTTAAAGGACTCGGACTTGGCCGATTCGAATTGCTGTCAGATCTCGCAAGCGCGTGGTGGAACTGATGAGGGTTAGGCGGATGCTGCTGCTGAAGATGAAGATGAGCGGCTGCTGCTGCAGCTGCAGCTGCTGTTGACGAGACCGAAGGCGGGGGAGGTGTACTGAATGGCGTTTCGGTTGCAGAGCGAGGGTTTGAAGTGTCTGGTGTAGGTTGACCAGACCCAGCTACTCCGAGGGCGGCTTGACCTGCCACCTTTTTAGCTTTCTTCCGCGCAGGGCCTGTTGCTGACTCAGGCACTGGTGTTGGCGTCGCTTCTGGCGTCTCGACCCCTGCCGCCCCTTTCTTCTTCTTACTCGCCGCCTTGGGCTTTTTGGCCTCTCCATTCTCAGCGGTTTTCGCCCGCGATCCAGGTTGTTTTCTCCCAGTCTTCACAACCTCCCCCTTAGCCATCTGCTTCTGGAATTCAATTTTAGCCTCCTCTTCCTCAATCTCGTCCAAATGCCACTGTTCTTTCATAAACTCTGGATAGCGTTCGATAGCAGGACGCCATGTACGCTGTGGTTTCGTTTCTTCCGAATCCACGTCCATTTTCACGTCAAGGGTAACGGCTTCTGGCTCAGACTTTACGGGGAGGTCGACTTTCATCGTGTCTGTTGAGTTTTCTTCAGATTTCGTGGCCTGAGAAGGGGGCGATATCGTAGCCGGTTGCGGCCTGCCTTCCAGTAAAGCATCGATGTCAAGAGGCGGGGGAAACTCAAAGGAGGGGCCTGGATTAATTCGAACAACCGCATCGTTGAATAAGGAGATCATGGGATAATAACCAAGAGTTCCATCATCAAAAGGATTCTCCCTGTGCTCTTTGACGCCTTCGCGAGCGCGCTTACCTCTCTCTTTGGCCTTCCGTTTCTGTTCCTCGGTTTGTCGGAGCGGAAGGAAATCATAGATATCTTCAAAAGCGATGCCCTGAGATTCTCCATTTATGAAAAACGCGATTCGGGAATTGGAAAGGGTGGGCAGGGGCCTCTGAGGAGGGTTATTGGGTTTTGCTTTGGGTTCCGTGGGTCCGCTTGTACGGTCTGGAGGTTTGGCTCCAGCGGCGGCGGCTTTTTTCGCGTTTGCTGAGGGAACGGAAGCCGAGTTGGTTGGTTTGCCGGAGTAATCCATGAGGGCAGTCATTTCTTTTGATACAGGGTATTCTAGAATTTCGAAGTGTTCTTGACCTTTGAGGTCAATCGGAATACGTTCGCGATGGATATGCGCAGGGTCGTGTGGGTCTTTTTTGTTCGGTTGTCGGAGCGGGGGGAGGGATATATACATCCCTATTACGTCCCCAGATTTGAACGAGTTTCCATAGGGCCTAGGACGAGACAGGGTGACTTTATCACCGCTCTTGTCGCGGTATGCGTAGCTGTAACCGTCCAATCCAACTGGACCGTTCAAGGAGGCTTCTCGTCTCCCCCAACCAAGTCGGACATGACTCCCCTCTTTTTTAACAGAAGAATCGCCTTGCTCTCCTGTTTTATCGCCTCCACCATTTATGATTTTAACCTCCAAATACCACCTTCCCTCCCGTATCGGTGCATTACACCGCGCACTTCGAAAGCCTCGGAATCCAGCGAGGCTTAAGCCATCCTTTGCTACGCGAAGGAAAGGACTTCGGTCCTCCCAGCTGATTCGAAAAGATGTTGGTGCCGTTTCGATAGTACGGCACGGGGTGATGAATCCTGGAGGATTGATTCCAGCTGGCATGTAGCGGAAGCCTACGCGGTTAACGCCTACAGCTTCTGTGCGATACCACTCTGAACCTTCGGAAATTGGAGTAAATATGGGCCCTCGCGATATGCTGAGCATTGGGCGGGAATATAGATCTGCACGAGAAGCTAGCAGCGAGCTATGTATCTTATAATTAGCGTGTCTGAAGGGCATGGCGGTTTTTAATCTCGGACGCACTCATTCCCTGCCGCTGTTCCATTGGTGCTGCCTGGTTCTGAAGGCGCTGGAGATGCCGCATGAGATGTCGATGCCACCTGGCCCCCGCGTTTTCGTTTACGGCCATGGGTTGTTGGAGGAACGCTCGAGCGCGGGGAGTCTTTGTTGGCCACGCTGGTCGTGTGGTTGTTGATGGCTACGGAGGCTGGTGTCGTCGCTATCGAGCCCGGTGTTGAGGCAGGTGGGTTTATATCTTGAGCTGGCGGAGAAGAACGACTAGCGTACATTGTTGAAGCGTCCAGGGGGACGACAATGACGGTGCTAGGTGAACACCAGTCGGGGGAGTTGCCTCATTTGGTACCTCGACGGGCATCGACGGGCCGACGCTATAATACCCTTCGCTGGTGCTCTGGGGTTCAATTGTCAGTGCGGTTTCATTCTCGTAACTTCCTGGTTCCTATTCAAAGTCTTTTAGTGCCCGGATAGGCGTCTTCAAAGAGCCCCGTGCAGCGCTGACAATCGTTTATGAACATCTTGGCTGGCTTGATGGCTGGCAGCCTGTCGGTCAAACTTTGCAAAACTTGGTCCTAACCATCACTTTCCATTGTCCTTGATCCTCTTTTGCACATGCGCCCTCGACTTTGAACAAAGAGCTTTAATTACAAAGCAATGATCCATATGGATGTCGACCTTCACCCTTCGCCTTCCAGCGCTTTTCAAGTTAGGAGCTTTCGACAGGTGTCAATGAGTTCTGGAAAGCGCGCACGTTCGCCTGACGCTGAGACCGCCTGCGCTCGGGATCATCGTCCTTCAGTAAGAGATTCCTGATCTACTCGTCGCTGGTTATTAACCCATTCTATAGAAAAGACTGTTCCTTGCGACTTCTGGCTTCAGATTCGGGGCCACCGACTATAGCGCGGAGCGCGAACACTCCCCTGCTTCTAGCTATGGCATCCCATCGGCGAGCACCAGCCGGCATCCTTCTGAAGACTGGGTTAAACAAGCCGGAGGGCTGAGTATCGATAGTCCCATGTTCCGTGAATCCGAGTCGGCTAACTCTTATGAATGTCTTCGAGAGTCTGGCGACGTTGATATGGTAGGCGACTCCAGCTTCATTATTTTCTTGCTAGCTCACAGCCTCTCCTTGCTTCTTAGGCAATGGATATGGAAGAATCTACATCCACCTTAGATGCTACCAAAGGTCCTTCGACCACGACATTGTCGCGTCCTGGCTTGGGCCATAGACCCGAAGGCTCTTCGACTCCTCTCGAACGAATGCTCTTGCAGCCTCATCCACAAATTAATATTGTTCCTGCCTCTTCCGTGACTCCCCAAGGTCAATCCTCGACGGCTGATCGCGCTAGTTCGTCCTCTTCTCCCTCTGGAATGACCACGAGTCCCATGTCATTATCCCCAGCCCAATCTTTCAACCAATTAATGCCACCTCGACGACCGAGGGTTACAATGGGACCACGCGCCGACTGCGAGAAATGCCAGTTGCGTGTAAAAGGACATTGGATGCACTTTGAATGATTGCTTTTAACCTGCTTTACCTTCTGCTATCCTACTGTACCTCCTTATAATACGGACACTTCCTGCGTCTTCGGAAAAAATTTCCTCGCGTATTGTATTATGATATTTAGTTTTCGGGGTACGTTGAGATCATGGTAGTGATCTACCGAAGTTCATGTTTGTTTCTTTGCGATGCTCTCGGCTCCATTTCGTGTCGCCTCACGAAACTGTCTCCTAAATTTCCCGCCAATTAAGTTACACGCTAACGCGACGCGGTTTTGAGGCCGTCGCGTCGGTGCCGCCCAAATAAAGTCAAGCAATAGCACCGCCACAGGCGCCCGCCGATCAAAAAAAGTTTGGCGGTCACCAGGTTGCAGGACGTCTGCGGCCAATACCCAAGGCTCAGTTCACCCAAAAATGACGACAACACTTCCTCTTTTCTGGAATCTTTCGTCTTCTTCCAAGAAGGACAGGATAGACGCCTCCGTCAAGCTCATTGGCGCACTTGAGCAGTTCCAATCTCAGTTTGTTCCCGAGACCCAACAACAGACGTCGAATAGCAATTCTGGGGCTCGGAGGGATGAAGAGGACAGCGAAGACGAAGAGGATGCAGATGAGGGCGCTAAGAAGGGAGAAGAGCAATTGGATCTATTGAATGCTCAAGACGTATCTTATTCCATTCGCCGGCTAATTCGTGGTTTGGCTAGTCCAAGGGAAAGCAGTCGGCTGGGTTTCGCTGTTGCTCTCACAGAGGTACGTGGCCTGCTATAAGCTTAAACTCGTTCTCTCAAGTACTTTACAGTTGCTTTCAAGAATCGATACAGTAACTTGTTCCCAAATCGTCAACTTAATCATATCGAGCAGCGAAACCCGAGGTTCAATGTCTGGTCAAGAAGAGCGCGACATGCTCTTTGCTCGACTGTTCGGATTCATGTCAATTACTCGCTCAGGTCTTTTGATTCGCGAAGCACCGCTTGCAACTTCCGCATCCTCGAATACTGCATCGTCGAGCTTGGAAGCCTTTGAACAAGTCATTCAGGAGCTCTTGGCATTGGGAGAAAAGAAGTCATGGTTGAGGGAGGGAGCTTGGTTCACTATCAGCCTCGCTATTGACGCTTTGGAAGGGTCGAAAGTTGAGTGGAAGAAGGAAGCAGTGGAGGTCGCATTCCAGAAGCTCATTGTGGACAACCCATCTTGGTCACCCGAGAAAATTGCCCTGGTCATCAAACTTCAAACTGTCTACCCAGAGCGAGACTGGCAAAGTCTGGTTGCGCCGACGTTCAAGAATGCCAATCTGCTCAGTTCTTCCAACCTTTTGACGGTTTCCCGAATCTTGAAGGTATAAGCCAAGAGTGTACTTGTGGTTTTGCTTGTTCGCTGAACGCGTAGTAGGAATCCGTTGTTGAAGATGAAAGTCACAAAGATATCACCAAAGCACCTACCAGTGCCTGGAAGCCACAGCTTCACTTTGCTTGGGGAGTCATCCTCGACCAGCTGCTACCCGGACCTAACGATCCCAAAGGCCCGAGTAAAGGCTCGCTTCAAGAATTCTTCAGAATCGTCGTTGACGGTATGTCTACCCCTCGTTTTGCCAAGATAATGGATCGTACTCAAATTAGACCCTTAGAATCACTCTTCTCAACAACTTCCTCACCACAACGCAAATATTGGGGCTTCCAAGTGTTCCAGAAGGCAATCAAACGCGTGGACCAAGACAGCATGCCTATGCTCTTCACCAAAAACTTTATGCGTTCCTGGATCAACCATCTCTCCAACAAAGACCGCTACCTCCATAAAATCGCACAGCAAACTGTTACTGAAGTACAGGCCTTTGTGCAAGATAAACCTCAGCTTGGTTTTGCTTTGATCCTCCAACTTACGGGTGTTAACGGGAGCCAGCAGTTTGACAAGTTGACGAAGACGAAGACCGTTGAGACTGTCTTGGCTTCGATGGACGCAGAGGGTATCCTGAGCTATGTTACTTACCTGTTCGAACAGTTCACCAAGCCGGACGAGAAGTAAGTTCTTACTACCCTCGTGTCTATGTCGAATCAGATGTTAACAAATGCAGAGCAACCGAAAGCGAAATTACCAGCCGTCGATCCTGGATAATTGACCAACTCAACGCCCTTATTCGGAACGGTGGAATCCCTAAAGCAGATGACTGGATCAAAGCGGTTTTGGATTTCTTGGTTGTTCATGGCTTGTTCTCCATCCAGAAGAAGAAATCTAAGAGCTCGATTGTCGCCGTACGTCATCCTCCGTCCAACATACATTTTGCGACCTCGTTGACGAAATTCATCTTGGGACAACAGGTTCATGAAGTCCCTCAACCGCCTCTATCACCAGAAATCCGCAAGATCTGCAAGAACCGTCTGTTGACTTGCCTTGGAGAACTTACTGGCCAGACCACTGTGATCAAGTCAGGTAAATCATCATTTCCTCGGCGCGCATTTAGTTCTTCTTTACCTGGCTGTTACTTAATACAGACGACAAAACTGTCAAATCATCAGCCTCGGCTTGCGATGGCGAACTTTGGCTCGCAAAAGTTCTGTCTACAATCCAAAACCTCGAATCGGAATCTAAGCACGTTACCTTGCTTGAAGAACTTGAGGAAGAAGAGCAGACCTTGTTGAAGAAGGTCAACAACTTGTTGACAAAGCTGCAAGGCGTATGTCCCTCTTAGGTCGGGAGATGGCGAAATGCTAAATATTCCTTAGGTGACCGAGGGGAACGCTGAGCTCGCTAAAGGCGCAGAACTCTTGGTTCTGGCGTTAACGGTACAACAATACTGCGAAGAAGAGCAAGATTTTACTTCACTTGAGGCGGGTCCTCTTTGGATCTACAACTCAATAGTACCCGCTAACCTATTTCCCTTTATAGACGGTCGTGGACGCCGTAACGCGCCTCTCCTTCCTTCAGAAAGAGAAGGACACCAAGAAATCCAAAAAGAAGAGGAACTCCGAACCTCAACCGGAAGCGGACGACGAAGCCGCCTTCGACCCCATCGATGTCTTAACCGACGTTATCATCGGTCTCTTGGAAGGCTCGACACCCTACATGCGGTCGATCGTCAATCAGGCATTCGGATCCATCTCAGGTGCGGTCAAAGAGAGCACAATTGATCTTCTTGTCGCTGTGAGTTGTGATTATGTTATTCTCCGACGTTTAGTAGCTGATTCGTTGCTCGTAATAGCAACTCGAACGTCGCTCTCCTGCCGAACTCGCCCAGGATACCGACGAAGATGAAATGGATGAGGACGAGGACAAGGAAGATGAAGGATCGAGTGGTTCTGAATCGTTCGGTGATATCGACCTCGGTGACGACGACGAGGACGAAGAAATCGACCTTGAATTACGGCAGAAGATCGAAGCTGCACTGGCCGCTAGCAGCGTCCAAGCAGCTACAGGCGACGACAGTGATGAGGAGGACGAAGAAGAGGGCGAGGAAGAAGAGTTGATGGATGATGACCAGATGATGGCTATTGACGAACAACTGGCCAAGATCTTCTCGGAGCGGGCTAAGGAGAAGAAGTCTGGAAAGGGTATGTACTTTCGTTTGAGGGCGTCTAACAAGCCTGTTTTTTATACCCTTGTTCGTAGACGTCAACGCCCAGCGCGAGGCAACGCACTTCAAAAACCGTATTCTGGACCTCCTCGACGTCTACATGCGAAAACACCCCACGCACAATCTTGTCCCTCGCCTTATCATCCCTCTTATCAACGTCATCGTTACCTCCGGTTCAGATGAAATGCAACTCAAGGACAAAGCCAAGGGTATCCTCCGCTCTCGCATTTCCAAGACCAAAGAATATCCAACAGAGTTTAACGTGGACGAAATCACCGAAATCTTGAACTCCTTGCACACGCAAGCTCGAAAGGCCCACGGGTCGGATATCATTGAGCTCTTGGGTTCAGCGGGCGTCTATGTCTCGAAATTGTTGTCGCAGTCGGATAAAAACGATACCGTGACAACTGCATATCGGGAATCCCTACAAGACTTCTTCACTCGCAAGAACTCTTCCTTAAATACCCAATTCTTCAAGGTCTTCTTCCATCGATACCCATCACTAGCCTGGAAACTTCGCGAGGACCTCGGTGAGCTATGTAGAAAGGCAATCAACGGTTATCGACAAGCTCAGGCCATCCAACTCCTTGAGACCATCGTCAATCAACTTCCTAGCATTGTGAGTATAATCAGTTCTTCTCGTGGTAACTATGCTAACAGTATCTCAGGAGGAACAGCCAGCTGTGGTAACCACATTTATGGTTTCCCTTCGACAACTCTTGCTGGAGCTGGGTAATCAATCGTGTGCGGATAAGCCAAGGTTCAATGCAGCACAGTTAAAGGAAGTAATAAAGCTTGCTTTATCTGGAGCACGCCAATCCAGACGTATCGCTTCGGACTCTCTGGCGGAGACTTGGCAACCTACTTCATGGACGTCGCTCAAGGCATCCCTTCAAAAGTCTCCCCGATTCGGTTCATCAGTCGCAATCCACAAAATGTGTGATCAATTAGCACAATTAACCAAGCCTGCAGGGGGTGACGCCCAAGAAAAGCCCAAGAAAAAACGAAAAGCGGAAAGCGAACCAGAGGTCAAAAAAAGTAAAAGCAAGAAGATCAAAACGAAGTCATAACTAGTATTCGCAAAGTAGCCAAAAAGGGTCTTATTATTCCCGCATGAGGTTATCAGTAGATAGAGTAATAGCACGAGCTAGGGACATCAATTCGTTGAGCTTTGCCTCAGCTTCTTGTACTTCACCCCGGGACATTTGTCGCATCATTCGCAAGGCTTTCTGTATTCTACATGCATCGTTAGATATGTCGAAAGAGATACACTGTATTTTGCCTACATACCTATTCCGTTTGATGCGCTCGTTCACTTCTTTGCGCAGTTGATCCGAACGATGGGAGGCAATTTGAAGAAGATTGTCGGGAAGTCCTGCCAATCGGCCACATTCGATCCCGAAAGACTCTAAAATGTAAAATCGAGGATCGTCAGGGCGGCGCGTGATAAGAACAAAGGTTATCCCTTCACCTGGTGCAAGGTCCGAAGTAAGTTTATAAAGGAATGTGATCGTTCGAGATCCGTCAATTCGGACGTCTGTGGTGTATTCCATATGTAGGTTTTCGAGATCTGCTGGGAACTGCTTTTGGAGTCTGGTCGCTACCATCGGGTAATGCGTAATAAACAACGTCTTGCATTTCTTAGTTTCAACCAGGAAGTGAAGGACGGCATCAGCAATAGCCATCTAAAGGTTATCCGTTATTTCACCGAGAGGTATTGATGATAAGATAGAAAGGCCTACTCCATCGAAAGTTGAGGTACCGCGACCAAGTTCGTCTAGAATTACGAGGCTACGATCCGTAACGCTCTCGAGGATTTCGCGAGTTTCAGACATCTCTACCATGAAGGTGGACTTCCCTCTGATAATATCATCGGTAGCTAAGCAGGATATCAGTATATAGCTGATCTTCAATCGGTCAGGTAGTGACATACCCCCCATTCTAGTTAGAACAGAGTCCAATAACTTCATCTTTACAGACATTGCTGGGACATAAGAACCTATCTGCGCCATTATCACAATAAGGGCAATAGCCCGAACGCATGAGCTCTTCCTACATACCCCTACGTCAGTGTCACACCTCTGCGAGTTTGAATATGAGACTCACCCTCCCATGTTCGGACCGGTAATGATCTTGCTTCTCGGTTGCCCCATACCCATACATACAGAGTTCGGAATATATGGATCAGACCTGAGTTCTTCAATCATCGGATGTCGAGCGTCGACAATTTCAAGCATATCACCATCCACAAATTCCGGTCGCACGTAATTTTCTCTCATTGCAACCTGAGCCAAACTGCAAAGGCAGTCGGCAATAGCAAGCTTATTGACAGCGTCACGAAGAATACCGTAGCAGTTACTTGCAATCTCCCGGAGGAAAGATTGGAAAGCTGCCTTTGCAGCGGCCTGTTTTGAACAGTCAGATAAATCAACTAAACACTTAGCGAAATTCTCACTTCTAATCGTTCTGTGTACTGAGCTTTCTCCTCCAGCTTTCGATGGACAGTGGGAGGCCAATATCGAGCCAAGGTCTTCGTTCTGTCAATCATCGTGTGAGAGATAAGCATTGTATGGCAAGAAAGAACATACGAAGAGTGTAAGATCCAGTCTTCTGGTATGGGGCGATTATCCTTCTTCTTCACTTCCACGAGGCACTTTGGAGCTTGATCAACTTGAAAAACATGTGGTAAATTCAAGTATAGAGCATACCGTGTCTACCCCATGCGTTGTCCAGTCAAGGGAGTATAGTTTGAGTTTCCTTCTTGCTAGTAAATTTCAGCTAGGCAGCCTGCCATACAAGAGTAGACGAGCACTCACCAGACTTTAACTCATCATTCAGCTCAACTTGAATTGTCCGGAGACTCTAAAATCATAGTTCAGTCTTTGTCATCACGCAATGGCAGATATTAACTAACCATATCCGCATTTGCAATCTCGGGGTATTTTTCAGTATCATTCCATATAGAATCCTTCTTTCCTCGAGCCGCTTCGCGTAGGTTGATTTCACCTAGAAGTGGTATAACAGGTTCTCTAAGCTTTGGTAGCGCAAAAATTATTTCGTTGAGCAAGGGTGATCGACATCCAACGTCGCTTGGCTCTTGGAAGTCATTCCCGAAGGCAAGTGCGATCTTGTTGAACGCAGGGAGGAGGATAGCTAATTCCTGTGGGGTGCACTATTGACAAATTCATGAGCAAAAGCAATTTACGGCTTGCCATAATCCTTACTTGTCCGTATTGTATGCGAGACAGCCCTTTTGCCAGGTCTGGCAACCGTCTTAGAGTCTCCCTCAAGTTCAACAGGAGTGTCGATTGGCTTTCAATGATTTCTTGGACTGCGTCGACGCGCTCCTGAAGAATGCTGCATTCGGAATTGAATTGACAATGAAAAGTAGAACATTCGGAAATCTTACCGTTTGTCCACCAAGGGTCGGCCGATCCAATCACGGAGTAGCCTCGCTCCGAACTTGGTTTTAGTTCGGTCAAGGATCCAGAATAACGAACCGCGAGTGGAACCGTCAGTTTCGTTCCGGTAGATCTCCAAGTTGGTCAAAGTATTCGCCGCGAGAAGCATATGTGCCCTCGTGGCGAACTTGGTGAAGAAACGAGTCTCCAAGAAGGCATCAGCAATCCCATATGCAGATAGATGTTTGATGGAATGAGCTAAAGCTATTACGACGCGTTTGGGAAAATTCGTGATCTCTGCCATCAACTGACCTGAAGACATTAATTAAGTCTTTCCTTAATAAAAAAAAAAAGAGGGTACGAAAGACAGAGCCTTACCGGACCGGAAGGATTCAGATGCAGCCCCGAACTTGCTATGATCGGTGTAAAATCCCGATACCTTCTCAAAGGCCTCCATGTAGGACATGGATTCATCAAAATGTTCATGACGTATCTTGTTACCAGTTGTCGATGTTCTATTCAATGATGTGATAAGTAAAAGACATGAGATAAATAGATACCATACCCAGAGAAACTCGATAACATCTTAGCAGTTACCTCCGAGAGCCCATCTCGTGGTCGCAGAATTTCGGCAGGTTGCAGATGTGACAAACGGGTCTAACAGATGAAACCATAAGTCGAAGTTCCAACTGGAGGAAAAACCCTTCTGACCTCCAATTCGATTCTCATGGACTTATCTACGTGCTAACCGTGAGTTTGGACAATAGAACGACTGTTCGAGAAACTATACCTTCGAAGTCATCCCAGACGACATCTCCAGTGGACGGACAAATAGCGATAAGACCGAAGAAAGCATGCTCAGGTTTAGTTTGGTTCCAATCTTCCACGATGCACAATACAGGAGGTGGCGTGTAATGCTCTAGATCATCCACCGAGTTGAGTTCATCTACGTAGCTGTTCACTCATAGTTAATAATAGTCTTGAAAGGGGTGCTTTGGATACGAACGTGGTATCGGTGTACAAGTGAGTCAATTTCCTTTCAAAAGGACCGCTTTTGTTATCTCCGACTTTCTTCAAGGCAGCAGTCTCAATTTGATTGACTATGCCAACCCTATAACCTTGGGATAATAACCTATAAGCAAAGTGTGAGGACCATTTGCCACATGTTAAATCCCGCCGTGTTACTTCTTCAGATACACATCGCGCCGTGGTGTAGGAATCGACGCCACGACAAAATTCCTGTCTCGGTAAGCGGCCATACCGAGTTCCTTCGCAGCAATCTTCACAAATCGACTCAGCAAACATCTTGAATGTATTTACGAACAGTCACACCTTTGCATCTTCGTCATAGAATTTGTATTTGTAACCAACCTCGACCATGAGAAGAGTCCCGGGGTTAGCTTGCTTCAACTGCCGAACCTGAATAAACCCATTAATTCGCATTCAAACTCCAGAATCAAGAACCTTGCCTGGAGTTCCAGCGGCGTATAGGGTTGCCCACTGGGGCCTATCTCAGATGTTTTTTTCGGCACCTTCTCCCTTATCGTCATAGACTTCCCTTTCGTAACCTTGCTTCCCTTGTTAGCAAACATCTCCTGAAGCTTTTGGAATTGGTCATCCGAATTGTCCCCTTCAGATTCCGATTCATTCGCTACTTCGATGACTTCTGGTCCAGCACCATGTCCCTGTTCCCCAGTTTCCTGTTCTGCGGATACCCCGTTTGGCAGGAAGGAAGCATTATCTAACAACAAGCATTTTTTGAATGCCTCATGTCGTTTCTCTTGAGCAGCTGTTTTAGCTTTGGGCCCAAGCGTGGGTTTCTCCGTCGAGTAGCCATACTGTTCTATGATTCCAGATTGAGGTAGTGCGTTTCGAGAAGGAGTAGGAATTTCTGAGAAGTAAGGAGATTCGTTCGCGCTACATGAACTCCTAGACTTCTTTGAAGGTGGTGGAGTTCCTTCTTGTGTCAAGTCGATGGTTTCTGGGGGCCGCTTTTGGCCAGAAGACCTGGCAGGTGACCCGACTGCAAAAAACGCAGATATGGCTGCCTGCTTCCCGCGAGACATGGCTGGCGTGCAAGACTAGACTGCAAAATAAGGGGAGCAGGTCGTGGTTCGGTGGCAAAACGCGATACAGTAACATAATTAATTCAGAAATACCCCCGACGCGCCGTGGTCGCTCCGACCTACATCACGTGTGGGTGATTTCTAAGTCGGGATTTTCGTCGCGGAAGTTGGCGCTCGCGTCGACGTCACATCGAAATCCTTCAAAATGTCTGCTTTCAGAAATTCTCCCATACTCCAGCTATGCAAGTCGACGCGCTGGCCGACCTTGTCTCCCAGAACCTGTGCTCGACGAAGATGGAACTCCACAGTGTCGTCTACCACGGTCGACGGACCTCCCCAAACGGAGACTAACAGTGAGTCCACGAACAGTTATTTTTCTAAGTTGCAACACCTTGAATAGAGGATTGCAGAGGCCGAGGTTACAATGAAGCGGTTCTGGAAAGACGTAGGAATTGATAAACGAGGAAATAACTATGCAGTGACGCTTGACAAGCGGGCGCTGAAAACACCTTCAGGGAATACACTGCTGTTACCCTCAAACAAGGGTCTTCTCGCCGCGCTCATCGCTGCAGAATGGGACCATCAAGAGACGCTTCTGAAGCCTCATGCACTGCCCATGGTCCGTCATATCTGATTGTTCGAATTACGCCATCCTTAACCTCACTCTCCCAGACCTCCATAGTTTCGCGGGCGATCGACAGCTTCACTCGAGATAGTACACGGGAGGAAGTCGAGCAGACATTACTTAACTTCCTGGAAACTGATACGGTTTGGTAAGTCCATACAACGTGGCCATTATCTTGCAATGAGGCTCACCTTATCGCTCAGTTTCTTCCACGATGACCCTGAGCCCTTGCAGCGCCTTCAGACGAAATATTGGGTCCCTTTAATAGATTGGGCTCGGCAGGCTTTCGGCGTGGAGATTAATGTTTCCAATTCAATCCTGTCCCCGATTCAGCCAGAGGAAACCAAACAGAAATTCGCTGAAGTTATTAAATCCCTTGATCGTTGGGAGATGGCCGGTCCGTCTTGTCGCAAGTGAATTCATTGCCGAATGACACTGACTTCTCCCGGACAGCTCTTGAAAGGGCTACCATTGCCACCAAATCTCTGATTATTGGGCTTGGTCTCGTCAAAAAACATTTAACCGTGGAGGACGCCGCGCTAGCTGCTTCAGTCGAAGTGGACAGCCAGATAGAAAGATGGGGTGAAGTAGAAGATAGTGCGTCACCGCGATCAATCGCCCTCAACTATCTTTGTTCTAACCCCAGTTTTCAGCTCATGATGTAGACTACCAAGATGTTCGACGCCAGCTTGGTAGTGCCGCCCTCATCTTATCGCAACAATCATAAGCGCAGTCAATATTGCAGTCTTCTGTAGCTTCTTTTAAACCATATATATCGGACTCGGAGACATGACATACTGCACCACTCGCTCGGAAAGATCAGTTACACGGACTTTAGAATCCGAAGGTGGTTCTGGATGTTATCTTTTTGACATAGCGGATCCCACGACCAGGCCGAAGTCCCTTCCCGCTAGCTCAACTAACCCCGTCAACTCAAAAGCCTTTACCATCATGTTAATATTATATACATAGATCATTTTCGCAAGCCAGAGCCACTATCGGTGGTCCCTTGACGCAATAAGAGGCGAGATCGGAGTACTTTGCTCCGTTGGTATCGTTTCAGAACAAGGCATATTGCATCTATGAATAACTACTGAACTCTAGGGCGAGTAGCGACGATCTGCTATGTGCGTCTCAATGCGGAGGAACTGACAGCTGGCCTTGAAGCTTCTTCTGAACAGGGCTAATGGCATATGAGGTAGCCGATTATACATATCTCTTGGCCGACAGGTGTTTGGATGTCTCCGAACCATATCCAACATTCGAAATACGATTGGCCCTCGTTTCTGGCCAATACAGCCGCAAATGAGCCACTAGAAGATGCAATGGTAATCGGTTGCGCTCACAATCGTTCCCAAGTTAGATGCCTGCTGACACTGGACCTATGGGGCCATCACAACGCGGCTGAACAAGAAGAAAAGGATTCAGCGCTGTTACACCGCAACCTAAGGCGGCCCGGAGGAACGGAATACATCGCTCTCTTGTTCCTTCGAGATCCTAAACTCAGTAACACCCTGTTTTCCAGTTCGAAAAACGAAACGAATGGATACTCTTCGTCATTAGCGTCATCTTGGATCCTTTTATATTACATAGACTCGCACATAGAGTCTCGGAAGTATAGTAGAGAAGGTACACGTGTTTACAAGTATGGGCCGATGATTCCCCGCTTGGGAATCGAGATTGCGGGGAATCTCATGGACCTGGATGTAGAAGGAGGAACCGTTTTCCGTGTGTTTCTATGGGATGTTATAGGTAGGAATCTCCGGAGCTCCCGAGAGCTATTCCGGCAACATGAAACCAGATCCACAGGTTCGGGCTAAACAACCTGTTTCTGGTATATAAGAGCCATACTATCGATTCTAGTTTTCCTCAATCCGTCTCGCTTCCCCACAGCGCTCCCCCACTGAACAACCTTTCTTGCCATAACCGTAGCTGTTGCAATGTCGCAATCTCCCTTGCAATCTTTCAACCCTTTCGTGACCCACCCATTCACCAATGGCTCTGGCTTGACCCCGGAGGCCCCTTATCCCTCTCAGTACCCTATGCAGTTCTCCGCTGCTCGACAAACGCAGCCCCAATCTTACTACCCGCAGCAGCACTACGCGTATGCTGCTTCGCCGCAGAGTAGTGGCACCTCCACACCCTCTAGCAGTCCCTCTACCCCTCTCTATTCTCCCCAGCCTCAACGAGGCTCACCCTCGAAAGGGCCCATCTTCGTACCCTTCCAGCGCAGCGAGGCGTCATCGCCTGAGCTGGTACTGAAGAGGAAAGTCCCATACATGACTGGGAAGTAGATGGGATGGCATAGTCCATCCTGTCGCGAAAATCCGCGCATCTCTCTCGGGTGAGCACACATTCCTTGACGCTCGAGGTCCTTTTGCCCGTGCTAATTGACTTTCTCCAGGCCTAAACCATAACTATCTGTTTGCGGTGGCCGGTGACCGACGGGGCAGCATGACCATGCGCTCCTATTGGTGACCCGACCGTACCTTGGCCCTTCCGACTGTCTCTACCCCATGCTTCAGCTTCAGCCTCTACCCCCGTTCTGCCTTGAGATTCATAATATCCCCTGCTCTCTCTCTCTCCCTCTATCTGCATTCCATTGCGTCAAGTTCCAAGCGCGTTCCCGGATCCTGCTTCAATCTGCAGTGCGGCTATAAAATGTTCCGCCCGCTCCTGGCATTCCGGGACTTCCTTCTGCCCTGGTCGATGCCGGCACAAGGTGGCATCAGGTCTATTGGTCCACCAACCGCTCCCTTGCCTTCCCTTGCTTACTGCAGCGACTGAAGATCGCGTCGACAGCGTGGCCAGACGTCGGACCCCATCGGTCCTTCGTCCAATCGACGCCCACCGTTTATACAGCGTTGCCAACTGTTGTCGGCCAGCCCAACGGAACGTTGCCAGAAAGGGTTGCATCAACTCGCGCTCCGACCCTATTGCAAAATTATCTATGATTTTCGTATTGTTTACTAGCTAATGGCCAGAGGACTCTTAAAATTTCTTTCTCTCTTGTACAGTATACTGTTACATACCCCGTGGATTTTCATTCTGTACTTTTTACCGCAATGTCTGTATGATACCAAACGCAATTGTATACCATATTCGCTCCCTAGCGTTCTAACATGAATGCGCGTAATAAGGAGCTCCGAAGACGAATAAGGTCTTCCGAAATCGTTTCTGGGATCCGAGTTGCAACTTGCTTTCCAGATTGTTCTTATATTTGTAAATCTTTTCATTCTTCTCGATGCCTTTAGCCGAGTTCTGCTCCGCTGTCTCTCACTTTTCCAAAGGGTATGAGGAAGCGTTGAGTGGCGCGAAGGACTTCACGGATGCCGCTGATCGAATAAATCATAATGCCATTGGAAATTTCGGATGTCGTGGCAATCGAGGATCCGTTCTGACACTGATTCAAGTTATTGCATGAACATCCAATCTTGAAATACGACTGTTCTGTGACTGTCCAGGTGGCGAGTTCTGTACCGGTGCCCATGGTATCACTTGACAGACATTACAGCCATTGTTACGGCAATGTGGCCGGGCAGCAAGTTAGAATCGTACAGCGATTATGTCGATCGATCCGCCCATTCTACCTGAAACTGCCGTCTACACCAGCTGCTATTGCGAAGAGAACATCTACCTGCTTGCCCAAACTTTTCTCTCCACTCCGGAAATAGCGGATAATTGGATCACTTGGGTTGTATTCATTTCGAACGAAGATAAGAGGGTAGGTATCCAATTCTTCCAAATGAAAGACATTGGGATTCGTTCTAAACCGCGATATGTTTCCTAGGTCGCGTTATTCTACCAAAAGGCCGCCAGAAATCCAGAGTTGCCGGTCATTTGGGACTATCATGTCATCCTCATTCTTCAGCCTCGACGGGGTGACTCAGAGGAAGTTCTCGGAGACGATACTCATGTCAAGAAAGAAGTGACGACCGCTCCTTCGTCCCCTCAGAGAAGGCTCGGAAGAAGCGCCCCAAGTTGGGTTTACGACTTCGATACTCAGCTTCCGATACCATGTCCCTGGAAAGGTAAGTTTCCAAAAGAACCACGATCCATAGACCTCATACCTTACATCACCGCCCTTGATTTGACTTTCCGAGAGAGCTGAGGGAAAACTTTGTTTCTTTTGAATAGAATATCTGGAGATGACGTTCATGGTGGATCTTTTGCCAGAATTTGAAAGGTGAGGTCACTGGTTGTCTCCGTGGATGTTGGAGAACGACGTATATAACGCGACGCATCCATTCTTACGCGCCGAGCCCGCTGGCAATTACAGTACAGCAGCTGACAGATACATATCGGACAGTTGTTTTAGGGTTGTTCCAGCAGAGGTCTATCTGAGAAACTTTGCTTCGGATCGGTCGCACATGGTAGGCAGCCTCTCTTCCTTGGCCAAGCCAGAGACGGTTCTGACCCTCGAGCAAAGATTGTGGAGACCAGTAGAGAGAGCCACCCAGAGAACATGATAGCGGGTATCCCTAGTGCAGTAGTTACATATTCCTCGCCGCCCCCGGGTTATGAGCCAATTTTTGGGGAGGTCGCGGCAGAAAAAGGGATAAAAACGAATCTGATGAGCGGTTTCGTGGATATGAGGTCGTCGGGGAGGTTTGGGGAGGTTTTGAGTAGAAATAGGATTGTAGTACGGTTTGGTTTTGTATAGACAATGGAGAGGCGTGGAAATGTTGATAGCAGGCCGAGCAAATGTGACAAGGCGACTGCAACGCCCTTCTTGTCCAACGACCATCTACCATTTTCTACCCCATTTTCTCCTTTCCCATATATTCTGGCTTCAGCATGAGCTCTGCTGCTTCTTCATCGGGGTCCGTCAATGGTCGCGCTGTTCCTCACACCAATGGCACCACAAACGGCGAAGTCGGCACTTCCACAGCACCACCCTATGAACAAACCAGCGCCTCACCCGCATCGACAAGCTATCCTGTCAATGGCTTCTCCCAGTCAGTGTCTACAGCTGCTTTTCGATCTAAAAAATCGAGATCGGCACCTTTTACGCTTTCTTTTTCGCGCTCTTCGCTGACCCGCGCGTCTCTGCTTCCCAAATAGCCCTTACCAGCCATCCCATAACGACCAGATAATAAACCATCTCTATCACGCTTTTCAGACGGGTGTAAGTGCCCCAGTCTTCTGTTCTATCAGGATAGTCCTTTGATACAATAGGTTTTTTGACAGAATTACGCGGACACAACTTTGGTAGGCTGTCTTCCCCTAGGGCTTCGTGTTACGTACCCTCAACAGCCTTTCTTCTAGCATGTACACCAAAATGCCTATCGTCTACACGCCGTTATCTTGTCGCGCTCTCCGTATCTCGCGCATTCCATGTCCACCTCGCCACAGACCACAGGACAAAGGGTCATATACGTCAATTTAGATCACGAGCCCGAGGTCACCCAAGAGGTACGTCAAACTGGCACTTTAGTAACTGAGCTAGTTGACTTACCTTCGCTCTCGATCATAGGGTTTCGCAATAGGTAAGGAATATCAAGTTTCCGTCTTGGAAGGGCCCCTTGCTCAACGAACCCATGTCACTGTAGCCCTGGGCTACCTTTACTCATCCATCTCCCTGAACCTTATCAGGCCTGAAAACGCAAGGGCTGTTCTCGCTGCCGGATGTCTCCTCGGTGGTATGGAAGATCTTTGCCAGTATGCCTACGAGGTGTGCCGCAGGTCCCTCTCTGTCGAGACGATCGGAACCTGGCTCGAGTTTCTTGACTCCGTGCCTGCGCCCAACGATGGATCAAACACACCAGTAGACGTTCCACCCACGGTCTTTGGACATTATGCCCAAAGGCTGCGGGACGACGTGTTCCACTTCCTCGTTGTTACCCTACCCGAGGTTCTTGAGGTCCGACAACCCCAGTCAGATGCATCCGGGACCACCGGGCGAGATGTGCTACTCCAGGTGTATGCACAGGTGCCGTTTGAGATTTTCAAAACAGCCATCGAATCCCCAACTTTCAACATTGGTTCGTTCCTTGCCGCCCTATGTGAATGAACTGGTTGACTTACTGACCCATCATCACTTCCAATTTTCGATCGGCACAGGATCTGATCAGGCTCGCTTCAAGTTTGCAAAAGATGCCATAGAGTTACGCAAGCGTGGTATTGCTCGAGGCTCCGGCGAGGAGACTGTTGTGCTCGCGTTTGGCGGCAACAGCTTTGCCGGGAGTACGGTGCATGTTACTCGCAAAATGCGCAAGCGGCAATTGTGGAAGGTCAATTCGTAGTTGTGTTTCCGATGCTATTTTTCTTGATTTTAAAAAGATGCGATTTTTGGGGCTGTCGACTTGAGTGAGTTATCCGAGGGATTTGCTAGGCGCCCACAAGTCCCACGTGGCGAACAACGTGGTCGGGGACTGTGTGCGGCCCGAAAAGGTAAGGCCTCGGTAAAAAGGGACAGACTGGATTAGGCTTTCAGTGGCAGTGGCAATTTTGACATGTCTTCCCGATGAATTGACCCAGAAACACCAACATCCCAGCAACGCTATTAGACTTGGAAATTTCCTCGCAAAAAGTCTCGGTCCCATCAACCCGTTCGCTTAACTTTTGGCTTCTCTTCTGCGCCACTATCGATGAACTTGAAAATATTCCCATGGACCCGAGACGCGCTAATCACGGGAGCCAGAGCAACACAGTTCCATGTTATAAGAACTCTTTACAACCATGGATTCGGTCTTCGTCTCTAACCGGCTATTCTTAATATGGCTCCTGCAAGCACTTATGACCTTTTTTTCACCGGTCGCGACGACCCTCGCTCTTGCATTATCATTGGCGAGGATGTCAAGCCCGTATACTTCTGCTTCGAGACTAGAGAACGTCAACAGCTAATGTCACCCTCAATCAAAACAACAGTACGTCGTTAGACGTCCTAGCGCCCGCCGTAACCGTCGTCTGGCGTGATGGACGAAGCTGCTTAATATTATATTGCAGGTCTACAAGAACGGCACTGAGCAGCTCTGTGCGTCGTTGGAGTGGAGTCCGGGAAACCATTTAGGCAGTGTGACTATCGTGGGCACGAATAGACAGGTCCCAATGTCGCATTTCATCATGCCTGGCTCGTCACAAAAGTATGTGCGAGCATTTTCTATTTTATCTGCGCGTCTCGAGAATTTCGCTTTCGACTAACCTCTTGACAGCGCTCGCGCATTCGTTGCTTCCGACGGCAGACGATACGAATGGCGTCGTGTGCGAGAAACGCCTACGTCGTACGATGTAAGTGTCACTCCCGAATTTCCTCCCGCTATCGCCGTGTCTCATGGACATGCCTTCTAGCTTTACTCAGCGGGGAACATCAGAATCGCTGTGTTTCGCCGATACGCACAAGCTACCGTGGTCGGGCCTTCACATGGACTGTTGCAATATACATTCGTTAACGATCCGCTTCTCGTGGACTCGTTGCTTGCCTTGTGCATAAACCGATGGATAGACCTTCACGGCCTATGATCCTTCCGAACCCCCGTTGTCATGTTTTCATTTGCAGCTTCTTTCTTGCTCTCCCCTGCTTTCGTTTCTTGCTATTATTACATACACGGACTGCATTATCCACAATCTTCGCATACGGACTATAGCATTCAGGATATCACAATAACGCATGATGAATAAACAAGTTACACCAAGGAAAAAGAAAAAATTATATCCAACATAGAGCAAAAGATGATAGTATAACGTTAGTGTCAATGAATTACGAGCGAGTACTAGTGACCATGGAAGTCAGCATATGATCAATCTCGTTCATTTTCCATGTAATTTCATTCGCCGATAGTGAAGATGTCGTCGAGTGACCAGCTTCTACAGACGAGCGCGTTCCAGAGGCTGATCCAGACCCGGAGCCGTGATAGGGCATAAAATTGAACGAAGCTGCATCCATGCCCTGAGAAAGTTGTTCGATCAGGTTAGCAACACGCTCCGGTGAACTGTACAAAATCTGGGAAGAAGTCGATCAGCACGACATATTTAACAAGCGCTTAGAGATAACACTGACCTTTGTCTCAGGACGAGGCTTCCCTCCGCTACCTTTTTTCCGAGAGATCATCGAAGCAAGGCTACCTTTGGATCCCCCGCGAATGTGCTCTTTGACAAAGACTTGCATACCTTCGCCGCCTTCACGAGTACCATTGGAATATTCTGAAGATATGCTGTTGCGGCCGGTGTACATCGATTCGTCGTCGTCGTCTCGTAACCCGTTGACGATTTTCCTGCAAAAGTGCTCATGTGAGAACTGGGGGACATTCGGCCATGAGAAAACGTTCTTACCAAATCGTTTCTCCACTTGCAAACTCAATCAGTTCAACACCAGTACCTGATTCAGCAGTGTTATGTGGTTCACCCCGGTTATCATGATCAACCATCACACTTGGAGTCCTGCTGTCGCCATACAGTTCGTATCTGTTCGTAGCTGTCAATATCCTGGACATCTAGCATCCGACACTAAAAGAACTTACACAGAATCATAGGTGGCCGAATGCGACTTGTCGTTAGCTACTGGAACGGTAAGCATGTTGTCGACTTGCCCACCAAACGACTGTGGGAGGTGAGGAACTGGAGGGGAAGCATCATGGGAGAAGCGTTTCCCGATCGGCGTTTTTGACGGAGGCGGCGTTGGTACACGATCATGGACAGAACGATTAGACACCGATTGCATACTGGTTCTCCGGCGTTTTGTTGACGCCTTCCTTTGCATCCCAGGGTCCACGGTGGGTTGCCTGGGATCCATGAAGATGATCGTTCTACGGACAACTGGATTAACTCCCCCGTCTGTGGCTCTATATCGACGGGCAGGCTCAGGTGTCTTGGTGGACGCTCGACGATTGGGGTCGTCTTCAGCACCCCTGGCTTCCTCGCCATAGGGCAACTGCGGTTTATTTCCTGATGGGCCAGAAGACAGCGAACGACTGAGCACAGTTGGAGTGGCCGTGTGATCCGAACTGCTAGTACTCGAGGAGAGATTCGGCTGCTGTATAGGTGGGACCGCAAGTCTACTATCGCCGGAAGTTGCATTGCCCTTCCTTTGACTGGGCCCAGAGTGTGAAGTAGAAGCAGCCCTTGTCAACAAGTTACGAGAAGAGATTGACCCTGAGCGAACCAACAGGTCGTTCAGAGCCGTCTGATCTAGACCAATCTTGTTGGCAGCGGCAAACAGTTGTTGGAGTGCATCCGTATCACCACCTGCCTCGTTGAAGTCGGCGTCAGTTACGTTTTGCTGCGAAGACGGAGAAAGAGAGAACTGCAGTTGTTCCTGCTCTGATCTGGACGACAAATTATAATCCGATTCGGCATGGGCGTGCTCAGGACTGAAGTAGGCTGCGGTGGGCGTGGGCGACCCCGGGAAGAGCTTTGATGAAGGCGACATGGGTGAAAACGGTGCAGAAGGTATTTGGGGTGAGCCATGCACAGATGATGATCCCGATTGAGGTATCTCTGTCATACGCTTCGTCCTGAAACGGGCCATGAATCCCTTCAGCCCTGGGCCTGCTGAAGCAGGTGGGCTGGGAACAGAGACCTTATACCGGCCCGATTCAGGAATGCTTGAGGAGCTTGGTCCACTTGATGCCTTCAGCTTATCCGCGTCGTACGTCGCAATCTGGCCCCCTGGCTGGGTCCTAGGATCAGATGTGATTGATGCATTTTCGTCAATTGTCGCCGCCGCCTTCCCCCCTCGAATACTCCCCCTAAGCCTCTTGAATCGAGAACCAATCTTCGAACCTCCTGTATTGCTGCTGGCCGCCAAAGATGGCATCTTGAGCGGGATAGTGTCCACACTGGTCGATGCGGAGACCAACGTGGGCTTAGATATTTGACTGGGATCGATTCTTTTGCGAGGTAGTACATGAGAATGAACAACTTCATTGGATGGCTTCCGCAGTGCTGCTGTGGCAGCTTGCACTCTCTGTTCAACTTCACGAGCAAGTGCAGCTTGGTCTTGCTGTGACTGAGGAATGCGGGCTGTTGAAGGATTGCGTTTAAGGAAGTATGGAGATGGAGCATCCGCAAGTTGGACTTTGGGAGGGGAATGGGTACTAGCATGACCTAGCGCGCTTTCCAACAGTTCAGAGATACTGTTTTCGGCTATAGACCCTATAGCGACATCAGGCGACGTCCTGTCATTGTTACTAGAGGGCGGAGGGTCGGAGGGTGCATTTACAGGCAAGGGGGATGTTGAACCTTCCGCCATGTCGTCTTGATCTCCAAACAAGACTTGAGCCAAGTTACGGCGCAACCCGCTGTCTATGGAGGAGGCAGATAGTGATGGAGCTAATCCTGGAGAAGATAGAACTTGGGTATGTGTTTCAAGCGCGGCGCCGTTCTTCTGTTGTTGTGGTTGGTCTCGAGTCATCGGGAAAACGTGGTTTATAGGGGATGACGGAGGTGGACTAGCAACCTTGAGAAAGAACGCGTCAATGTCTCAGTTAGCCTGTAACACAAAGGAAAACTTACTCTAGGTTCTCTTGTTGAGTAATTCGACTGGGATGTAGAGGGGCGTCGTTTCCTGAGGGCCGATCCCCGATGTTCAGCTGTTCTCGACGCGGCAACCAGCTTCTCCTGAATCGTGGCGAAGTCTGCCTTTCTTAGTCCAGCATAGCTCCTAATGATCTCTTCTGGCTCCCAATCGTCCTCCGGTGACGTTCCATTACTGGAGCCATTGTTGTGCCCTTTACGAGTTTCAGAACCCGAACGCGTTGTCTTACCTGAAGATAAAATCGTCAAGTCGTGCCAAAGCGGTCGCGCAACCCCTTCATTGAAGATATTGACAGTCTTGTCGTTGCTATCCTCCCAAGAGTGGAAACTGGAACCTGTGGAGACCAACGAGGAACTAGACATGTTTGCTCTCGAGTTCATGGTAAGGGATGGAAGGGAAAGGTCGAAAGGGGAGGCTGATGTAGGAGGGGATTGTCTGGACGATCGTCTTACGGCTCTTGGCGACGAACCTTGGAAACCACCAAATGTTGGCGATGCGGGGGACCGTGGGGCGCCTTGTGTAGGAGTAACCGAGCGATGATTTCGACTCTGCAATCTTCTATCGTGATCTTCAGTAGCATCCGAAAACGACACGTGCGAACTCAGCGATTCATTCATAGGAGAGCTGGGCCGTCCGCTTCCTACCACGCGATTTGATGCCCACAATCGGCCATTGTCCTCGTAAGATGAGTGAGACTCCGACGACTGCAAAACAGGCGAGCTGACTTCATTGCCACGATTACCACTTCCAATGGTTCCCTTCCTCTCCAAACTACCGACCTCCCATCCAACGCTTCCAAACACGTCACTATCATTGCCACTATTAGCCGCCGCAATGAAGTTCTGAACATCCGAGTCACTCAAGCCGCTATCACTTGTCCAACTGTTGTCGCGACTGTTTCCTATGCCACTCGACGAAGGAGAACCAGGAAAGCCCGAGCGATTCGCGCCGGTATCGGTATTGTTGACAGTCCAGACGATCTTGGAGGGGGTAGTCGGTCGAGAGATGGAGAAACCGTAAGAAGGCGAGCCTGTCGGGATAGCTTGGAAAGGTGGGTTAGACAAGGGAGAAGCTGGACGTCTTCGGCCACCTAGAATAGAAGAGCTAAGAGATTGGTCGGGGTCAAAGGATGAATTGTGTCCATTGATACTACTGATACTGGTATCCACATAAGATCGACTCCGGTCATCGAGAGGGCCGTTCATCGAGCTGGTAGAACCCATGGACCCGTGCATACTGCGCTGAAGGAATAACGGTGTCGTTGGTCGCGGTGATTGGCGGCCAGCGTTCGAAGATGTCGAATCTCTTCGCAGGATCTTCGAGATGTTCACGGACGCTGACGTTGATTCACTCAGGGTAAACGAATTATGCATGGGAGATGTGGCTCGAGGGGTCGTAGAGTGGGATCGTCGTTCATCAGCTAAAACTTCGAAACCGCGCGGTGTCATGGGCCTTGGCATGCCTGGCGTATAGCCAGGAGTGGCTGGGACAGGAGAGGCTCCACTCCTCACATGTGTCAAGTCGTTTGCATCGGCAGGTTTGTCGGGAAGTATTGCCATCCCCTCTTCAACAACAATCGAAGATACAGTATCACGCTGTCGATGAGAACATTAATTACTTGAACAATCGATAAACGGCACCAAACGCACCGTGGACACCTCGCTTATTTGTCTTTGCACCTGATGAATCGCTAATTGGTCCTGATGATCGACATGATTTCTCGGGATCGGTGTAGATCTTGGCATTACGATCTCTTCCTCAACTTCGTCCTCAATCTCCTTGATAACTCTTTCTAGGGCCAACGAAGCTCGCTTCAAGACCGCAGGGCTAATCGACCTCTGCAGTCGGTACTCCGACGCCGACACACCTATAGATTGGTCGAGTAATGACGATGTCGCGGAGCCGGATCGTGCTGAACTCTGTTCAGTAGGGGGACTAGGGCTTGATTGGACCGAATCGTCCACGCCAGTATCGGTCGGTGTCAATGGACGCAAACCGTCGGCTGTAGATGAGCCATGGTCTCCAAACGTCGACGGCGTAGTTTCCGAAGGGGCCAAGGAATACGCCTTCGAGCTGCTAGCTGCAGACGCACGAGACACGCTCTTCATATATGAATAGTCCCTCAACCTTCCCGACCCGAACAAGTTGTTGGAGTACCGCTTCGTAGATCGACTGCTCGGTGAAGACGTCACGCTCGAGGTCCCCTTGGTCAACTTGATGGTGTGACTGCTAGCGCTTCCAGACTCGTCCTCTCCTACCCAGCCATCAACCCCGTTGATACTCTCCTGGGATTGTTCCGCACCATGAGTCCCAGTAGTCCTTGCGCGTATACGGCTGAGAGTTTCCAATAGCATGTCTTCCTCCTCCTCGGTGATAGTCTGTTGCGTGCCCTTGGCTCTTTGTTCAGCGAACTTTGTGCGGAGGTCGTCCACGGTGACGGGGTCGCCAGAGGCGGTTCGTAGGAGAGAGAAGCGACGGGAAAGGCTAGAAAATGAGTGAGCTTATACTGCCAAAGAAGCGCAGAGAGAAGCTTACTCGGGGAGGATGAGCGACGTGCGGAAGTCGCTAACAGGCGGTAAGAAGTCTGGCGGAGAGTCCGCCTCTTGCGAAGGTGCTGGCGCGTGGCTGCGTTTTACGTCGGACTTTTTGCTAGATTGGCGCTCTGTTAGTCTCGTTGCACGTTGATTTTTTATTCGGAAAAGGAAATGTGAGGATAACACAAGGCACAAGGGGCGGGGAAAGGCTAGGCTGGGGAGGACGGGGTGTAGCACAGAGATGCTGCGTGGCAGATGGCGGCAGCAGCGAAGGACTTTTAGATTTAATTAACTACTTGATCTGATTTCTTGCATCCCTGAGCCCAGCCGATGGAGATGCGAACAAGGGGGATTGTAAAGCTGAGGATAAGGACGAAAACGTACCGAAACCGGTGCATCCTGGGTTATATTGTTTTCCAGAATACAAATTATTCAACTCTTCACTGCACCAGACGGTTGGATGCAGACAAATTGACTATTGGGACTAGACTTTGTTCAGGGTGCCAAAAAGAGCGCCTGCTTGGAGCTATGGTGCTGTAATGGGCCCAATCCTGGAAGAATCGTATGCTCCCGGGCTTGCAAGAGTGATTTGACAGCGCAAAACTGTCGACCTGTGATACAAAAAAGGTGACCTGGGACAGTCTTGGTGGGATGGCCGTTCTGATGCCTCTTGCAACGTGGTATACACGAGTCTTTTGTCCGAGAAGGTGGTCGAATTGGGGATGTTCAAAGAAGGATTACGGCCTGGGTAGATATGTGATAGGGGTGAACGAGCGGCGTAAGTTTGGGCGAAGTATTCAAAACGGAGCAAAAGAAAACGGCGACATTGGAGGAGAAAGACAAAATCAACGTTTGACGCCGTCGCTGGAGTTCTCGCCAACTGTCCACGGCCGTGACGCACGCGGTCTCATTTCCGCTTTTGGTGCGATCATTGTGCTTGGCCCTCAGAGATCGACATCCGTATAAAACATGGCATTCAAATAAAAATCATTTGAACGACTTGGTGTAAAGTATCCAAAGAGAAAAATCCATGACAACGAGAAGCACTTCCAGAAAATAGTACATATGTCTTCGTAGTTCTTCTGCATCCTTCTTCACATACACCCAATCGCCAACTCCCCCATAGGGCTAGAATGTTCCCAGCCCCTATCATATTTAGCCAATCTGGCGACCAACTGACGACGGTGAGTGGCCCATTTTAATACGAATTGGACTGCCATCCTTGAGCACCTTCATCCACGTGCGGCTGATGCGAACGATGATATCAACTTTAGGAGGCATATCTAGAAGGAAATAAGTTCATGTATTCCAAACGCAAAACAGGATGCCACACCTCTTGGTCCATTCCTTAGCAGTTGCAAGGAACTTGGATTTGTCGTTCCTCAAAATCTAGATGGACAGTAAGGACAGGCGACGACGGGTCCAAAGGGTCCAGAACTCACGCCTGCAATCTCAGGCTCGAAAGGATCGTCCGGACTGGGGTTGTTCAACTTGTCTTGGATGATATGCAGAACTATGCATCTGGTCAGCCGATCTACAAATCACGAATCAAATGAAAGCCATACCAGACGATAGTGAGACAGTAGGCTTCCACTAAGGAAACCAGTTAGTTCATTTCATATGCAAGTGAGAGAATGCACGCACATCATCACGCAAAACGGGGACACAGATGGATCCTTCTTCATTAATGCCAGGATGGTAGATCTTGGTCGTAAAAGTCACCTAATCAGAAGTAATACGTTAGTAAGTTGGTTCTCCGATATCGAAGAATGGGCATAACACTGGCGGAGGGATTGGAATGGAGCCAAATGAAAGTGATATGACCTGACTATCTACTCACCGTTGGAGCTTTGAAAGGGAAATTGGGTGGCAGAACAAGCTTCAGATGGAACGTTCCACCTTTGTACGGAGATTCCGACTATCCATCCAGCGGTGCGTCACAGAAGTATACCCCAATATCCCCCATCGAAGGTAGCACAACATGAGAATCAGCGACAGCGACGACACAGATATCACTAGTCACTCACAGATGCCTTTATAGAACACTTCCATTCAAACAAGTTGTCATCGCCGACATCGATTGCGACACTCTGCAACGAAAACCAGATGTTCAATTAATGCCTGTCAAGCTCTTCATCCGCCCGTCACCCGACCAGCAATGGCAGGCAGAACCCAAATCGCACACTCACCTCAATAGGAGTCTTGTTAATATCAGCGAGTTCCTACGCATTTGAGGCACCCAAGAGGTTCATAGCTCATGGTCAGTCATCTATAATCGTCACCGAGTGGCGCCGTATGCGAACCTTTTGGATTCGTCTAATGAACGAAGCCAATATATTAGTATGGAATGATTACAAATAGCATCTGAGCATACCGGAGAGCCGTCATATTAACGTGTGGTTATTGCCTGTACTGTGGGTTGAGGGTGTAGGCAGCCGGACGCGTTGGTTATAAGCAAAGAACAAGACACGATCAGAGTCACCCAGACTGACGATGATAGCCTCCGCAATGATGCCTGACGGACTGACTACATGACCCTTATCAGGAACATGAACAATTGCTTCCGTCTTATTCAGGCAGTGAAATCTTTCGTGTATTGCGATCTCACAACGAGTTGATTCTCTACAATGTACAAGCTATATTCTGATTTTAATAGTACAACCGATTTGTTTAACGACGGCCAGAAGGCTATTCTACACGAGATGTCCGAGGTATTATTTTTGGGTAAAGACAAAAGAAAAGAATCAGCTCTCATGCTCAGCCTTGCATTTGAAGGCCACCACGAGGGAGTCTAGGTTCGTCTTCCACATACTCCTCACCAGTCTCGGCGCGAAGCATGTCATTGAGCCAAGCACCATTGGGCTTGAGCTTGACTCCACGATGAAGCATGACAGCGAGATACAGCCAAGCAGCAGCATTTCCGACAGTGGAAACTTCATCGGAGACGTGTTTCTTGGCGTATTGGCTCATACGTCGGTAAAGGTCTTCGTCGGTGTACAGATCGTACAGATGACGAGCGACAGTCTCGTTGTCTCCAGCATCGACGAGGAAGCCAGACTTGCCATGCTCGACTTGGAGGGGGATACCTCCAGTGCGGGAAGCGATGATGGGCTTGCCAGCGTGGAGAGCTTCAGAAACCTTGACTTCGAAACCTTCACGGGTGGAAAGCTGGAGAGCGATGCGAGAGTTGGCCATCAAGGCGTTGAGAACTAAGGTCGGAAGTTAGGATCGAAATGTCCACTGATGAAGTAGATGACGATAGAAACTCACGTTGGTCGCTGGGAGGGAGCCTCATGACGACGATATCTTTGGCATATTCATTGTAAGGCGCAGAGTTGATTAGTTGCATCACCTGATCGTAGATGATGCTTGCATCAGGATCATCGACAGCGCCATGACCGCAAAGCAAAAGTTGAGGATGCTCTTCTGGGCCAAGGTCTCGGGACTCCTTTTCGAGGATCTTGCGCGCCTTGTAATAGGAGTCGATCACGCTGGGGATACCTTTTCGATGTTTAATATCGTATGCAAGTGGTGAAAAGAAAATAACTACCCTTGGCCGGATCGAAGCGAGCGATTTGAATGACATAGTCGCGTTCGGGCCAGTTGAGCTCGTTCATCTTTTCCTTGAGACACAGCTGACGGAATTCTCCCATATAGAACTGCGAATCCCTGTAATCCCATTAGCACTATTATAGAGAAGCAAAAGCAAAAGATTGCTTACCAAGGGTCCATCTCCTTGTTGAGGCCATCGAGCCTAACAATAAATCAATTAGAAAATGGAATGAACGCAAAGGAATGTCATACCAATCAGTAGCAGCACCCAGGAGAGCAAGCTTTTCGAGAGGGACATCGCTGGGAACGAACTTGCTGACGGGATGACCTGAACACCCGTTAAATATACCCAGTTTTGACCATAAAACGCTGGGACTTACTGATGAACAGATCAGCGTGCTGGATGTTGTTCCAGAGGTATTGCCAGACTTCAGCTTGAGGAGAACCCTTGACATGAACGAGATCACTTCGGATCTCGATGTGAGAACGATAGACGATGGGCAGTTCAGGTCGAATCTTCTTGATAAGAGGAATGAGACCAGGCATTTGAGGGTCATCTGACATGAAAGCGTAAGGTAAGGCAAGTTAGGCCAGAAATAGCGACCCACCAATGAAAGCGACATCGACGCCACCAGGTGCGAGAGGACCACCTTCAGCGGTCCATCTCAAGCCGTTCTTGGTGATCCAGGCATCGAAGCCCTCCTTTTGTTCTTGTGTCAAGCGGAGGTCAGGGGAAGCAACGCCTTGCAAGATGTTGTGATTGTTTTTGGTGGTACGGAAGACGCTTGGCGACGGGTTGGGCACATACCTGCATAGAAGCTGTGCTCAGAAACCAATCACAGGACAGAAGACATTGAATCCGTACCATGCCGCGTCAACATCCAAAAGAGTCAAGAACCGGATAAGCGCGTGACGCATCTAAACGCGGGGATCAATAAAGCTGTCAGAAATTAAGCCAGACGCGTCAACTTACGAGCGCGACGCCCCCTATAAAAGATAAATGCATTCAATGCGCGATCTAGATTAGTTTCAGAAGATAAACCATACCTCCTTGGGGAGTGGACGAAAAGAAGCCAATCTTAACCTTCTTCTCGCGGAGCTCATCGGCAAGCTTGATTACCGCATTCCAGGTACTGAAAATTGGCACTCGTCAGTAGGAGATCAAACTTACGATCTCTTGCGCGGCGTACCGTGATCCCACAGTGGCTCTGAACTCGTCAATGTCGTCGATAAGACGAATCTTTCCAGCAGCATCGACGGTAACTTGGTTCCTCGGGCCAATGCTCAATCTGGGGTTATTGCCTGGACCGAAGTACATGATACACTTGCGGGCAGCAGAGTCTGCCTGCTCATCAAGAGTACGAGGGATGGGTAATCTGCCCGAGACGTCAGCCTTGAGCCCGGTCACGGTCTTCAATTGGTCCGAGTCGACATAGACTGTGGGTGTCTCAGCACCAGAAGGAACATAAGAACCTGTAGTAGAGGAGATTCTGTGCTTGATGTTGGGACGAGTGACCGAGTCGGTATGGAAGGGCTTGATGTTGAATACGATGGGGACGATGTCCAAGTCCAGCCACAACCTGGTGGTAAGATTGGGCGACTGTAATAGATCCAATTAGATAAGGGTACTGGACGTCAAAGTCGCGACGATATACCTCTTTGAGCAGGGAGAGGGTGATACCTGCACCCAAGAACTTGCAGAGATGCTCGAGGGAGAACTTGCGCAAAGCTTGCATCACGCATTGCTCGATCTCCTTGGCTGTTTTGTCTGGGTTTTGTGCGTCCCAGGGGATGGCCAAGGACGCGAAGTCTGTGCTGTAGACAGAGTCATGGATCGAAATGGAGATCTCAAACTCGGTATTGTTGTTCACGACGGCACCTGCGATGCCAGCCCACATAGGCTGATGGGACAAAGATGAGCATCGATGACCTCGAGGTGGAGTGTGGTGCTCACCGTGAGACTAGCAAAGGTGGCGGATATATTTGGCCTCTGGCTCGAGCCTACACTCGAGGAGAGCCTACGCCTGACGGCGAGGGAGGGGATGGACTGGAAGGGGAAGGAAAGATGGGACATGGCGGTGAAGAAAGAACGAGGGGGGACGAAGGATTTATATAGACATGGATAAAGCCAGAAATGGAATTGGCAGGTGGCCCCCAAAGATTGAAGGAGAATCCAATACGCGTCCCATGACAGATTCGATGTCAGTCTATCCCCCACGTGAACCGGGCCTCACGTGCACCGCCACCGTCCGCCACCCTTCTCTGTCCAATTGGGTCCGCTCCCCCGTTTTGTCCTCCTCGACCTCACCATGAAATGCTCAGAATGCGGTTGCGAGACAGTCTGGGACGACACAGCGGCCTCAGAAATTTGCACAGAATGCGGGACACTTGCAGATCCGAGCCAGGTGCTCTTGACAAGTCACACTCTCCACGATTCCACCCAGGCCGCCGAATTGTGGGATCCCACAGCTCCCACCACTCTCAAAAACCCGCGTAGTAGCTGGGCTCTCGCAGGTCAGGGGCAGGAAGCAAGAGACAGAAAGAATGCGGTAAGTCTTGATCGATCTATCCCGCCGCTCCTTTGGTTACCCCAGCTGACTTGCCCTCCTAGTTCACGATGGCAAACTTCATCAAATCCCTGGCGTTATCAATGAACGCCTCCGGCCTGTCACCCCGTGCCACGATATTATTCAATCAGGCAAAGGCCATTGATTATTTTCGTTGGGGAAGACGCGCGAGGATCGTGGCTGGCGCTTGCCTTGTTATTGCATTACGCGAATCCTGTCGCCCAGATTCAATTCAAGACATCGCTGCATTATTGAAATGTTCCCCCCAATTGCTCTCCCGAACCTTTATCTCGGTGACATCTGCCTTGCATATTACGACAAACTCTGTTGATCCTTCCGTCTACATCCCCACATTACAGAATTACCTGGCGTCTATTTTGGAGAACCAGGTAGAAATCGGCTTTCCGGCGGCCTTACTAAAATCATTGCAACCAATCTCGTTACGCGCAGTCACCCACACTGCAACCTCTCTCTGTCACGTCCTCGCTCGTTTATGTCCTAGTGACGGAGTGAGCAAGTCATCCGCCGCTTCCACCGCATGTGCCATCTTCATAGTTTCGCTTGAAGGAGAAGCAAGGACTACCCTAAATTCTCTTGGCGAATTGGCTAAATCTCTAGGCGCTCGACTTCGCGTTGGCAAGGGAGTCGTGATGGCTCAGTACAAGTCGATCCAGGACCAAGTCGCTTCATTAATCGAGAAAGTACCTTGGCTTGGCAAATACAAAAGCCACAATGGACGCGCAAAGGTTGCTAAACGTACTGTGGTTGCTCGTGGTCTTAAGGATGTGATCAAATTCAATGAAGAGATCCTCCACAACACCCTTCTTCCTGAGGTTGATTTAGAGTTCTCCCCGACGGAAGCAGAACAACGTGACGCAGCTGAAGATTCTGAAAGCGATTTTGTTGCGAACGCTCGCCCTCTTAAACGACGTAAACTCCATCACACCCTCAATGACGCTTCGAGGTTTCTCCTTTGTCCTCTCAGCGATCCTGGAACCCAGAAGCATCACTCCAAATTCACATTCACATCTCCATCTACATTCCCATTGACATCTTACGTGCTCTCTACTTCGTCTCTTTCCACTACCAGTAATAAGCGCCCTACACGTCTCCAGTTGCTTGCAGCAGAACGTGGTGGATCCGACCAAGCAGCCATCCATGATGACGAGCTTTTTGCCGAAGGAGAGCTAGAGGGCTTGTTACGGGATGAAAAAGAAGTTGCTTTATTGCAGATAGCCTTCGGATGGGACGAAAGCTCCGAAAGTGAAAGCGGACATTCGGATTTGCAGCAAGAAGAACCCAGAGAATGGCAACGCCGTAAAGCTCAACCCAAAGAGAATCAACCTCCCGCTCCCAAAAAGTCCCGTCTTAACATGGAAGCCCTCACTCAATTTATGCAAGATTCAAGCCTGCCAAATGATAGTCCCGATGAAGAATTAGAAGACGAAAATATCGGATTGCTCGGATTGGATAGTGCTTTCGACGACGATGACGACTACGAATTAGAAGAAATGGTACACGAAGATGATGACCTTTCCGGTGCTGACGGTTCCGTTTCACGCACAACTTATTCATCCGCTTCCAGTCAGCATGGTGACGAGGAGATTGTTATTTTGGACGATTGGCGCCCAGCCAGTCCTACTGGAAGGGGTTTCGATCCCCAATATGAAGAGGAGTATGATTAATCCCTCTTCGTGTCGATTCTAACCAACCTTACACTCCAAATCTAATCACCCCGGGATAGCGCAAGGGTTTGGCGTGAACACCTCTGCCAACCAAGCCCAGCGCCTGATCGCCCGATGATCGATTGCTCTGTGGATAACCTTTGGACAATTGAGTGAGTTATTGCAGCTTCTCCGACCTGTCTGCATGGCATATTAAACTTCTCTTCCTGATCTCTACTTTATCGATTGAATATGACTCATTTTCCTACCCTCAAATGTGCACCAGGAGCGGCCGAAGTTTCTTTGATCTAATAATATGCCAAGGTGAGTGTGCAAGTAAATCCCGCATTTCAGACACGGTTTTTGTTTTGAACCCTCGTTTGAAAGGCTTCTTTCCATTAAGACAAGAGTCTTCTTTGCTATCCATCGATAAGTAGAGGTCAGCCGATTGCGATGCACCTATCCTATTGCCTTGCGACGATCCAAGTTCCTGTGAGTGGCGGAAATCTCTCCATTCTAGTTTCTGTTCCAGTGCGAGAACAGACAAGTGCCGATTGAATTCGCGATAGCACAGAACTAATTCAGAGCTTCTATTGAGCTGTACCTGAGTGACTTAAACTTCAAAGAGAGAGTGTATATCTCACGCAGCCGGAATTAGCACGAACGTATTGTCAACCCATCCCAAAACCGTCCAATTGAAACTATGCTATCAACCATTACTCACGCTTCTAATATATGCACCGGCTGCTTATCCCGCATGTTCGACGACGGTGGTGACCAATTTTCCATTTTGGATGATCGTCTTCAACATCTCAGGGACCGGTTGTTCCTCAAACACGCCATCCTCTTCGCCCGGCACAGGTAAGCTGATATTGATAGAGCTGCACTTGGCGGTTGTCACTTCGGTGTTGAGGCTGGTCTTCGAGAGGTAGATTTGACCAGAGTCTGTAGAATCAACTTGGACCATGGGTGCCGTGCCTGTTACTTGGATGGTAAAGGAGGGAGAGGCGGTAATCGAGATGGAAGAAACAACGGATTCCACGAGGACGGAAGTCTTGGAGCTATTATCTGTTACAGCATAAGACAATGAATGCTGAGAGGGATAAAGCATAGACGCACGAATTGTGATAGCGTTGACCTTGCCCTTGATGATGATAGTGGTGTTCTTGCAGTTGAAGATGTTGACCGATTGGCTGATCTCGACATTCTCCACTGTCAAGGCCGATTCATTCTCTTGCCATTCCTGTAAGCAACTAGTTATTTCGGTCGCTCTGCCGTTCACACAAATGGGAAACACGAACGATCAGCCACTTGTTTCCCTCCAAGGCAAATTTGGGAGGCTTCTTGCCAGCAAGAGCGGAGGGTTTTGTGGGCTTGATAGGTTTCTTCCCAACTGCGTTTATTTTGCGATGAGCCCCAAAGCTGTGGTTCTTCCAATGCAGGTAAACTTACGAGAGGGGCCCGAAGGAACAGTGTTTCCGGCCCGCAAGGCAGGGTTCTTGTGCGTCATTTCGCTCTTATCAACTTTACGCAGACTCTTGGTAATTTCTTCTCCCTTGTTCAGTTCAGCAAAGACTGCTGCTGCGCCCCCAGCGGGTGCAGCCTTGGGTGGTGGAGGGGGAGGAGGGGGAGGTGCTGGAGCACCACCAGCACTGGGTGCTTTGTATTGGTCATAGGGGATACCCTTTGCGTTCCAGACTAGTCCGGCAGTGTGGTATTCTTTCACATAGGCACGCATGGCGTCGAGGAGGCCCATAAATGCACGCACCCATTGGACGTGCTTCTGGTCTCTGGATATCATTCAATCGTATAATCGAGGAAGGACAAGGTACGTCACTGACTTTTCCTTGTACTCCTTGATAATTCTGTTACCGTAGAACTCGGCTGACTCTTTGATATCGCCAACGTATCCCGTGGGAGTGGGCTGTTCAGAGGTTAATCAACCTAGTCCAAGACCCATAATGCAAGGGGAGACGTACGCTGACAACCCATCCAATAGCAGGGCCGCCTTCACAGGCAAAGGTGAGATGCTGGAACCAGTCCCTATCGCGTCGATGGGCTTCCTTGGCTTTCGGAATAGCCTTGATGGTGTCCTCCAGATCACGCAGCAACACTTCAAATGTTTTCTGGTCGGGCTGTCGGCATGTTGCTACAACTAGCAAGAAGGAGCGAAGAGCAGTGTACTGCTTCTCGATCAAATCGGCCTATGAGTTCCATGTGAGCAAGGTTTCGACAAATGATCATGTTGACGGAACGTACCAACTCGGAAACACTGGCAGCACCCAAGTCCTTGCTGAGTTGGATGAAAAGCTTAACCTTGCCTTCAATAACTTGTTCATCAAAGGCTATTACGCTCTTTGGTGTCGCTACGACCGCGGGCACTGCGGCAGGTGGTGGTGGAGGGGGTGGAGGAGGAGGTGGGGGAGGCCCGCCCCCTGTGGCTGTCGGCCCTGGCACTGCTGCTGCCGACACAGGTTGGGGAGCACCTAAGCTACCTTGGGTCGCGACGATGTCTTCGATTCGGGAAGTAGCTGCCTCAAGGCTGATGAAACGATGAGAGTCAGTCATCGTTGGATCAAGTCGTGCCCGTACCGTTTAATGATCGTCGCAAGTGAGTGGAGGCCTGCAGCCGGTGGGGTCGCCATCGTTCAAATATAATGTCGTCGGCGATGAGCTCAATGGTAAGAAACGTTCTTGAAGGTTGCGCTGCGCTGTCTGCGGTTGCTGGTGATCGGAATGTGCCGCCATCATCGCTAGAGAAATAGGGGCTATTTACGGAGCAAGTAATACTTTTATTAAATATGTACAGCTACGGTTTCTCGAGAGAAAGGACACGCAAGAGTAGAGGACTGTGCAGGGTGTGAGGGGTAAAAATGGGCAAGGAAGGCGGGAAGGGAAACCCGAAGCAAAGTTTTAGTCCTCTTCGTCATCCATGCTTTCTTCCCTTGCAGCTTCCTTGGCCAAAGCCTTCTTCTTGGCCTTCTTACGTCTGCGTCGTTCTCGTTCTCGTTTCTTTGCGGCTTTCATCTCTTCTTTGGAGAGCCCAGGGTTGGCAAGTTTATCCAGCTGATTGAGCATGAGGAGGAAGCTTCGGAACCGTTCGCAGGTAAGGTCATACCTTTTCCAATAATCGATTCCTCGCTATCTTTCGGTTCTGGCTGAGGGAGCGGGTTTCTTGGCACGAGACGCGGATACCCGTAGGCTTATGGAGCAGCTGGACATTGTTTTCCGTTTTATTGATAGATTGACCACCCTATTAATACAGGAATTACGACGGGTGGTGACGGAAACTACGGTATTCCATACCGGACCACTACCTGCTCAGTTGTCAGGTTTGCCGCGAAGAATCAAGTTCATTGAGACACACCTCTAACAAAAGTCTCCTCTAGGTCCTCCTCCTTGAGCTCCGGAATTATACGTTGGGTATGAGCACGTTTCATGGCAGTATAATACATAGGTCGGGTAGATGGAGTTGAGGGGGAGACTTCAGCTTGAGCAGCATTTGACGCTTCACTGACATTAGAGTTCTCATTGGGTCATCGGGTTGAATTGAAATACATACCGTTCGCCAGACGGAGCGGAAGCCGGCTTCTTGACGGCGTCGTTGTCCCCGAGTTCAGTTTCAGGTCGAATATTCACACCTACAAACGCTATGAGCTCAAGACTTGCAATGATTTAGTTAGAGACTTGCGGTAGATGTCCTGTCCGGCCTCCTCCCTCACTTTCGAGGCTTGGACGATGTTGTGTCGGAGAACCGTCGCAATTTCCCGGAAGAGAGAGGTATACTGCTCGTACGATCCAGCATCTTTAGCAGTTTGAGACGCCGCCAGAGCATCATTTCTCATCTTCTCTCGGAAGGCTGAGACAAATTATGAACAACAGATGCAGGGGATCCGGGTGCTGCCAACGCATACCTTGTAGTACGGGCTCGTCGCCTGGATTCTGGCTCAGTAGATGCCTCAACTGCATAGTGCTCACTAGACATACCGCGGAATGTCACTGAAGCTGCCCGCCATACGTCTCTATAGGCCGACCTGGCTGAAGCTCTGAGCGCCGGTGTAATGGTCATGAAGGAGGAAATTTAGCAGACTGTGATTGGCTGCCACCCCAAGGCACCTTCTCGCCGACAAACGGAGTTAATGGTCACATGACTCGCGAAATCCGACGCGGGTCGCGACGCGTTTGGTATCGTTTGTTGATCGATTTTTCGGTCAAATTGGCTTGGAGCTTGAATATCTCCCTCGCCTCGAAGTTTATCTTATTGAAAAAATCACAGACACCAAGGAATGCTTCTTGAGTACATGTCCCTACTGTATAATAGAAATCTGTGATGTGGAAGGTAGTGCACTGTGTTTGTTGATTGAGGGTGCTGGTTTGTCACGTGAGGAACGCGGTCGTGTTTGTATAAATAGCGAGGCGCACGGCATGCTATCATCCCCCTTTTTGCATTCCCAGCATTCCTCCAAATCTCCGCCAGCAACCCATCCTCTCTCTTCCGTCCATCCCATCCACACAAATGGCTCGAAGCAAGGCTGCTACTACCACTAAGGACACAAAGGCCACCACCAAGGCCGCTGCTGCGAAACCCACCGTCAAGAAGCCCGCCGCCAAGGCATCCACCCATCCCTCATGGCAAGATATGATCAAGGTATGCATTTTTTCTTCTCCACATGGGCGCTACCGTGGAGGAAGACCTCTGCCTCTTTCTCTGTCCTTCATCGCCGTTGACGTCGTCAAGGGCAATCGACTGACGATCAGGGTAGAGGGAGGTCGTCGCTCCTCCAACGGTGGCTATGCATTGTGGTGTAGTTGTTTACGATGACCACGGCTAATGTTCCATTGTCTCCTAGGAATGTATCGCGGACCATAAAGAAGAAGCTCGCATTGGTGTCTCCCGTCAACAAATTAAGAAGTACGTCTCGTCCTCCATTGTCGTTTTTTTTACCTGTTTACCCAGTCCCTAGGTATGTCGAGAACAAATACAAGCTCGAATTCGGTGCCGCACAAGTCTCCCAGCTCTCAAGGGCCATCTCCACTGGCGCCGAGAAGAATGTGTTTGTCCTCCCCAAGGGTATGTACGTTGATATTGTTTGTCCTTCCTTTTTCTTACTTTCCTATCCAGGTCTCTCGGGACGAGTAAAGTTGGCCCCCAAGACGAAGACTGCCTCCATCGATGCCGCCAAGGAGAACAAGCCGGCTTCTAAAGCCAAGGCTGCTCCCGCCTCTAAGCCCAAGGCCACCACCAGCAAAGCCAAACCCGCATCCAAGCCCGCATCTAAACCTGCCTCCGATGCTAAGGCCAAGTCGACAGCCAAGTCAACCGCGACCAAGAAGGCTGCTCCCTCCTCCAAGGCAAAGGCCTCGACAAGCAAGGCATCCACCGCTAAAGCCTCTACAACCAAAGCCCCGACGACCAAAAAACCCACGGTAGCAGCCAAGAAGGCCCCTGCCAAACCCAAAGCTGCTGTTGCCGCGAAGAAGACGATCGCACCCTCCAAGCGAGGTACCGCTAAGAAGGTTTGTCTCGTCAATCGATATCCTACTTCATCAGTCTGATTTACTTTTTATCTAGGCTGTTACTGGGACAACAGCTCCTGCCAAAGCCAAAGCCGCATCGAAGAAGGCAGCACCCGCCAAGAAGCCAGCTGCAAAGGCTTCAACGACAAAGAAACCCGTATGTTCTCATTCGCTTCCAACCAACCGAGATATGCGCTAACCTTCTCCTCAGGCTGCAAAGAGGTCTTGATTTCGTGACGATGGATGTTTCCTTTCTCTTTTGTTTTCTTTGGGTGATGCAACTTGACTGTAAATTTGCGATCTCGTCTTCAACTTTGGCCCTGGTTTTTTGTCTTCTACTTTTATATTGTGTATTCCTAATTTATTAGTCTGCAACTGTACCGAGTAGTTCCTCCATCTCTGACTTATATCGTTGGGACAAGATTTCGCACCATCTTGTCTACAACCTAACTGTTGCTTATGCGTACGGCTCTTATGTACTCAAGTATGGATATGAATTGAAGAAAGGGTTTCACTTTTTCTTATAATCTTGCAATTGGATTCTGCGCTCAACACCTAAACTGGGGTTAGGGTTTAGCATCATAGAGCGTGCCACGAGTTTTGCACATAACTATCCTCTTTCCCGCCTACTTATATCTCCGCAGAGGTGCTGCTGTTTCTTGACGGCCCTTTGAGGGAGGGATCTCTATGGCAAACGCCTATTATCCTCCGCAACCCCAAAGTTTTCATCCCGGTACCTCTGACAGGCTTTCTTCGAGGGACCTATACCCCACGTTTCTATCGGTCGGGGAATCGTTCCAGTTACAACTGCAATGGGCCTGGTGCGGACTCTACGACTCTTTCAGGTGGAATGTCGTCTTTAGAACGGTGACAAGGTACGCCGTCAAGTTCCACCTGTCACTTGGAATTTCTGTTATGGAACGCTGATTCCGTACCCGCATACGCCGTACTTATGCATCCTGGCGGTAATTGCCATACCCAATACCACTGTCAACGCGAATATGCAGCGATGCAGAAATCCGTGCAAACGTCTATAAATCATTCCTCTTGAACTCGTTATCGGTGGTGTCGATATACACTTTCGAGCTCATCCTCGAGCCGTTAGTGCGGAACCAGGAACGGTGGCTACACCGGAACATTGGATGGTTCTACCATGTTTTGTGGTTGTTGCCCGTTCTCGGTGCTTCGTTCTACTTAAATGTGAGCGGTCTTTCTCTCTGTAATATCTGCTTTCTCGAATAACAACCCCTATAGAGCACATGGTGCAACATTATAGCTAAACGGACTTACACATTACAACATGGAGATAGAAGTGCGGTCTCCCAGCCTGTTGGGTACACTGGAATGCTGAAGGCCATTGCGACCTCGGCGTATCGTGTTGTTATGGTCTTCACTTCTCTGCTGGTTTCGTTCGGATTGGGTATAATACCCTACATCGGACCCTTTGCTGGATTTATCTTCTTTTGCTGGATAGACGCGTGGGTCTTCCTCTTTCTATCCGTTAATTAGTTGACCAACTGGGCATCTAGATATTATTGTTTTGAGTGAGATCCAATCCTCCGCTGGGTTTGAGTAAATTGTGATGTGTATGACTTAGATTCATATGGGTAGCCCGTGGAATGTCTTTAGCGAAACGTGTTCGCCACCTCGAAGAACGTTGGGCCTATTATCTTGCGTTCGGTGCGTTTCTCTTTTTCCCTTCACATGGACTAACCCTATCTCACCCACTGTGTATAGGATTTCCTGCGACTGCTATCTGCATGCTTGGCAGTGGCCTCGCAAGCGCTGCTCTCTTTGCCCTCGTATATCCTGCCGTGAGTTATCCTCCCCTTTAGCAAAGGTAGACTCATCTCATGGGTGTCCTTCGCACCAACCAACAGTACATCATTCTAGCCATGCACAGCAGCCCTCGACCTTCAGACCCCTATAATCCTTTACCTCCATCCCCCAATGCACCGGATACAATCAGACACCCCTCCCCCTTTATCCCTATCCGCGTACCGGTTTTCGCGCTCGTTATCTGGTTAAATGACAATATCGTTAGAGTGTTGAGTGTGGGGAGCGGAGGATCTGGCTCGCGGGATACGACAAGGAACAGAGCACTCAGCGATGCAGTTGACAGTGTGGAGGAAGGAGATATTTATGGAGCCGACAAGCATGTGAGGCACAGTGCAGCACCAACACCCGTAGTTCCTCCGTCAGGACCTTCTCAACCACGGACGAGGCAGACGAGAGAACGTATTACTCTTTCGAGGCGGAAGTTAGATTAATGTACTATTGTCATTTTAGTTTTTGCCTTTGAATATGCTATATATCCACCAGGTTCTAACCGAATCCTGCCCACTCGATGGAGAGATACGTCACTTCCTTTTTCTCGTCATCCCAACCGCAGAGAAGGTGTGACTTTTTGGTGGCGGTGCCTAGTCGACCGTGTGCTACGATCTCCATAGGCCGCAAAGTAGAGGTGGGGGCGTTGATGACGGTAGCCACGAAATGTGAGTGGTATCTCAGTGGATCGCCTTTAATGAAATCGCGTGTTAGGATGAATGTAGAAAGATGATGATTAGAGAACTTGCCTGGATATACAAGATAATCCCCTCCGAACTTGATCCCTCCTCCCATGAAATATCCTTGATCCCATAATCCGCGGAAGACACCACACCGAGCTCGTTCTTCGAGGTTAGAAGGGTAGTCCCAGATTCCTGCAGCTTTCGCATCCTCGAGCGTTGAGTATGCATTCCTTTCGTCGTGATACCATGACAGGGGAGTTGAGGATGCAGGGATGGTGATCGAGTAGGCAGCAGAGGAAGCGTTCTTGCCAAACGGTGAAGGTGTTTCTTTGGGGATAGCTGTCTCCACCGTAGCCGTGCTCGAGGTCGTCGTCGACGCCTCAACAAAGAGCGAGGATTCACCCTCTTCTTTTTGCTTCTGGACAGCCATTGCCTTTTTACGCTCCTCTCGTTCTTTGCGCTTCCTCTGCGCTTCCTCAGAGAGTGCGCGTCCCGAGCCTGTGCTTTCTTTTGCTACTTTTGATTCGAGGAGGGCTAGTTGCGCTTTTATCGATTCTTCTTGTTCCACGTTCCATTCTTTGACTTCGCAGATGAAGGGGTGGGTGTGTGCTGTTGGATCGTCAACTAGCACTGCGGCGCCTAAGCAAGTTCACCCATGACTCGGTCAGTAACGCGAATGCAAAGTAAAAGTCGAGTCACGAATGAATTTCGCACCTATTTCGACGAGAAGAACGGCTTCTTCTGGTAACAACACCAATGGTATTCCAAGGAACACATTCTGCTGCGATAGATGCGGCAGAGTACCAGAAAGAACACCGCACAGACGGTATTTAGAGCGGATAGTGGAGATATCTATTCTTGACCTGGGAATTCAGCAAATAGATTGGAAAATTTCGGTTAATCTTACCGTCTACGTCCCAGACGTACGCCTTCTTGTTTGAAACTCGGAGTCGCACTGGACGGGCTTCAGGACTTGACATTGTTGGTCAGAGTCGACAGGACATGGAAGGATGTGACAGGCCCAGGCCGCATCAGGGCCGCATCATTCATTTAGATAACGGACGGTCAACTCCGACTCAACGTTCCCATTCTTTCGTTCCACTGTTTCGACGGACATGGCTGCATATGTTCAGGAAGTTTTTATGCTCTTTGGCGATTCTATCACTCAAGGAGCTTGGGCACCAGGAGATACAGGGATCGGCCAACGGCTTTCGCGTTCGTATCATTCAGTTCAGGATCAGCAACTTGTATTCATGGGTCACTAGATGTCTATGCAAGAAAACTAGACGTCCTTAATCGTGGATTCTCTGGGTATAATACAGAGTGGGGATTGCCCGTGTTCGAGCAGGTACGAGATGATGTAGGTTTTCTAAGGGATACCTTACGATCTTCTGGACCCAGTGCATCGCGAAGACGGGTGAACCTAACGTTCCGAAGATTAAGATTCTGACGATATGGTTTGGTGCCAACGATGCGTGCATCAAGCCTTCTCCTCAGCACGTACCACTCGAGAAATTCAAGGATAACCTCGGACGAATGGTAGATTTGGTGCATTCGCCAGGGTCAGCATACTATTCTCCCGACACTCGGATTATCTTGATCACGCCTCCACCGGTGAATACGCATCAAAGGGGGGACGACTTGGAATCTAGAGATCCGCCTGTTGAGTTGGACCGACTATTCGAGGTAACTAGGGCATATGCCTCAGCGGTCCAGGAGATTGCGCGAGAGAAAGACGTTGGTGTCGTGGATGCCTGGACACCACTATGGCAAGGTGCCGGCCAAGACGAGAAGGCACTGTCAAAGTACCTACCTGATGGTTTACACTTGAACGAGGCAGGCTATGAGGCAAGTTTACGTTTAGTGATTCGGTTGAAAAGCTTACCTCGGACCAGGTGGTTTATGAAGATTTGATCAAAGTTATCACCGAAAGGTATCCTGATGTGCATTACGACCAACTCGGATTTGCATTTCCACCGTGCGTATCGTTTGTTATGGCGTGAAACGCGTTCTGAACATTTGATGCAGATGGAAAGACATCGACTGGGAGTCGCCTGCTGGGAGCTTGAAGGTTCGAGCGTAATAGTCTAGTAGATAAAGGTAGACACTGGGCGTCATTGTGGGGTTTGGGCGCTTCGCCAGCGCCATATGGAAAGGGAGAACGAGAACAAAGGCATCACCAGGGGCAGAGTAGTATGACGCGGTCACGTGCAAAGTCGAACATGCACCAACGTCCTACAAATAAAGAAATATTGGTACTCCAGACATTCCAAGACGCGTCTATTGTGAAGTGGAAAGCGAATTTCTGCGAGAGACAAGCGACACACCCTCGACAAGGCCAGAGAGGTTTGTATTGGCTGGCCGGAAACAAGTAGAGTCATTGACAGTGTGGGACCTATAACTGTCCACAACCCTGGTTGGTTTCGTTTTTGTCTTCTCCCACCACACTGCAAGGTATGTGGATTGTCCATTTGCCAAGAGTTCGATTTGGAGCCATGTGCTCATGCCAAACTGAGCGGACAAAAGAAAAAAGTCCAACTTGAACTTGTTTGCCTGGTTTGGAAAGTATCGAGCTGCCGCTGACGCACTGTTGTTGAGCAGATTGTGGTTGAAGCCACCGCACGGATTGCTTTAAACAGCACTGTCCTGGTTCGTGATTTGCTTTATGTTTTGTTCCCCCGTCTGACTTGCCCTCCGCCATGGACGCCTTTGACGATGCCTACCTCCAAATGCCCTTCATGAACCGTATCCTAGACGCATCCCACCGCGGCTCCAAGCGCCAACGCACACACAGGTATACCGTATCAGACTCACAGATGCCCCTCTTTGCCACCGCCCGCAAGCCACAGCGCGACGATGTCGACGACTACCTCTCCTCCGACTTGGAGGTCTCCTTTGCGTCAAATGTATCACTCAATTCACCCCCTCGTCGCCACGCCCAGCTTTCTGACTGCGATGCCATGGATATTTCCCCCATGCCTGCCTTAAGACACGCCATACTAAACGTCAAACCTGCCTCGCGTCCTCGTGCTCTCACCACCAATGGCTCCCGCCTCTTTGGCAGCGACATCAGCAACAACAGCCCTTCGCTCCCCCCAAAGCAATCCACTGGCACTACAACCAACAAGAAGCTTCAGCGCTCAGCGTTGCCCCTCGAGTGGATGTCAGCAATGCGCACCCAAGAACCTGAGAAACCTACTGTGAGTTGCGGCCCATTTCCTTGAGTGCAGGCCTCTCAACCATACTCTAGATTCCCACTCAACCCTCCTCCCCTACCACTGATGACGCAATGGATGTGGATACATCATACCACGGCTCGCCTGCAGCACCTGCACTGGACTCCGTAGACTTTTCTTCTCCTATTTCCAAGCCGCCTCCTCCCGTCGGTGATGGGTTCAACAAGCTGTTCTTCGACCCTCTCTCTCCCCGGAGATCCTTCGAGTCTCCTATCGGAGCCCCAAAGAAGCGTCGTTCGCTTTCACCCGAATCTGATCGTGCTATTATCAAGGATGTAGACTCGTCTCCTATGTTGCCTTCATCTCCCTCGGATTTGAAGTTGGAACGCATGTCGAACCGCAATGGCAAACCTAGTCTCCAAGGGCTTGGCGCACCTTCTGCAAGCTTTATGAAGCGCACGCGTCGCCCTGTCCTCTCGGAAATGGTGCAACCGACGATTGACTTTGGTCTACACTCTGCTCACCCGGAGATGTCCCCTGGATACTCGCAGGACGACAGCAGTCCTTCAGTGCGTGCCCCTCCTGTGCGCCGCGCATTCTCTGCTCTGCTTCCTCCCTCTGTCTACACGCAACCCGAGTCGCCCTCCGATACGTCGTTCGACGGTGACATGCCAGACATGTCTTCTCCTGCCCAAGCGTATGCGAAACGCCAGCAGGTAAAGACTATCAGACGATGTGACGGTACCGAGGACTTTAGGCCATTGACCGGTGCCACCGCGATGGTGATGAAGGAAAGCCCTTCGCAAAGGTTCATGGCGCCAGGCTTGCCAGGATTTGGCGATAACGAAGCTCACGGGAAGATTTTGCCTTGCCACCGCGTGTCGGAGGATGGCTTGATGAGAGTCACTGTTCAAACGGTTAGTTACTTCTTTAATCCTTCGGGTACATGCAGTGAACTTTCTCTCTCTTCTAGCTGGACGATCTTATGGATGGTAAATATGACGACGACATCAACGACTACCATGTCATCGACTGTCGCTTTGACTATGAATATGCTGGAGGTCATATTCAGGGTGCAGTCAACATCAATACTACCACTGGTGTGGAGGAATTGCTGTTGGGCCCTAGCTTGACTAAACCCAAGCCATCAGTCAGCGGTGATTCTGCGAGGAAGACCATCTTGATTTTCCACTGCGAGTTCAGTGCGAAGCGAGCTCCTACTTTGTAAGCCTTTAATTTTTTGTTGCTCCTCTTTGTTGGATGTAACTGTTTCCTTAGCGCGAAGCATCTGCGTTCCAAGGATCGCGCCATGAACAACCATGTGTATCCTAAGATCCACTATCCAGAGGTCTACATCCTTGAAGGTGGCTACTGTCAATACTTCAACGCCTCGGCCCGTCGTTGTGAGCCCAAGGCGTATGTTACCATGGACGATCCCAACCATATCTCCTCCCGTCAACAAGACTTGGATCAATTTCGAAAGGCTAAGTTCGGACGTCACAAATCGTACGCTTACGGTGACGGTCCATTGAAGGCAGCTTTGGTGCCACAAGCTCAGCCCAAGCGGAACACGGCTCCCACTTCGCTCTTCGCGGCTGCCAATGCAGCCCGTAACCGCCGTTCTGCGGCCGTGTCTCTGTCGACTCTTGCTGAAGACGCTAACAGCAGCACTGGGGAAGGAGATCATGAAGACACCGACACTGACCTCGGAGACAGCCCCTGCCCTCCTCCCAACAAAGTCGCCGCTCTCAAGAAGAAGCCCCTTCCTCGTCATCTCGTTCGTTCAGAAACCTATGGCCCTACTACTCGCCTGACCTTGAACTTCAACCAATGAAGAAACATGACTACGCGTCTGGAATGCATGACTCTGACGAAACCCATCTCTTGTCGCCTTCGCTTGACTGCTGAAAAAGCGCGAGAATGGGGATATATGTCTCATCTCGATAAATGATCTGCCATTCCATACCAGTCGACTGATCTAAACGACGTTCACACTCAAACTCATCAACATCTCGAACAATCTACAATAACACATTCATTTGCATCTCACTCTTTGTATCTCCCGGACTTCCAACTTATTCTGGCCGTGGGCCGCATATATCCAATCTCTCGGTGTTTCTGACCATTAACTCAATCGATACTCACCAATCGCCATTGAACGGATCCATCGTCCGAATCGCCACCGCACGCTCGCTCCCCATCGTCTTCAAGAACAACGCAACGTCAACAAACTGATATCGACGAATCTGCTCTAAAACTCATCGCCGTCAAGACGGACATTGCATACTATCACTCGCACATCCACATTTGTATTCCCACCCGCAGATCGTTTAACTTTGCCCTTTCGTACATGGAACGGCTTGTAATTCTGCCCCCAAGGACTTGGCTCTTTTCCTTTTCCTTTCACATTTTTTCTCTTTGGTGTCTCTACCTCTTTGAATCTCATCCTGGCATCTGTTTCAAGGTTTCCTCTATCGTTTCCGATTTATGTTTCATCTTTCTCAAGCATACTCTAGCTTCTCCGAGACAGCTCGCAATAAGAGACCGCCTCTTTCTCTCTGGGTGTAGATTCTCCGTTCGTTGTTCTGCATCTCAAGTGGAAATATGGTGGTCGTGTTCAGCTTTCGCCGTTCTTTTCCGCTGCGTTTTGATCTTGCTAGGGCGCTCGTCTCATCTCGTTAGAATTTGGCCTTCAACCTCTGTCTTTCACTTATCTGTCCTTGATTTCTTTACTTCCTAATCCAACTTTTTTATTATCAATCTTATCGGTTCCGGTTTTTTTTTGAAACATACAAAGCATCCTTTTGATATCCCATCCTCCTCAATATTTATATACTATCGATAGGTCTTCAATATATACAAACTGATCACCAGTGGTTTCATTTCTTACAAAAGGTCACGTTCGCTGCGAGGTGTCCTGTGTAGTCGTTCTTTTACATCACAATCGTTTGTTCGTTTCGTTGAGCCTAGTTGACTGGACGAGTCCTTGGTCGATTTTCTTGTTATTTATATGTTGTTACAGTATTGCTAGGTTTGGTAGAACTGGTGATTGGAATTGAATATTGAATATTGAATGGATTGCTAGGTGGTGAGAATGAGATGTGTCCGAGAAGAATTCAGGTGGTTGAGCTACTGTAATAGTACTATGTTCATGCATTCAAGATGAAGAAAGTCGAGTTGTCTTCACAGGAGAGAAAAAACCGGGAAGGACACACTGCACTGGACGGTCGTGTAGCAGCTAGATAACTGCGAGCTCCAGTCTGCCTTCTCTTTGAAGGAAAGAGAGAGTGGTCACTAGGACCAGAGAGGACATTTTGTGAACGTGTCCACTTTGTCATTAGAGAATGATTAAAACCCATGTATACAGTCACGTAGTGAGCCCAGAGAGTGCTGTGCATATCAGTAGTTGGGTCGCCTTTTCCCCACTGATATATCTACCAGCAGTAAGCATTTCAGATTGAGCATAGAATCGAGACGCAACGGCGCAGATGAGGTGGAAGAAGCAAGGATCCGATCGGTAAGCGACGCGTTGACGCGACTTTTCAAACATTTCTTTGATCTAAACCCTCATCTGAGGCTTTCCACTTCACCATCCCCTATTATCAACAATGTTCCAGCGTGATCCAAGAGCAGGGGCTTTCCTAGGTGGAGACCGTGTCTCTGGTCAAGAAATCAGAGACCAAAATGGTGCGTTTTGTGTTCGTGTCTGAGCCTGCCTTTTGCTCATTGGATCCCACTTTTTTGTAATGGGTTGGGATGTGGTGGATAGTTATGGCAGCGCAGACGATTGCCAATATCGTGAAGACTTCGTTGGGCCCTCTTGGTCTCGATAAAATGATGGTGGATAACATCGGGGTGCGTCGAGTTGGTTGTTGAGTTCTTGTCTTACATCTGATCGTATACGGCTCCCTGGTGCGCTATAATGGCCATGACAGGAAGTGACAATCTCAAATGACGGAGCCACCATTCTCTCTCTACTAAGCGTCGAACATCCCGCTGGCCGAATCTTTGTCGATCTCGCCCAAAAACAAGATAAAGAAGTTGGAGATGGCACAACATCTGTCGTTATCATTGCTGCGGAACTGCTGCGACGAGCGAACGAGCTTGTCAAGGCCAAGATCCACCCTACGACTATCATCACTGGCTACCGACTTGCCTGCAGAGAGGCTGTCAAGTATATGCAAGATCAGCTGAGCATCAAGGTGGAGACTCTTGGAAGGGATGCTCTTATTAACGTGGCAAAAACTTCGATGTCGAGTAAGATCATCGGAAAGTGAGTGGGAGCGCTACGTGACGACTCTGAGGTGTGTATGAGCACTAGATGCTGACGGGAGTAATAGCGACGACGATTTTTTCGCACCCATGGCTGTGGACGCGATGCAAGCTGTAAAGACGATTAATTTGCGAGGAGATATCAAGTATCCCGTCAAAGCCGTTAATATCCTCAAAGCCCACGGACGAAGTGCACGAGAATCCATCTTTGTTCCTGGTTATGCTTTGAACTGCACAGTTGCAAGCCAAGGTGAGCTATATCGTTTGTTTAGTTATATACAGTATTCTTAAGGGTTCCTGTTCAGCCATGAAGAAACGGATTACCAATGCAAAGATCGCCTGCTTGGATATCAACCTTCAAAAGGCTAGGATGCAACTCGGTGTGCAAATTTTGGTGGATGATCCTGAAAAGTTGGAGGATATTCGTAAGAGGTGCGTGTTATGTCGCGTCATGCTCGTGCTATATCTAAACCCATCACAGAGAAGCGGAAATCACTCTCGAACGGATCCGCAAGATTCTTGCTGCGGGCGCTAACGTCGTGCTGACGACCAAGGGCATTGACGACCTTTGCTTGAAAGAGTTCGTTGAGGCTGGTGCTATGGCCGTCCGTCGTTGTCGCAAGGAAGATCTCCGCAGAATCGCGAAAGCCACCGGTGGTCAGCTCATCTCCAGTTTGGCCAACTTGGAGGGCGAGGAAACATTCGAAGCGAGCTATTTGGGAACTGCTGATGAAGTTATCCAAGAGCGTATTTCCGACGATGAGCTCATCCTTATTAAGGGTACCAAGGTGGTCAGCTCGGCGTCTATCATTCTCCGAGGAGCGAACGATTCGATGTTGGATGAGATGGAGAGGTCATTGCACGACACACTTTCTATTATTAAACGAACACTTGAGAGTGGATCCGTGGTCCCCGGAGGTGGTGCTGTTGAGTCGGCCTTGAGTGTGTATCTCGAGAACTTCGCAACAAGCCTGGTTCGTTTTGCAGTTATTTTTACGATGCCTTTCCCCACGCTAACGGTTCGGTGTAGGGTTCGAGAGAACAGTTGGCTATTGCCGAATTTGCATCCGCCTTGCTCTCGATTCCGAAGACGTTGGCTGTTAACGCCGCCAAAGATTCGACGGAACTCGTTGCAAAATTACGCTCATATCACAATGCGGCTCAGAAAGCTCCTGCTGGAGATCAAAAGAAGGCCTTGCTGCGCTATGGCCTTGACTTGTTGAACGGGGAAGTGCGAGACAATGTGAGCGCTGGAATCCTCGAGCCCACGATGAGCAAAGTCAAGAGCTTGAAATCGGCGTACGAGGCTGCCGTGTCGCTGCTCCGGATCGACGACGCCATCCAATGTGTACCAGGTGAGTAACCAAGCTATACTGACTGTATTCTGTCTAATACGCGTCGCAGACCAACCACAAGAAGACCCTCATGGCCATTAGTTATAGAACAGTGTAAAGTAGGATAGGGCTGGAATATTACGCGTAGTGTGACGCGAATGTCACGTGGGATCAACAATGGTTGTGTGCTAGTAGTGGTTGTACATTCTCCGCCAGAATTGGTTTTCTATTCTGCTTCCGACAGCCACTGGCTCTGCAATTTCGCGCCGAGTCTACGCGTCTTTCGTCGTCGTCGCGCGCCAGCTTTCTGTGCGGTTAATTTCTCTTTGTGCCCGCTTAAATGCAGGCCCAGCAGCCCCCGTCGTTATCCCCGCACCTCGCGCAGCGCTTCCAGTCTCTCGTCTGGGCATGTCTCGATAGCGACCTCGTCAAGTCCGCCGTCTTTCACGCAGAACGATTCTACGCGGCCGACCCCCATAACCACGACGCACGGCATCTCTACGCAACAGCTTTGCTTGCGGCGAAGCAGACATATTCCGCGCTCCATCTCGTTAATATTTCGCTCGATGAACAGTGTACCGGTTGTCTCGAAATCAAGGCTAAATGCTGTACAATGCTAGGCAGATACAGGCAAGCAAGGGAGGCTCTGGACGCCACTCTTCAGGACTCAAACTACGTGTCGACAGGTGTGCAGTGACTCGGTGTTTCCCTTTCGCAAATCACAACTCATGGCGATGTCTTTTAATCAGCTTCCTCAAGCACCCGAATATCTAAACCCTTTCCTGAAGCAGCTGCGCTTCGGTGTAGAGCGGGGAACGTGGCCTTGAAAGGAAATCAACCAGCTAAAGCCTACGAACACTTTGTCGCATCTCTCAAGCTGAATCCGTACATATGGGAGGCAGTAGACGGTCTTTGCGCAATTGGTGTGTTGAGATTGTTGACTGATTAATTTGCACCACTTAGCGTTATTGCAGGGCGGATACCTGACATCGACCAATTAATACCTCCACGGCAACCCCCCATTAAACGAGTTCCACCATCCGAAGAGATGCCGCCCCCGAAAAGTGGCCCGGTAGCAACAGGAGCTGGCTTTTTCACTCCAGATGCAGGCGGAGGAGGCGCTGGGAATCTATTTCGAGGGTTTAAGCCAGAAATCTCACAACCTCAACCATTCCGTCTGGAATTTCCGCGGGATTCAATGTCAGTATGCCCCTCTGTCGTATCACCTCAATGAACTAACAAATGATGTCGCTCGGCTTTAGAGCACCAACTGATACCTCCACGTTTTTGCCGGATAATTCGTCCCAGATGCACCGAGTTACTCGGTCGCAACCTGTTAACACCGTGCAAACGCAGGCTTCGCGACCCCTTTCATCTGCAGATGAGGCAGGTCCTGTTCAGAAACGGCTTCGCTCGACCTCACGGCAGCCTGAAGGTAGTAAACCGAAATCATCGAGCAAGTCCGGTTTGGACGATCCCTTGAAAAAGGCACGCGCACGGCCAGCCTTGTCAATTGCTAATATTTTCTCATCTTCCGGTCATCCGCAGCCAGTGAACGTTTCTCGACCAAGTGCTGCTCTCGGCAAGAGCAATGCGCAATCCAACGCACTTCCGCCACCGACGCGTCGGAGCACTCGACTCCTGAGTGGCAATGGTGCGAAACAGCTGGGCCTAAAGGTAGGTTGGCTTGGTTTTTTTATATCTTGGCTTCGGGGTTGCAGGGACTAACCTCATGTCGTGTAACGTCACTAGCACCCACCTGTTACTCGTGAACGGAGACGGCAGGCCACACATGCGCGTAATAAGTCGATAGAATCAGACAAAGATGAACCTGTAGTTGGGGGTGAAGTTGCCGATTCGACATCACCACCTCCTGCGCTGTCGCCTCGTTCAGAAGGTTCTCCAGGTCCCGCGGGATGGACGTTGGCGCAAGAACAACAAGCGCAGGAGGAGTACGAGACAGAACTGGCAGACAACATTATCTACCAGTTGATTCGTCAGTTTGCATCTGCCGCAAGGCGACTAGCTCTGTACGATTGCAAGCGATGTTTGAGAGAGCTCGAGCGATTGCCCCCAGCTCACCAGAAATCAGCATCTGCGTTGGTCATGATGGGGAAGGTGCATTATGAGCTGCAGGACTACTCCTCGGTTAGTGGTTTCGACTGCCTTTAAAGAAGCACGCTTATCTTATCCCACGCGGCATTTACAGGCAGAACGAGCGTTTAGGAGTGCTCGAGAAATGGAGCCATATCGGTTGTGGGATATGGAAGTGTATTCGACACTCTTGTGGCACCTGCAACGACCCATCGAGCTATCATATCTCGCGCAAGAATTGCTTAATATCAACCCCCAATCATCGCAAGCATGGATAGCTATCGGGAACTTGTTCTCGCTGCAAAAAGACCGGGCTCAGGCATTGACATGCTTCAAGCGTGCCTCGCAACTGGATCCGTCGTGTGCATATGCGTTTACTCTTAGCGGGCATGAGACAATAGACGAGGACCTGGATAAATCCATGACCTTTTTCGAGTCGGCACTCCGTGTTGATGCTAGACATTATAATGCGTGGTGTGTTGACTGACTCTCTTGGGGCTTCCGGGCATCATAATGGTTGTTGACCTTTCCGAATTAGGTACGGATTAGGAACTTGCTACCTGCGAGCGAGTAAAATCCGCCGCGCAGAGTACCATTACAGGAAGGCTCTAGAAATACACCCTCAAAATGCCGTAATACTTGGCTGTGTAGCTATGGTCAGTCATTTTTTGTCTGTCCTCGGAGACGTGTTGTGCTAACGGCTCCGGATTACAGACTCTCGAACGGCGTAAGGAGTTCGTGGCAGCGTTGAGCTACTACAACAAGGCGATCGAAGCGAGTCCTGAAAATGCGTTGGTTCGGTATCGACGGGCGAAGATGTGGATCTCAATGCGGAAATACGATGTATGGTTCTATTACTCGCCATCGGAACTGACTGTTGATTTACATTCGTGGCATCAGGAAGCTGTCAAGGACTTGGAACACCTCAGAAGGACGACGCCAGAAGAGGCGAATGTTATCTTCCAACTTGCGAAGGTGTACCGGTTGATCGGGGACGAAGTTAAGGCTGCGCAAGCGCTGGCAGTAGCGCGGGACATTGCACCCAAAAGCCTGAACAAGATGAAGCGGCTACTGGAGACGGTGAAGGACGAGGGAGACGACAAGATGGAGGAGGGGTAAGAGGATCTGGCGACATTTCTTGTACATATCACCCGTTCATTACTATTACTGGAGAGCATGAGCTGAAATCGCACCTTATCGTCGCGAGAAGTCGGTGCGAGGAGCCGGGTCGGTTTGGTTTGACTCGTGTGACTGTTGAGTCATGCGTGACGCGGCTCGATTTGGCGGTTCACAGAGAGGGGTTATATAAACGGCGCGACGTCTCAGGGTTTTGTTTAATTCTCCCCAGCAACATGCGCGCATAACTGTTCCCCATCGTACCCTGTCCTTAGTCTTTCCTAGCCAACCCTTATAGACCGTCTGGCGTCTGCCCATTATCGAGAATGGTTAACAAACTCGTTCGAACTTCCAAGAACGGCTCCCTCCTATTTGAACCCGAAATCGTCTATCGCATACACCACTTGTGACTCTGGTACGTGTTTGCGTCCCTCCTCGTCGTCCCAGGTGCTGAGCTCGTCGTTGTAGACACCCGTAACCATCGCTGCTCTAGTCTGCCTCACCGCTGTATCCACGTCCAAAGCCCTCCAAAAGACCACATGTCAACTGGCTACACAAACAACCTCTTGTTCAATCTGGCGCGCAACAAGCTGCAGTCGTCCTTCTCCCATAAGGACAGGCTCAGCTTGCATCGCTGGGTTCTACTTAAAAACTCTATCATCAATTCTCCTACTCTTGTCTCAACCTCAGTGCCTGACCTGCCTGAAACCCACACCCCATATTCTGAAGATGACGACGACGACGGTGCGGATGAGGTCCTAGGCTCGGTGGCCGTCCACAGCTTCATGTTTCCAGATGCTGGGAACCTGGTCGAGAGTCAAACAACAGAAGCCTGTTCCTCTGAAGCACAGTGGCTTGACTCCTTGCTAGAAACTCTTGGAGACGATGACGACGACGACTTTGGCACAGACTCTGACACCCGAACGGAGGATGAAGATGAACATATGTTCAGCCCCTCTGCTTCCCCCATGTCCTCGTCAGACGATCTATCAACTATGCAACATCATTCTTATTATTCTTCTGTATCATATCCTTTCATCTCACCTTATCCCCCTTTCCATCCCCCTCTTGCTACTACATATGCTTTTGTCGCTTCTCCTTTCGACCCTTCTTCTATTTCTTCCCTTCCCCCTCCCTATGAGGACCCCTTACCCTTCTCGGACGATGTAGACGACTTGCCCGTGCCTGACGCCATCGAAGACACTTCAGACGACGAATCGGACAGTCCTACTACTCCCTCCATGGGCGGTTCCCGATCTTCTCTCTTCTCTGACGACGTTCTCGACGCCGCTTCCATTCCTCTCCCTCCGGAGCCCAGCAGCTTACGCCACGGCGCTCTTCGCGTGTACAATGAGGAAGATCCCCACTTCGATCCTTTTGACCCTTTGCCTTTCTCTGCTGACGGCCTACATTCCTCGTATAATCTTTATCCACAAGAGTGTTAGTCGTTAATATGCTTCCCTTTACTGGCTTTTACTCTTAGTATCATCTCCTTATCATTTTTGACTGCATTCGCACTTTCTGGTCGATTCCAATGTGCATCCACGTACTCTCTCTGTCTCTGCTTTTCATTTACCTTTGGTACTCCTTGATGTCTCACTGTCTCATCATCATCATCTTGTAGCTCTTGATCATTGGCCATTATAGACTATTAACTGATGCAATAATATTCATGTTGCTCGTTATCTTGCCATATTGAGTGGCACCACACGACGGAAAATCCAAGGAACTATATCCCATGTTACCCAGTGCCATTAATACCATCACCGAGTTTACTCTCCGAGACCTTCGAGATAGGAGCTTCCGATGGAGTTTCGTTTGGCTTCTGCTGTATCGACGCTAGAACCGCCTCTAGCTCGATATCCGCCGGCAAATACTGCACGCATGTATTATTGAAGGCGGTGGGCCACTGCTTTGATGGTGACAAGGCGTGGCATTGCAGTTTGGACGCTTAGGAAAGTTTCATAAGGGATCTAATAAGACTCGTGCGCTTCGACTCGGGACGTAGACGTTGACAGCCACAAAGGAAACAGGGTTCTCACCGATTTCAAAGAGATAAGGGACAGTCATTTTGAGCCTCTGACTCGGATTACTGTTCGTTTCATTATTATTATTGGTCACTTGAGGGTTGTATGATGACAGGGACAATGGCTAATGAAATTTACTCAAGGTGTTGCCTTGAGTTCGCGAGCGGGAGAAAGCGGGGGGAATAGGGGAAAACGTGTTTGAAAGTGTTCGAATAACCTTACCTGTCGACGTATTCGGATAACCGATTTCCGACAAGGATAAAGTTCTTGAGCCCGCCACGTTCGTTCCAGTTGGCTTCCAGAATTGAGTTGTACAGCTCCTTATCGCAGTGAAGCATGAAGCACAGCGTGGGCTCGTCCAACGGGTAGCGCCCATCCTAGTAGAGGGTGCAAAAAGATGGGCGTTAATCAATCACCTATGCACCCCAGAATGAAAGAACAATAAAGGGAGGTACTTGATTTTCGTGCAGAACGGTCAGGTTCAACTGTTCGAACATGATCCTGTCCTTTTCCGTAAACACAGGATCGTATAGCGAGATGCGATCGGAGGTCTGGAATGAAAAACAAGATCAGGTGTTAGCGTTTACTTAAGGGATCTTCCACAGCTGCCCAAGGAGCAAAAGGTAGGCTATAGTTGAAATGAAAACGGGGTGGCAAAGAAGCTTTATACACACGAGGTTTAGATGCTTGGCTATCTCGAGCATGAAGGCCAGCTGAGCATTTGAGTTTTGCGAATTCGTAGGACTTCCCAAGCCCAGACAAAGAACGCGTAGCTTGTCATGATCGATTGCACCGCACTGCAAGGAGAGTTCGGTCAAGGAATCAGATAACAATCCTACAAAGAGATTTTAGGTTAGTGTTATCATTCTCTCCCAACACGCAGCAGCAATCAGGAGGGAGACAATCATAGAATATAGAAGTTGGGGCCACAAACACCGACGGGAAGCTTTTGAAAACCAATCATCGTCATCTTTACACAGGTTTTCCCGCAGCCACTGTAGCACCTGCAGGGGAGGCGGTCCCATTCGATCTTTTAGGATAGTTCTCTTGTTGTTCTTCCGACTTTTCCTGGGTTTGACAGGTGTGAACTCCGCGTACGCAAAAGACGGTTTGTCGCTGTCCTCAGTGCCATTGAAGCCGGCAGGAGATTTGTTCGGGTTCATAGCAGGCCCTAAGATGTGCCAAAGAGAGGAGCCAGCGCGAATATTTGGGCTGAACGGGGATCGGACGGTGATCCTCGCCGCGTGCGGACTGCGTCGGCTTGGAGACAATATACGACCAAACAAATGACAGCAACTTAGATCAACCGAGCCAGTTCAATTTGAAATTCCGGAGGAACCGAGCAATAAGTCCTATCCCATTGCCACGGATCTGACACACTCCTCCTACAAGGTAGGCATTCCGTTTACTCAGGGTGGTGTCGACTCGGAATTATAGGCCGGTAGCTTTCCTAGGGCCCTGTCTCCTTTACGACAAAACTTGCACCATGATTTTCCAAATGGACCATCATTCCAGGGCGTGGGCAACCTCCATTATGAGGGTTTCCAAACGACCGGTGTGGTACAGCGAGAGAAACACGTTTCAAACTGTCGCAAATCCTCCCTTTTTGGCATGGAACGTGGAAAGCCTGTCCGCTCATGATTGAGCTATCCTAAGCGTTTAAACTTGCGGTCTGATCGAACCAGTGGGGAAGCGATTGAATGAATGACGGTGTTCTTCGAGCTTGTTGAATGACAATACAGTCGCAATCGGCCGAAGTCCCTCAGGAAAGAGAACAGGGATGCTGTAAGATTATCTATCATTTTCGATAGAGTCAATTGGGGCTACATATGAACCGAAGTTCCCCGGCGCTCGAAGGAGATCGTACGATAGCCTCGCGAGATTGTACACGTCCAACACATCAAGTGTCCAAAGCCTAAGAAGCCTGCTGTTATCTATAAGCCGAAAAAGAGTAACTCGAAAGCGGTAACGAATCGGAATTCAAGTTCGTAAAAAGTCACACAAACCTTATACGTATTGATTCATTCATTGTACGAAGTACAAACTTTGGGCTGTAGCAAGTCGCAGGTGATTCATATTCATGACCCCAGTTCCATCTTCTCTTCTTCTCGACGATCACAAGGTTTGCAGAGGCCAAAGGTCGTCTCCGAGGTATGCGACGGTCTCGACTCCCACGTCCTTGTTGATTCGTTTGATATCTTCCGTAGAGAGCTTCGTCACACCGATTCCGACAGCGTGTTCCTTGCCTTCTGCGTGGATCGCAACCACAGCACCTGCAGGAAGCGCCTCTTCTGTCGGAGGTAGCCAACCGCCCTTTGAGGTCAGCCCAGGGCACATCATATTAGCCCCTGCAAGCAGAAATCGGATGGCACCACGATCAATTTTGACAGGAGGGAGAATGTAAGGATCTATAGAGGGGAACACAGATGACGGAATGGCACCGCAACAGTTGTCAGGTGCAGGAGTCAAAGCAGTCAGAAACACCACTCAGAATGACTCGAACTAATCAGAAGACGAACTCACATTGATGAAGAAGTCGCAGGGTTGGGAAGAATGGTCCATCGAAGTGCTGGAAAAACAGGGGTCGTCCCTGAACGGTATACACGGAAACGTGGTCTCTGCTGAATGATAAAACACCGGGGAAGACAGTGTCATGCATCAAGTTAGCCATTGTTTGTAATGAATATACCCTTGCTTTGGGTACGGTTCCCGAGTCAAGGGACTCACCATTTAACATGGACAAGTCCTTCTTTCTTTGGCCAGATCGCTTCCAGGGTCTCTGGCTCTATCTTCCACTGCGAAAGAACGGCAGTCCTAAGCGACCTCTGGACTGATGATTTCACTGGAACATGGCCAGAGATATCTGATGTCGGTGAAAACCTATAGATCAAGACAGGTCAATAGATAAGAGAAGGACAAAGACAACGAGGCTTTACTTCTTGAACATGAATTTCCTGGGAACGTGTCGCTGATAGCAAAAATTCAGCGGGTCTGAAGGAGGCAAGATGGTGGTCCTGATCAAGGGACGAACAAGCGCGAGACAGCCCATCGATGAGCTCAGACGGACCATTGCGAACTCACTGTCGGAGCTCACGATCACGGTTTGTCACAAAACTAATGGAAAATCGCAATAAGACTCGAGTTACGGCAAAACATTACACAAAAAGTACGGAGATAATACGACTTGTAGGGAGATATACTTGATCGGAATACGGATCGTGCCTCTCATCGTACATGAGGATTATTTCATAAACTACAGAGCCTACATGTCAGTTCAATGAATTTACGCTAGTTCCAAACCAATTGCTTTGTTATTGGAGAAAATGATATCAGAATACTTCTACATTATTGTTTTGTGCTAAAAGTACAGGGAAAGCAATTGAAACGATAGCAAAAATCTTGAGCCACAGTGCATAATATAAGTGAAATGAAAAGAACAATGCCAAGCTAGGAGAGAATAATTGGTTGATTTCTGCTTCGATTTCTCACTTCGAACACGAGGACAGAGCCAGGATGGCAAGAAAATAGAAAGAAAACCAGTGATATATTACCGTCCAGTAGATTATATGTCTTCGTCTTTGTCCTCCATCTGAGAGGGTTTGAGCATGCCGGGAATCCTCATGGCCTGTTCACGTTCTGCCTCCAATTGACGTTGCTGCTCAAGCTCTTTCTCTTCCAAGAACAGCTCAGAATTGTCGCCCGATGAGAATTCTTTAAGTTGGATCAGGAAGTCACGAAGAGCAAGCTTGAAGCGACCAATATCGTTATTGTTTTCGTGCAGAGCTGTGACAAACACTTGCACTTGCGAGCTAAAACCGGACGTAAGTATCCATGTGCATAACCAAAATAGCACCTCGACTCACTGCTGTACGTGGGGGAAAGCGTTCTTCAGGAGATTGGCAGTGTACTCGCGCAGGAACACGGAGTTGCTGATCGAGGGATCAGGAACTTGCGACGGATCGAAAAGTGGTGACTGGACAACTCCGATCTCTACAAGTTGGAACATGCGAGCCAACAGCAAGCTCTGAAGTTTGAAACCACTCTTATGGTCGGCATCAGTAAGAACAAAGAAGATATCCTGGACGATGCTGAGGAAATATTGCTGGAAGAAGGCATTGGTGACAGCAGGCTCGGCGGCGCTTCCAAAGTTGTTTACGACCTCGAGGCAAACTAATAGACGATAATGAGTGAATATAAAACGAAACATCAAGTGCAAACGTACGGTTTAATCCTGTGTCGGCAATATCCCTCATAGTATGCTTGATGGCCCAGATGATGCTGTCCATGAAAAGCTTGAATTGGTTGGGAGGGATGCCCAACAAAGCTAACAACGGAGCTTCAATATACACTCCTTAGTTAAAAGGAACTTGCAAACTCACCAGGGAAGCAATTCATATTGATTGCACGAAGAAGTTTGAAGAAACCAACGCGATGTTCAGGGAACTCTGCGAAATCTTGGTTGATCATGTTGAGAGTGGGCTCGAACACGGCGTCCAAAATGGCAGGAACTTGAGGGGTCAAAAGGGGCTATTGCATTGCGGATGAGACAAAATCAATGATTGGCGGCAACTGTGGACATACCCCTAGTCGACCGATGATCGTGGCCATAACGTTCAATACCTCAGCATCCCTAGCAGCAGGCACATTGCGGTTGTAGTCGCCAAGAATAGCATCGAGCAAAGGTGGCATGAAGTTGTCATTCACCGCTTCAAGGTCTTCGGCTTTTTTGATGTAGGTTTCCATGAGCTTCAAAATTTCCTTCTTGACCGTTCGAAGTTGGCGAATCTTGGGAGTCTTTGTCGCAATCAGACCTTACAGGCAGAAGTTGAACCAAGCGTTTTCTAACGTTCAATCAAATTGCTTACCTTCCTTGGCGATGGTCTCGCTGATTATACCGCTGACTGCCTTGTACAGCCCGAGCATGTCAAGGAAGATTCGACCAATCTGGGGCAGATAGAAGCTTCCAATAGAGGTACATGCAGAAACGTTAGTCTTCAAAACGTTCGCAAGAATCTTGATATTGTCGGTGCTCGACAGAACGTCCAGATTCTGAGCGGCTTGAGCCATCAACGAGTCCCACTACAAAACGTTCAATAACATTCGCGCGCTACAAGTGAAGCAAGTCTTACGGCGTTGTTCGGAAGTTCCATGAGCTTGGCAATGAGTTTCTCTTGCTGGGGCTTGTTAGGTTGCGCGGAGATCATGTAGCCAACAGCTTCGTAGAAAGTGTGAACCTAAGGCCTGTCAGCAACGCATTAATTAAAGGATGGTGGCATAAGTCTCACCTGTTGTGGTGAGAGATCAACAGTAATTCGGTGCAAAAGGCGCAAGATTTCGTCGATGAAAGGCTCGGCTTCCCCTGACTGTTGCATGACGAAGTGGCGGCGACATTTCTGAGCAATTTTGATGAAAGTATCGCAGGCCATGTCCTGTACACCTATTTACATCCCAGTTCAGTATGCATTTCGATAAAGGCTAATTTCCTTACCTTCATGTGTCTCGTGCATAAACTCGAACAGCTTGTTGACAACAGTCTTGAGGAATTTCCAGTGTGCTTTCAAGAAGCGAGGGTACTGGCCAACAATATACATGATGTCTGAAGCAACCACGGCCTTGTTGTCCTTCCCGCGCTTGATTTCACACAGACCCAAGAGATCCTTAATGACAGTGACCAAGAAGCGTTTTTCGGTTTCCTCGTCTGGAGTCGAAGAATATTGAGCATTGTTTTTAACTAGATCGTCAGGCAAACTTACTCATTGCTCCAGAGATGGATCCGATAGCCCAACATAGAGTATTCAGATTGTTCCATGACCATTCTGAACCATCCACTTGCTTCGCCAGTTTCTCTGTCAAGATAGTCTCGGTGTCGGCGACGTCAAGATGAGTGAGATAAACGAGTAATTCTCGCATGGATTTGTAAAGAACGATTGTGTCGCTCTCCTTCATGAACTCTCGAACGATTTCACCTTCATCGTTCTCGACAATCAAAACCTGTAATGACAGTCAGAACGACACTCCATGAAACTCGAACCAATACTGACCTCCTCTGGTTTGACCATTCGCTCAATCACCACTAAACGAAGGTTGGACAGGACCTCGCTGTAGATGTTCTTCCGGAGAGACATGCCATTCAGCATGTTTTGGGCACCCCCATTACCCAGACTCAATCCCATCAGCAGGCCTGAATCACCAATCGGTAGACTCTGGATTTCGTCATATAGCTCTGCAACGAGCTTAAGCCAGTACTCCAAGCAGATCTTGAAGATTTCACGCTCGTCAACTTGGGAGATCTTTACCATGTACAGATGGGCATTTAGCAGCACATCTCGGTTAGGCTCAGTCTCGACAGCGCGAAGGTGGTTGGAGAGGAAATTGCAAAGGAATAGGGCTAGATTGAGGACGAGTTCCTGGCCAGAGTCACCGGCGTTGGCGTATGCTTGAGCAATGTTGGTACTGGGGGGAATCATGCGGTTAACGGAAGTCATGACCATAGCGAAAAGGATAACGAATTTAGGGTCGTATTCAGGGCCGACGCTCAACGCAGCAATTTCAGCAAGGCATTTCAGCGTCACATTACGGAATTCGGGAGCTTCCAAGAACTGTGTGCGCCCCGATAAGCTGATGCTACTCTAAGATAATAATAAACTTACGCGGTTCAAAAGTAGGTCGATGATGGTGGTTTCGAAGATATAGCCCAAGGGAATCCAGTTCAAGAATCTGAGTAACGTTTCCAGAGTAGCCTTGATCAATGAAACCTTTTGCGCTTCTTGCAGGACTTCCTGGCAAAGCTTGAAGATCTCTGAGAATTCCCCGCACATCTGGTTCTTCAGGTTTTTGATTTTGGCCTGTGTCATTTGTTCGGCAGAGAAGTCGAAGATTTCTTCGGACAAAAGTTTCAATATCACCATGTTGTTCTCACACAGCGATAAGTTGGATTTCGAAGACTCCACCAGTTCAGTGATGAATGTGGGCCAATTATGTGGCCATTCTTGTTTCAGGATCTAGAAAAGATTGGGAACCTCTAAGGCACGCTGGATGGAAAGGACCCACCTGCACCAATGCCAAATTCAGCTTATTAATGTAGGTCTTCTCTTTCCGTAGCGAGGTTTCATCCGATGCAACCTTAACGGTTATTCCAACAATAAAATTGCGAATGCCTAAGCGGAAGGTGGGCCATGAGGTTTATGCAAATGATATCGGTTGGAGATAAGCCAACCTTGTCGTTGTGCGTCTGGTAATGTTTTCCATCTGGTTATGATCAACTTTTCCAAGATTTGCAATCCGATATACTAGAGTCCAAGATTAGCCTATGACATTATAGAGCCGAAACGCGTAGCAAACCTTTGACTGAGGGAATGAAGATCGTTCCAAGATGTCAGGAACCCTTGTCCACGAGTCCGGATGCTCCTGGAATTGCGTGAGGAACTGCTGTGCCAGTTGTTGCTGTGAAGGTCAAGCAGCATGTCAGAAGGCCAGACATCTAGAAGACGCGGAATCGCGGAAGATCCACCATACCTCCTGGCCTGCGCCTGTGTAGAAGGCCGTCACGACCTTATCCATGAGTCCGACATCGAATTCCTTCGTAAAGTCCAATAACACCTGAAGACCACTGAGTAATCGAAATGGGAATGACTATTGGTAAACTCACCTCCATCCTTGGGAACTAAGAAGTCGGTAACAGTATCTGTACGTGGGGATCTGTGGTTCCCGTAGTGAGCAAGGGTGGTGCACGACCACGGACGACAGTGAGCTCGTTAAACAAGTTGGGCAGAGGGCCATCCCAGCCATTGGCGAACCACTGTATCCGGAGATCACGGGACCGGGAAATTATCCCACGACATGGCTGACGTCAATGTCCAACTCAGGGCCCTGTACTGTACGTGGCCATAGTCCAGATCTATGGGGCTAGTATTCCCGACAATTTACAAACGACAGGTTCCCTTGCCTCTGAAACTCTCCACGACATGACGGTAAACGACTACACGATTCCTGACGTGCAGAAAGCTTGGGTTGCAGTGAAGAAGGGCGACCCTGCCGATGCTCTCGAACTCAAGACAGATTGGCCCGTGACGAAGAAGCTGCAGCCTGGGGATGTCATTGTCAAGATACAGGCGGCAGCCTTAAATCCAATGTGTGTAGCATTCATCCTAGTTATTGCTGGGACCTAGTTCCTGAGCAGCATCTAGTGGGTACAAGATAATGCAAACCATGCCCAACTTTATCGCGCAGCGTCCCCATGTTGCAGAGTTAGACTTTTCTGGTATCATTGTCGATGAGAACGACACCAACTTCAAGAAGGGGGATGAAGTATTTGGCTGGATTTATACTCGTCAGTCTTACATCGGTCTATTCTCCTTGCTCCTGCAATTTGATTGAAGATGCATCTCTGCTAGGCTCTCAGCCCACGACCAAGCAAGGTACGCTGGCAGAGTATACAACCGTTCCTAGCAAAGATGTTGTCCTCCGACCTCAGAACATAACGCCCGTCGAAGCAGCTGGGATCTCACTGACGGCTATGACGGCTCTCCAAGCGCTTGATAGAGCAAAGCTGGAGGAAGGGCAGACCTTATTAATTAACGGTGCCAGTACAGCTGTAGGAGCATTTGCTATCCAGCTCGCAAAGCTCAGGGGTGCCAAGGTTGTCGGTGTTGCTTCTGGCAAAAACGAGCAATACGTTCGTGGCTTGGGAGCAGATGAAGTGAGTTCTCCCTGCCTTACCTCCGCAACCTCTAATTCTACAGGTTTTAATGAACAGTTTATTGACTATACTAAAGTCGGACCCCTTCCTGACTATCTATCCAAGAACCCGCCTCCAGTTAAATATAATGTCATCCTAGAAGCTGTCGGTATCTTTGACCCGTCCTTGTATCTTCAAAGCAAGCCATATCTTGCTCCGAACGGAATCTATGTCTCGGTCGGTCCTCAACCAAAATTGGATTTGAAATCACTATGGGATGGAATAAAAATGGCGGCCATTTATCTACCATCCTTTATCACAGGGTTGAGGTCTACTTACTTGTAAGCAGCACTCCCCGCTGTGGTCCAACGCGTCTCCTGCTAACTGGGTCGCATAGCATCATTTTGACTGAATCCCGCAGTGAGACGCTGGTTCAACTTCAGAAATATCTGGCAGAAGGTGAGCGTTTCGTCCGCCGTTTGCGACCTATTTCTCAGTTGCCCCTCTCGGTAAATCCGTAGGCAAACTGAAGCCTTTGGTCGATTCAGTTTACGCCTTTGAAGACGTCCTGAAGGCATACAAGCGTATACAAACCTCAAGGGCGACAGGAAAGGTTATAGTTAAAGTGGATCCGACCCTCGGTTCTTAGGAATTTGTCGGGTAGATGTTTCTTGTATACCCCCTGGTACCTGGGATTCGGGACATTTAAGGGTCTACTACTCATTCTGCACGGAAGCGCATCTTATATTCTCGCGCTGAAATCCATAGAAGATGGTCCGATAATCGCATAGGTTAAGTAAACTCTCCCTTAGAATCCGAAGGCAATGCTGGAAAGGGGTAAACGTTAAAGGACTACAATCCTAGCTCGAAAGTACCTTAGCACAGAATAGACCTAAGCAATCGCACAGAGTCTGTCGGAGATCTCATCCTGCTTGCCCGGTTTACAGGCTGGCTTGTTACTATTGTCATTACCACTCTAGCTGGCCAGTTGGTGGTTGACACTGAGCATTGGCGCTTTATTTGGGATCAAAGATTCCATATTTTATATGAATGAATAAACGGGTATTTCATAGCTGCACGATTCGTTTTAATTTATAAAATGGAGGAAAAAAGTAGCGGGATAACGAATAATATCACTGTCCCAATCGTCGCGTTTACAAAGGAGAATTTAAGTGCGAGCAGCGATCCAGCGGGCAGGATGAGTGGCATCCTAACATGGAGGTCAGAAAGCTTACCAAAAGATAACAGACGAAAGTACGCTTACAGTCCCATAAGTCAAATGGGCAGGAAGGATGGTGGGGAGACCGTCGCAAATGAGATCACCGATGTTGCAGTAAGTCTTCCTGCGGGTCTGGAGACATTCAGGGAGGGTAGTGTCTCTAAATGGGTCACCGGAAGTGACGACACCAGTAATTCGAGCTCGGTCGCCAGCTGACAATTGGCGGGCAGCGAGATGCACTACTTTGGGCACCCTGACTAGATAGAATGAACCAGAATTGAAATCAGGTCATTTTAAGATGGTGTCTAAGAACACTTACGAGTAACCGCTCAAGAATATTTTGGCGTTGGGGCATCGCCTAGCCGTCTCGGAGGCCTTGTTGGCCATGGTTAGAGCGCACCACGGTCTCCTCCGGCAAGGTAGGCAATACCATCGAAGGTGACGGTACCACTGACTGCAAGGTTGACCGCAGTAAGAAGACCGGGGCCAATGACGGTGCCAAGAGTGGGAACTTCAGTGGTACCACGGGCGAAGTAGACCCGGACGTCGTCGCATAGAAGTCGGCGGAACCCGACTTCACCGGCGGGGGAGGCGAAGGGAGTAAAGGGTCGCTAGGTACTGAATGCAGTCCGCAGAGCGATGAATAGCCACGGCCAGTGCCAGAAAGAAATCAGAGTCATTGAAAACCGCCATGGATAGAACCAGTGTGAAAGGTCACTGCAACACATAAGCCAAATGATATGCACAATGACGACCCCTTGTCTTTTGATTTCGTCCCACCGCAGTATGAGGGCTTTCGTCACCGTAGGATCGACCAAATTCGACGCATTAGTCCAAGAAGTGTTCACAGACAGTGTGTTGTCTGCATTGAAACAGCAAGGATACATCGAGCTTGTGATCCAGTGCGGAAATTCGGCTTTTGACGGTCAAAGCGACCTCGCCGACCAGGAGCTACACACGATAGAACGCGAAGGCATTCGAATTGAATACTGGAAATATAAGCGATCTTTAGCAGAAGATTACGACAAAGCGGACTTGATCATAAGCCATGCAGGTAGGATGCACCCATAGGCCTCGCATTTCGATTTGTATCACAATCCTTCATTCGCAGGCGCAGGGACAATTTTGGATGTTTTGCGTTTAGGGAAGCCAATGATTGCAGTACCCAATCCTACGTTGTTGGGAAATCACCAACATGAGCTAGCCGACCATTTGTCGCAAGGGCAGTACTTGAAGATGAGCGACGTCAAGTTGAGTTGCTGGGCCGTCTCTATGGCTTTACTATACTTATCTAGACGCCAGGAACCTTGTTAACACGATAGAAGAATTTGAAGCTGGAAAGATACATCCATTTGATCTGTTCAGACAAAAGTTTTCCGGAATTTTAGATGAGACAATGGGGTTCACAACGGGGTTAGTGCAGAACATGTGAGACGGCGTCCAAGGCAGACGGGCCTTCCCTTGTCTTCCGACTACCATCTCGATCTTGATCAAATATTTTGTATGGGACCCAAGGCTGTGAAGAGTGTACACATCGAGACCGATAACCCGGCAGACTTCGAAAATAAAAACGTGCACCATATCTACGATGCGATAGCCAGTCACTTTTCATCGACAAGATACAAGGTAATTTAATCTACGCTGTACAGTGGAAATTCTGAGATAAATATTGTTCGATAATATGCAGCCGTGGCCTATCATCGCTGCATTCTTGAACAGTATTCCGACCGGTTGGGTGGGGTTGGACTCGGGGACAGGGAACGGAAAATATTTGCCCTTGCCATCGGACAGCCCTGGAAAAATATGGACCATTGGCTTGGACATGAGTAGAAACCTTCTCGAGATTGCAAGAACGGCAGGGAATGGGCCCATCCGTGAAGTAGTGCAGGGAAATGCGATCGACAATGGGTGGAGAGCCGGTGTCTTCGTAAGGGACCATTGAATTGTACTTCAACTATATGATCTGATTTGTGCGCAGGACTATGGGATTTCTATAGCCACCATCCATCATCTTGCGACGCCTGAAAGGCGAAAACTTGCTGTGCAGGTTAGTCGCATGGTCCTCGCATATTCCAGAAGTTCAGAAAACATATTAATTTGAAGCGATTGATAGAGGCAGTGGCACCTGACCATGGCAGAGCATTGATATACGTCTGGGCTATCGAGCAAGATGAACTCTCTAAACGAGCAATCCCAGTTGAAGGTGAAAAAGAGGAGGGGGAGCAGGGAAAAGATGTGGTCGTACCTTGGGTATTAGCCAAAACCAATTCATCTTCATCATCAGAAGAGGCCAAGAAAAACGAAGTCTACGATCGTTATTACCACATGTTTGCGAAAGGAGAGCTGACCGCTTTGGTTGTTGCAGCTGCAAAGGACATGGGTCTGATTACTGGAGCAAAACCAAAGGACGACCAAGCCAAAGGCATCCGAGGTCTGCAAATCGTCCAGGATGGGTGGGAGAGGTCGAATTATTACGTCGAATTACACCGTTGGAGGACGTGAACTTTCGGGCGAATATTAGCAGCCGTGGAATGCAAGGTATATTCTTGGACAGCAATGTACAATATGATGTGAAATCGACTACTCGCTTGCAGCCATAACTGAGATCAATGTCAGTCACGCAGGAGATGGCTGGACAAAAAATAAACTCACTGGCGTTGATCAAGTCACCTCCGCTCTCCTTCAGGACCTTGACGGCCTTGGCTCGAGAGCAGCCAACTTGTTGAATGACGAGTTCAATGTCTTTTGGATCAACTCCAGTTTCATCAACAGGTCCCTCCTCCTCAGCAGCCTCAAGTTCAGGAATGTCATCATCATCATCATCATCATCGCCCTTGGATTCGGGGATAGTTTGGGCACCAGCAACGCTTGCAGAAGCGAGTTGTTGGGCAGCAGACAATTGGGCTTGCGAGTTGGTGTCCTCGATCTGCAAAGAAATAAGGGTCTTCGCCGATTGTATAAGCTAAATGAGATCGTACCTTGGCCTCGCCGAAGACGATGTAGCAATCGCTATTTGGCGACTTGTACACGTCCGGGTGGGCCAAAACGAACAAAACCTAGAGATCGCAATTAGAGACTGTTCCAAAAGTATGTCTCCGATATACGCACGTTCTTTGGCCTTCGGAGGGTAACGCGGTTGATGCCGTGGACCTTTTTCAAGCCCAAGCTGAGGAGAGCCTTGCGGGCTTTGCGCTCTGACCTCGATTGGATCTTCTCCAAGGCGGCGGCAGAGGTGGGATCTTCTTCATGGTCGTGATCGTGGTCGTGATCGTGGTCATGATCATGATCATGGTGGTCATGGTCAGAATGGTCAGAGTGGACTTCGTCGATACGGGCGGACATCTAAGCGTTGCACATTAGTCTTATCATCCGGCATGGTTTCCTCCCATCCATCGAGCATAACGACATCATACGTCTTTCTGGGATGAAAAATGGAAGCTGGAGGGTGCTATATTAACCAACTCACTTTGAATTAGGCGAAGTTCGGGCGGTTCACGGCGAGCTCGACGTCTCAGACGATGAGCAGAGCCTGGTGCCTTTGCTTGGCGCACAGGGGCATCAGCCTTAGATTCAAACATCGCGATCATGATGACCCGACCTCGGCACCAATAGCAGTCCTTCTCCCCTGTCGATGCCTCCCAATCTCATACGCTTGCTTCGCGCTGTTCTGGAGAAAACTCCGGATGCGCCAACGCTTCTGGAACTGCTTCAGAACGTTGACGATTTCGTTCTCGAGTTTACCCAGTCAAAAGAGCCCGAAGTAGCGTTATTCCGCTTTGAAGAAGAATTACAATCCTTTCACCACGAAGTTGTTGATTATTCTTCTACATATCACACCGAGGTCTTTCTCGCAGTTCTATACCATCTTGGACCTATTTTACCGCCTACTTCAGTGATATCTTGGTTTGATCTCGTTCTCCGACCTGCTTTACGAGAACCGAAACTCTCCACGGCCTCCCTCAACCATGCGAAGGAGCTCATAGTTTCTGCATTGCAGAAGACACAAGAAGCCTATGCTTTGCGTGTAGACGATTTTAGAAGACGACTATTGGAACTATATTTGCTTGATGCATACAATGAAGGCTCCGGAATGGACGCGCTGGAGTGGGCTGAATTGACACAGGACGAGCAGGTCAAACGCACGCGCTGGAAACATAATCTGCAGGATATCTTGATAGCTTATGGTCATGAACGACCGGAGGTAAGTACACAAACCTAATGGGCAACGGATATATACTGAGAGGCCATAGGATCTCTTCACTGAGATGGATCGCCAATTTGCTGTGCCGTCACACCGATTGCAATTACTCCTCCTTTTCAATAAATTCACATCGTCCCCTGAATTTCCCTCCTCCACTCCTGTGCTCGCATCGCATAGTATTGTGCAAAGCCTTTGGCATTGCTTGTTGTTCGACAATTCGTCCACCGTTTGCACAGCAGCGCTGAGTTTGGTTGTTCAGCTACTCCCTTACTTTGCCGTTCACACCAGATCTATCCTCAAATCTGCTCTCCCTCAACTCTTTGCCATCCTGGCTAGGATGGTGTGCTGGAAGGAAAGGCCTCAAGCAGCATCAGAAGGGTACGACGAAGCATTCGAACGGGAGTTATACAAGGAAACAACTCGGGTTCTTAATCCCAATCCTGACCTGAAATGGGAACGGTTAGAGATGTCGTTCCATGGAACGACATCCATTCCCCCGTCCTTTCGGCCCTACTTCTCCGTCCTCTACTACCTCTATCCGTCCAATGTCCTTAAATTCATACGGTGGCCGGCGAAATATCTCGTCGAATCGAACTATCCTAGCCCGTATACTGTGCCATGGGGAGAAGTCTTTGATGAAGACGAAATACGGCGCGCAAGCGAGGCAAGTCGTTAAGATTAGATCATCTCTCCATGCCTCTGATAGAAGTGCTAGAATCTTATGCGGGAACACATTTGCCACCCCTTCTTAGCATGGGGGAATGCGTCGAACGAGCTTGAGAAACCAGCATTCTGGTCTCGGTATGACGTTCCTCGTATCGGTAGTGAGGCTACCATGTTGGACATACGCTACTTGTCCATTGGTCTCAGAGAACGTTATGGTTCTGGACAGACATCTTCGTCTGAAGAGGACAAGGTCCATTTCATCAAGCCCATCGATCTATCTTCTGGGAAGGTAGTCATCTCCTTGCAAGATATGATCGACGCATCGGTGGCGCTCAAGTCTAATGTCGACGTCGAGGTCACAAAACCCTATGCTAAATGGTCATCTCTGATCTTCCCACCTCAGTATGGGATCACCTCTTCCAATGCAAAAGGCAAAGCACCAGAATCATCCGGTTCGGCTGCGGATGACAGAAGTAAGGGCATGGCCCATGTGGCCGAAGTCATATCTGGACTTCAAAAAGAGGTTCTTCTATTACGGAACGAACTTAACTTTGAGTTATGGCACTCGAGGGAAAATGCAAAGCACGTTGGTCGATTGTATGATGATAGAATTCTTATGCGTTCCGCAGAGAACGAGAGGCAGGGGCTTGTAAGTTTTGTATTTCTACTATACGTGACATTTATTTGAAACATATTTCTCTCAAGTACAACAAACTACGGAAATATCGAAGCCAGGTCACGACTCTCGAAAGCGAACTTCGCGAACACAAGCAACAGTCGGCAGTGGCAAAAAGTAGATATGCCGATTGGACAAAAGAACTTCAGGATAAACTCAAAACCCTACGGGAAGATAAGAAGAAGCTGGTGGCTGAGGCAAGCACCATCCGCAGCTCAGAGCAGAATCTCAAGGTGGGATTCTTTGAACCGAGGCGGTTTGTGACTGATAATTGAGATAGGCTTTGTTTGATGCCCAAGGAAAGCGTCTGGCAGATGCACTCAGCCAAGTGTTTGTCCTACAAGCGGAACAGAAACGCAATGTTGAACAAATAGAGCAGTTAAAGGACTACGAGAGGCAAATTGAAGAGCTGACCAAGTTAAGACAAACTTGGTAGGCTGCATGATTTCCCACATCCTCCCGGAGATTGATTGCTCTTGGACAGGGAGGATGATTCGAGAAAGTTTGCAGAGACAAAACAAGAGATGGAGCGCTTGCAACTGAGCAATGCCGAACTCGAGAAGCGTCTGGAAGCCGTTCAAGCTGAAGAAGCCAAGTGAGCTGATTGCCGCCTAGTGAATCACTTATTCTGACTCAGTCTCGACAGCAATTACAAGCGTCAAATTCAATCCCTCGAGCTGCGGCTGGCGCAAATGGAAGAACTGGCCGATCCCGATAGTGCTGCGAGACGGCTTTCTGACGAGAACAGTGCTCTCAAGCAGGAGATAGAGGAATTACAAAGGATGGTTGTATCAGTAAAAAAACAAACGAACATAACGTAGAACGTTGTAATAAAGAAATACTTGGGGATCTGGAAGGATCCATAAGCGCTAGAGACGCGGTGCAAGGGTTGCCTGATATGGGTGCTGTTCGAGAAGGATCGGAAAGTTGCCTTTTTGGTAGAGGAAATGGAACATTCGAGAAGGAAAAGGGCACAGTACATAAACCATAGACAACGCGTCTGGCCTTTTCCAACTTTCTTTTCCTTTATCTCCAACTACCTCTCCTCGCTGTCCCAAGTGCGTTGTCGCCGCCTTCCTCGTCGTCGACGCGATCTGACCCCCCTTCCAGAATGTCCACACAGGCAGAAAGCTTTGGCTTCCAGGCTGAGATCAGCCAGTTGCTTGATCTTATCATCAGTAAGTTTTTTCTTTCACTAACCCTCGCCTATCCAGGCCCTGATCGCGTTGCGCAGACACCTTCTACTCCAACAAGGAGATTTTCTTGCGAGAATTGATCTCTAACGCCTCCGATGCCCTCGACAAAATCCGATATGCCTCCCTTACCGATCCTACCCAGCTCGACACTGGCAAGGATCTCTTCATCCGCATCATCCCTGACAACGAGAACAAGATCCTCTCCCTCCGCGATAGCGGTATAGGTATGACCAAGGCCGATATGGTTAACAACCTCGGTACCATCGCCAAGTCAGGCACCAAGGCATGTTCCTTTGTAGTTGATGTCCAAGAACAGCATCTTACACTTCATATCAGGGATTCATGGAGGCGCTTAACTCTGGCGCCGATATCTCGATGATTGGTCAATTCGGTGTCGGTTTCTACTCAGCTTACCTTGTCGCTGAGCGAGTGCAAGTCATCTCCAAGCACAACGATGACGAGCAATACATCTGGGAGTCTGCTGCCGGCGGCACTTTCACCATCACCCTTGACACTGTCAACCCCCCTCTCGGCCGTGGTACTGAGATCCGACTTTTTATGAAGGAGGATCAACTCGAGTACCTCGAGGAGAAACGCATCAAGGACATCGTCAAGAAGCACTCCGAGTTCATCTCGTACCCCATTCAACTGGCTGTGACCAAGGAGGTCGAGAAGGTATGTTGGGTGATCTATTTTGAATATGCAGACGCGCTGACTGTCCATTCAGGAAGTCGAGGATGAAGAAGAGGCCAAGGAGGATGAGGGCGAGAAGCCCAAGATCGAAGAGGTCGATGAGGATGAGGATGAGAAGAAGAAGAAGACCAAGAAGATCAAGGAGAAAGAAGTCGTCAACGAGGAGCTTAACAAGACCAAGCCTATCTGGACACGAAGCCCTGGTGACATCACCCAGGAGGAGTACGCTTCCTTCTACAAATCATTGACCAACGACTGGGAGGACCACCTTGCTGTTAAGCACTTCTCCGTCGAAGGTCAGCTTGAATTCAAGGCTATCCTCTTCATTCCTAAGCGGTACGTTCACTTCAGTTCTAAGGTGGACTAGTATCTGACCTTTTTCTGTTAGTGCCCCCTTCGATCTCTTCGAGTCCAAGAAGAAGCGCAACAACATCAAACTCTACGTCCGCCGTGTCTTCATCATGGACGACTGCGAGGACCTAATCCCCGAATACCTTAACTTCGTCAAGGGTATCGTCGACTCTGAGGACTTGCCCCTCAACATCTCTCGTGAGACCCTCCAACAGAACAAGATTCTCAAGGTTATTCGCAAGAACCTTGTCAAGAAGACCTTGGACCTCATCACCGAGATCTCTGAGGACAAGGACAACTTCGCCAAGTTCTACGAGGCCTTCGGCAAGAACCTAAAGCTTGGTATCCACGAAGATGCCCAGAACCGCAGCAAGCTCGCTGAATTCCTCCGATTCTACTCCACCAAGTCCGTTGATGAGCAGACCTCCCTCAAGGGTAAGCTAATGGAGTCTTGTGTTGTCTGGCCTTCACTCTAACGCTGCGTTACAGATTACATCACCCGTATGCCTGAGGTCCAGAAGACCGTCTACTACCTCACTGGTGAATCTCTTGCTGCTGTTAAGGAGTCTCCCTTCCTCGAGACCCTCAAGAAGAAGGGCTTCGAAGTCCTCCTCCTTGTTGACCCCATCGACGAATACGCCATCACCCAACTCAAGGAGTTCGACGGCAAGAAGCTTATCTGTGTCTCCAAAGAAGGCCTCGAACTCGAAGAGACTGAGGAGGAGAAGGCGGCTCGTGAGGTTGAAGCCGCCGAGTTCTCTGAACTCTGCTCCACTGTCAAGGACGCCCTTGGCGACCGTGTTGAGAAGGTCGTCATCTCCAACCGCATTACTGACTCTCCTTGCGTCTTGGTAACTGGCCAGTTCGGCTGGTCGTCTAACATGGAGCGTATCATGAAGGCTCAGGCCCTTCGTGACTCTTCCATGTCGTCGTACATGGCCTCGAAGAAGACTCTTGAGCTCAACCCCTCCAACGCCATCATCAAGGAGCTCAAGCGCAAGGTCAAGGAGGACAAGGCTGACAAGTCCGTTCGCGATCTCACCTACCTCCTCTTCGAGACTGCTCTCCTCACCTCCGGTTTCACTCTCGATGAGCCCACATCATTCGCCAAGCGCATCTACCGCATGGTTGCCCTTGGTCTCGATGTCGATGAGGAAGAAGAGCCCTCAGTCGCTCCCGCCTCTGAGCAAGCCGCTTCAACAGAGGCTACCTCCACCTCTGCCATGGAAGAAATTGATTAGATTGTCTCTCGACTTCTAGATCGTCTTCTTGGCGGGCTTTGGTTGTTGTTTGCTCTCCTTTGATTGTTCTTGCTCTCGCTGTCGTCATTTCATCGTTGCATATTCTTCACATTATTCATTCATATCATTCAATCCGCATCTCCCGACGAATACAGAATTTTCACTACTACGGCATAGTATTGTAATTTTACGTACAAATCAAACTAGTATTCGCTGCATCTTGTCTGTTGTGGCACTGAGAGGAATCTGTATCTGCTGTCGTGTATAGGTAAGATGCTTGCTTAATTCATGGACAAGCTGTCGAAGCTTTGAAACTTGAAGCCTTGAAGGGTTGCCGGTTTAAGGACTGGACTTATGGTATTGAAAACGGGGGCAGAACACTGCCATGACCTTTGTAAGTTTGACTGCATACTCGCTGCACCGACTTCAAAAATGAGATCTAGATAATTAAATTAATGACGCCAATGCGAGGATCGCTTGATTGTTACTTGCCCAAAACCTGTCCACGCAAAGTCAAGAAGTCCAAGGCCCATCAGCGATAAAGTGCACAAGAAGCCTCAAGCTGTCAATTAGAATCCATGATCTGCCGAAATTGACTTGCTCGACTGGAGAGAGCTTCGAGTTCGCTGAGATGAGAAGGGTTGCAGGTGTCCCAAGAAGGATTTGTACAGGAGAGAAATGGATGATGTGTTCGCCAGCGAAGATCTAGGTAGCAGAGGACAGTTGGGATCTGAAGAACTCTGGCAAAGTATTGATTGAAAGGAGTAGATCATGCTCCCAGTCGAGGAGTCCGAGTTTCGGGGAGATCATTTGGAAGTGTTGGGAACCCAGATATGCACCGTGCAATTGGGTGACGGCTGAGATCTGAGACCTATACCTTGCAAAGTGTCGACGACTGTCGCCCATTGTGATGGCGTGCTAGTCAAAGTTGGTAGGAATCGTTGCGCCGTCGGGCCGACAATTTTATGAGGCTATGAAAAGCGAGGGAAAGAGCGAGTTAGCAAGGAGTTAGACGATATCTCCTGAGAATGAATCGGGGGGCTTTGGGGGGAAGTATGATCACACGGTGGTGTACTATCCAATGAGCAAGCTTTCGTTCAGTGATAGGAGGACGAGTCGCGATATCAAAACACCTCGGACTCTGGAGATTCTTGGCCCGCTCAGCAGGGAAGCCCATGCATCACCCGGAGTTCTCCTTGAAGGTAGTCTGAGATCGTGCTGGGAGGGTGCTTCACTGGGTCGTGGTACATGCATGGTGATTACGCTCCCATGAAATACCACCTCCATGGTAGCCATCCACAGATAGAGACTAAGTAACAGCCATTCGCACTGTCTGATGCTCTGCAAGGCGATCTATCATCACAGCATCAGTCACAATCTATTGATTGAAAACATGATTAAGAACAAGAAAATACACAGCAGTAAGCACTGAGTACTGAGCACGCCTAGCAACGCTGACTCGACCGCGAAACGATCACAGCGAGCGACTGTCAGCGACAACATCGAGCAGGCATCAGCTCCAGAGATATCAGTCCATGGGTGACAAGAGAAGATTGTCTGTCTCCCGAGGGCCGGACGTACCAGCGTGCGGGATGGGTCCCAGGAGGGGCCGTGCGATTCGAAGCCAGGTTCCGTATAGGAGGTAGAGAAAAGGGGTCAAAGAAGAACGTAAGTCGATGTCTCCGAGTCGAGGAAGCTTCAGGAGGTGTTAGAGTGATTTCAACATGGTTACACCCCGTTTTGTGGTTCTCAATGACCCCTAGAAGTCGAGTAAAGCCGCAGAGTTTGCCGAAACGGGTACGTACACTAGCCAGTTGCTACCTGAGCTAATTATGAACGAGGACACGTCGCCACGAATCATCCACCGTGCGGAATAGCGGCTGTTCATATAGCGAAGGAAGCAGGCGGCATGCAATGATGCCTGTATATATCCTAGAACACATTAGCACTGGTCAGAGACATGAATAATGTAAAAGGGGATAATTTAAGAACCTGCTGTCAATATTTTCTAGAAAACGTCTTGTTCTCTTTCCCAATATATTTCATACGGGCGAGTCACCTAGGCGAAGCGGGGAAGAATGTGAAAGACTTGATGCAGATTCAGCTACAGTTGATGGACGGTATTACTTGTCATTCATACCATTTACTGGCTTGCTTACTTGTAAGATGCTTTATGATAACCAAGAGTCACTCGGTCAAATGTATTGGTCTTGTCACTAACACCCTGATCAAATGACTGATGGTCCCATTGACTTGAAACGGGTGATGAACATACGATAGTGGCCGTTGACAATCGTTGACGCGTCGCTCTACAGTCAGAGGTCGACTATCAATATGGGTGTAGCCGCTCTTATGGAAACCGTCATGCAATCCCAAGTCAGCTACCTATCACCTGCGGACCATCGCCGAGAGGGACGTGCGAAAGGGCCTGCCACCGCATGAAGCGTATACGTCCGAGTCCGTAGCCCGCATTTTCCTTGACGCCCGTTAGGCAAGAATGGAACATATTTTCTTCCGACCCCCCATGTCATCCTGACATCTGGATTAGAACCGCAGGAAACAGGGGTGCGATGACGCACCGACGCTACTTTCATTCCGCACTCGTTAAATTAAATGCTGGCGATAGCAACCCTTGGCAACCATATTGTTTACCGTGGCGCCAAAAGGCCCTCTTCCCCCCGCTGCTGCCGCATATGCACATCCGAAAAGCCAGGGAGGAGGGGGGTCGGTTCCAAGTCCTGTATGCAGAACAAGTCGAGGTCTAGGCAGGGTCAAGGTGGAGCGCTAGCAAGGACATAGGACCAACCTCGGTCAGTCGGATACCTTCGGACGCTCGGATTTGTGGCCTCACCATCACCTCGTGCCCGCCAATCCGATCGAATAACATGCGCCCAGGGCCCAACGTTCAGAAAAGGCAGTAATCCCTCCCAAAATAGGATATTATATCATCCTTGTGCTTGGACCTACAAAAATCCGTTATCTTGAGTTCCTTCCTATCTGCGAGATGCCGTGAAAGGGGGGAGGACGTAAATATATGGATGACGATTACATCGGCCAGGGCGTTGTGGATTGGTAAGGGCGTCATAGTACACAGACAGAAAAGAACTCCATAGACCGCATTGTACCCTATTTTGTTGCGTTTGTGGATGGGTTGGATCTGATCCTGGTCAGGCGGCGGAACGCGTGACATCCGCGTTACCGCTCTAAACGGAATGCAACGTCGAGTCAATGTAGAGGGCGGGCGTATGGCGTGCACCGGCATGGTGGCGTATCGCTGTAGCTTTTTGTCAACCCACGCGCATATATGCTGGATGGGAAGGTGTGGACGCAAGCTAAAGTCTTATAATGGCAAATGACTTGTACCAAGTCATTCTATTAGGAGTAAGATAAACACCAACGATTGGGATACACTGTATGATACACAACACAAACCGGCCACACAAGCAGAGGTAAACACATCGCCTTGAAGTTGCCTTGGGTACGACGACCCGTAGCTCACCAAGTTCACGGTCCCGAGTCAAATACAGGCCATCGCGGGTATCCGCTACCAGCGGGTTTCGGATAATACTTGACTAGAGCCATAGCCTCCACTATAGACGCCCAATCAGCCAACTGCCACTACGAACCGGTTATATCAAGAGCTATCAGGAAAAGATGGCGGAGAAATACGAGAACAAGCGCGTGGAATGGAAGTCGGCATGAGGACGGGGAGAAGAGGGGAACAAAGTTCTCACCATCCTTTTACTTATGGACTCCGAGGAGGCTCTGACTCGATCTGACTTGGTACGAGCGGGAGAATAAAGGACCAAAAGCGGGCGGGCGCTTCGCAGAATGATGGGATGCAGAAAAGGGGACAAATGGGGTATAAGTTGCCTGTTCACATGCATCTACCGTGAGGAGCGCCAGAATGCGCGAATCATGCGAAGCACCTAGCGAGCGCCGCAGCACTCGGACTCCTGTCATGCTCCTTCGAATTCATAGAAGGCAAAGAAGATGAAACCTCCTGAGTCCATGCATAGACCGCCGGGAGGTAGAAAGGCTTTATGTTTTCTGGAAATAGGCATAGAGTCGGTCCCCCCTAGCCTCAACATGAGCCATCATGTTGATGACAAAACGAAACTCTCTGGATGTCCAACAAACTAGTACATATGTGCCCCCTAGGTCATCGGCGAATGTGAAGCAACACAGTGCTGTGCGACATGCGTGGGCTAAAGAGCTTATTTTGAATTGTGATTGAAAAAAAAGTACTGATCGACGCGTCTTGCGAACAGCGACGTGTCCGGAGGAATCAGTGCAAGGGGTAAACGGAAACAAGCTCTGATGCGGGCTAGTAAGGATATGATTATTCAATTCCCAACTCGTCCCGTGCAAGGGGATGACTCGGGGAGCATGAGCTTGTCTGCGAGAAGACTCGGAACATGCCATTAGTATTCATATTCGATCAAATAGATACAGGCATGAGGGGTCTGAGAGATACAGCTTACATTGCTAAAGTTTCGAGAAACGAGAAGAGGCTGAGATGTTCGATGGTTGTTGGCAAGTCGGCAGACAGCATGCAGAATTGAAGTTCGGAATAGCAACATCTTCGTTGTTGGGCATGCATATCAGAACCGTGAGCGTAAGAGTCTAAGGAGGCAACATTCCTTTGGGAAGTGGTTTGAGGTGGAGTTTCGAAGTTTGAGCTTCCGATTCGCGACTTCACAAAGGCTCTTTGGGATCGCATATTGGGGGCATTCCGATGATTCCACGGTTGTATGGTGCTGTTGAAAGGTCCCCGGGAGGACCATCATTGCATTGTGCTCGGTAAGCAGAGAGGGGTCTCGCTGCCCCATTCTAGTCCTGCCCCGTAGTTTGCTGAAAGAAAGATGACAGATAGTGCTGACGGTATGCATTTTCTTGGAAAGGTTTACCAGTGGCACCGGGTCGAGTTCGCCGCCGAATTGCAGGTAGGTTGAGGGCATGAATACAGCAGCGCTGTTCGGTTTGTTGCCAGCTTAGGGTGCTTCCCATAGTTGACAGAGCGACCGGTTACTCGTCAAGATTTTCGGGCCAGAACAGCTGGACGGGAAGGTTGGGAGTCAAGGACATTTATCAGCGGCGTATGTAACAGCTGAGAGAGCAATTCTGGATTCAAGGCACGGGTTCTCGCACCTAGGCGGGCTAGTGCCCATTTCCAAAACTTACCTCCGCAATATCGTGATTTTCGCATTCGTTTCCGAAAGAAGCTGGACCCTGGAAATAGGACGTAAAAAGACCAAACTCTTGACGTTATTTGTCAATTAACAAAGTCTTGGACAATGAAAAAGCAAAACGCCGCTCGATAGGTGTCGTGTTTTTGTTGGAATAACGGAGAAGATGGGAATTCCCACTCAGGGTGGCGACAATCAGGTCAATTGGCGCCGTTGTGGGCGCTCATAATCCACGGTGCATGTAAAAACGATGCCTATGGATTGACATGGAATCATAGTGGAACCTGGTATGTTTCAGAAGCTGGAGCTCGCGTTCTGTATAGGAGACAAAATACCGTTACGAAGGGTGGAGAGCATAGGGTCACCAAGAAGAAAAGGGTGTTGTACGTTAGCGCTTGCAACGAGCTCGTGGCTGGCACGAGTTCTAGTGGGAGTAGCGAACAAGTCACGTAAAGGAACAAAAAGCAGATGCTAGCGATTGCTATTGTTGTGGATGGTGACTCGGACTGGTACGCGTCGCGGTCATAGAAAAGGTATTTTTAACGCGTCCGACGGCGTGCTCTAGGTATGAGACGCGTGAAATAGGGCACAGAAGGGGGATCTAGACATTGACGCGCCTGGACAGGGATGGCGGCAAGGATCTCGATCTGAGCAAATGGGGAAGATGACGCTGACGGGGATATGAGCCCCGATTTAGGGATCTCTGGGCAGCGAGGGAGATTAGCCGGGGTGTGACTTTTAGCGGAGAGGGGAACCGTCTTTTTTATATGTACCATGTCTCTTAAATACCCCTTCACTCTCCTTTCCTCCCCGCAATTAAGAATGCCCCCGGACTTCCTTGTAAGTTCCCCTTGCACGCTCCCATTCATCCGTCTGACCTCTCCCAGTCCGTTCCCCGTCTCAGATCCCCCATCGCCCTTTATGAATCCCCCAAACTCGCCGTAAGTCCGTCTCTGAACGCGTCCTGGTCCGTGCTCAACATCCCAATCATAGCCATGCACGCCCCAGCGACGCCGCACAACAAAGCCCGGGTCTCATTTACTGCGGCGACGGCGAGGGCACCCCCGTCTCGAACGGCAACCACACCCCTTCGACCAGCTGCCATGGATATCAGCCCTAGACGTCCCTCCGGAACACACAGACCCCTGGCACATTGCCGACCTCTCTCTCCTCCCAGACTCTGAAGAGGGCCCTGGACCAGTACGTCGACGGAAGACGTCTCTGCGCTCTACACCGCTCGACACCCCAGAACCGTTTCCACGCCAAGAATCCGTCCCTTCAACGACACCCAAATCCAGATTCCTCCCATCGCGAGCCCTTTTCCGGAATTTAATGCCAGTTTCTCCAAATTCTCCAACCTGTATCAAAATCCAGTCTCTCGACCTTTGACTACCCATCGCTATTGCTTCGTTTCTGCTTTCCAAATCAGCCTTTCTATTTGCAAATCATCATCACCTCTGCATTTCGTTCAACATTCGCTTCAACACAATCAATCACCAACCGGCATTTCTCATCCCAATCATGATAATTTATTGGCATCCACCAGCATCCAGTTAAATTACTGCTCCAATTTAGTACCTACCCCATATACTTCACTAGTCCCTCAACGCTATCTTCGTCATTTATTCCCCCTATCATTATTTCCTCCCTGCTTTCCCATCTGCTGTTCATGTCCTTATTATTATTCCAATCTGCACGACCTTTCATGTATGTAGTTACATTTACGTTTCCATCCCATCTCTCGCATCCACTGCTTCATACTGGACTATTACCTAGCCTTTTCTACCATGTACGCGACGCGCCAATCAAATCAGACACCAATAATGACGTGCTAACATTTTTAAATCTGACTCAAACATCCCCGTCATCGCCTCATCCACCACCCATGGCCCATTCTCGAGCAATCAACTTTGGCGCAGGACCTTCGTGTCTTCCGGAGGACGTCCTGGCGGAAGCCACGGAAGGCCTTTTCAACTTTGCAGGCAGCGGAATCGGAATCGCTGAAATCTCGCATCGTTCGAAAGAGTTCACCGCCTTCCTCACCGAAGTCGAGGCTCTCATCCGCGAACAACTCAATGTCCCCTCCACCCACGCCATTCTCTTCTCCCAGGGCGGAGGAACAGGACAGTTCGCGGCTACCGTCCTCAATATGCTAGCTAGACATCGTCTGCTGCATCCCGACGTTTCTGACTCACAACGCGTGATCGACTACGTCCTTACCGGTTCGTGGAGCAAGGCCGCCCTCAAAGAAGCGAAACGCCTAGTCGCAGGAAGCGATGTCCAGATCAACATCGCAGCGGATGGCAAAGCCCACTCGGCAGACGGTGCTTCGTACCAGAGCATCCCCCCACACGACTCCTACCAGTTCTCAGACGACCCCGCCTTGATCTACTACTGCGAGAACGAGACAGTCGATGGCGTGCAGTTCTCGCATGAGGAAGGGAACCCCGCGTCGTTTCCTTTCCACCTTTTGCCCAAAGACAAACTGTTGCCCCTTGTTGCGGATTATTCGAGCTCGTTCATGTCGAGGCCTATCCCTCGACTCGCAGACCACGCGATCATCTACGCCGGAGCTCAGAAGAACGTCGGGCCTGCTGGTCTCACCATCCTCATCGTTCGACAGGACTGTATCGTCGATGTCGACGCTGCTGTTAGTGTTGGAGCTGCGCCTGTGCCTGCAATCCTCTCCTACAAGTACCTCGCGGAAGGCAAGAGCGTGCCCAACACCCCACCCGTCTTCTCGTTGTATGTCGCTGGACTGGTGTTGAGGCGGATGAAGAAGCTCGGGGGGTTGGAGTACTTTGAGCAGACAAATAGGAGAAAACAACAGAAGGTGTACGAGACGCTCGAGGAGGGTGAGAAGAGGGGTGTGTTCCTTCCTAGGGTTGTGAAAGGGAGCGGGAGCTGGATGAATATCGTCTTCAACGTCCCGGGCGATGGAGCCGAAGCTAAATTCTTGGCAGGGGCGGAGGAACAGGGGATGAAGGGCCTCAAAGGGCACAGGTATGTGGGCTCCATTTCGTTTGTACATTAATGCTTACGGTTGGTATGCTTCTTGCAGATCTGTGGGCGGCATTCGTGTGTCGTTGTATAATGCCCTTGAAGAAGATCAAATCGATAAGCTCGTCGCATACATGCGGGAGTTCATTGAGGCGTCTACAACCCTCTAGACGTCGCAAAATACAAAAAAGACCTTCAACAGGTCGTGATAGAAGAATGAAATGGACGAACTAGGATGCTGACTTGCAAGCCAAAAGGATGTTGTATTTAGGATCAGATTGTATCCCTATCTCAATGGATTTATATCACATTATTAGAACTTGAAGGCTTGGATGTCCAATGGTTTGAGTGCAACGGGACGTAGAACATTGAGACCCGTCGCACCTCCATACCACGCGGGCTATCAATCTTCGAAAGTCACTTTGCCGGAGTGGTTAACGGGATCGCCTGCTATTCATTAGCATTGTAAGCGGTTGGGCTTTGCCCGCGTGTGTTCGAATCGCACAGGTGACGCTTTTTTATTTAAACCCAGACCATGAGGTAAGCTATCATCCTGGTGTCTGTGCCTTATCTACTTTCTGTTCCTTCCTCAGCTGAGCCATGGCTCCCAGTCAGAAGTGTTTGAATCCTTAGAGTCAGTGATCATGTCTGTACAGACATCAACCATGACACTTGCTGATATCTCTTGAGATTCCTGCATTTGCCACATCAGAGAATGACAGTGCTCAGTTTTCATAACCAAGTACCATGCCATCACATATCATTCTTCACATTTGGCCAGATTGATATCTTTGATAGTCTGTATTTTATTCTGGATTGCTTGTTGCAGTTACCGCAAGCTTCTGCTGGGTTGTTGCTATCCTATGCTTGGCAAGATTTTCAAGCTCTAGTTTTCTTTCAGGCTTTGCTGCTTGTTTTTGTTGCCTTTGACTTTTCAGCAATGGTTTTCTTTTATGTGCCTTGGATTTCTCTTTCATGTTAAACCAATGCCTGCATACAATCTTGCTGCTTGCAGAGACTTGACTACAACCAGTGGTGCATCTCCAGCTGTTGGTAGAGACCACAATAGATCAACCAACACAAAATCATTTGCTATTTCATTGGCATGTTCTTATTCCTTCAGAAAAACTTGTATAACAAAATAATCATGATGTCTTCAGTAACTGTCATACTGGGCAAATTGATATCTGCTCTATTATCCATCCAACTCAAAGCACTGATTGACTACACATTAAGTGACTGAGTAATTGTGTCTGCATCTGGCTTAGTCACTTCTTCTGGGAGGACTTGCCTTACATAGGGTTGGCTAAATGCAGGGACAAATTTGTGGATTCAAGCCATTGTACAGACACTAGTGGCAAGGGGCAATCAGTACCCCCCGACTTATGTACTGGTTTATCTTACAATTGATCTCAAATAACTCAAGTGATATACTGGACTGACTTATTTACTGATGGAATTAAATTAACACAGGCAATACTGTGGCAAAAGTTATGCTTTAAAATTATTTAATAAGAATTGTAGAGTAATATTTAAAATCTTTCAGAACACCTATATCATGTTGGAGTAGGATCCAATTTCATTTAAAGTTTTCATTTGATACTTTGTAAAGAACTACCCTTCTTATTGACCTTGCTTTAGCTAGGTCCTTGGGGGAGCATAATTACATAAGAATATGCACACTTCTCTGTCAAGGACAAATACTCCCAAACATATCCACCCCTTTCCTGTCATCACATCAAGCACTCAATTCATTCTGGAACTTCCCTTGCCATAAAATCACTGATGTCTGCTCCTTTGCCTGATCATGCTGTCATTCCCCTGTCCTTGCAGACTAGTCCATCCTCTTCCCTCCATGCTCCTCTCCTTCCTTGCCAATCTCATAGAGGAACTTGCTTGTATGCAGGCCAAAACTACATCCAACCTTTGTGCCATTGCCGTTCTTCATGACCTCCTGCTCTGCACAATGGTAATTCCTGTGATGTAGTTGATATCTTAGATATGGCCTTTTCCTCCATCACAAGCATAAAAGCTGCTTTCAAGGTCAAGAAACAACTAACCACCAATTGTCAAAATATGTCCTGGTTCTCCTCATATCAGTAATTGCCAAGTCCAGTATTACCANNCTAATACAGATTACTAAGGACAGGAAGAAAGGAAAAATAGGCGGTTCATGACAGTCCTGTGGATAATGTGTCAATTCCATTTCATCCCCCCTCTCTCCTGCGTCACCACCTCCTTTTCATCTGGTATCACCATGCCCTTAACTTTGCAAGAAATGCCCACAATATTTCTGCAAAGAATTACCTTGAATGACCTGGACAGGGCAGAGTCTTCTTAAACAAGGCCAGCTGATGGATTCAGGGAATAGTTCTGAACATTGGGTTCAGAAATCATTAGCTCTTCAAGCTTCAGATTGCCTGTAATTCCAGATTCTACAACTTAAGTCACATGTTTCAACTCCATCTTCCTGGCTTCCAAATGTCACATAGATTTACACAAGTTTGAAGTTTATCAATCATCTTCTATCTGACTGGCAACACAGGATGCATCTGGGATACAACATCCTTGCCACTCCCAAGGCTTGAGCAGATTTCTTGAAAGTAAATTCACAAGCACAAACAAGAATGGGAATGCAACTTTTAGCCCCTTTCCAAAAAGGAAATACTATACAAGGAAGGTGGTTCTTGTGCCCAAATGAATTTGGCACAACAAGGCACAGGAATATAATGGATTACAAATAACACTAAGCCAAAAATCTATCTAAGTCATCATGGAACCAAGTGGGTGTTGTGCAAAGTCCTCCAGGTGTGTGATATGGGCTTCAAGTGAGTATGGAGAATCCATGAAGTTCTTGTAGTTCAACAGCCAAAGACATTGGCTACCCCGAAGGATTCACAAGGGTTTTGAGGCCAGAATGACATTGAGAAGCCTTGTATTTGAGGGGAGGGATCTTGTGTATTTGCGAGAGGGGCCTTGTCAGCATATTTTGGGTCTGGCACAACATTTTGGGTCTCAAGTGACCCATGATGTCACTAGGTGATGATAGAATTTGACAATTTTGAACAGTCACAGTGCCACCTCTATCCACCTCCAGTGCTGTCTTATTGATGGAGGGGTCAAGACAGAAGGAATTTCAGCTATAAAAGGCTGTATGAGATTGTATGGGGAGGTACACATAGGGGAAGTGGAAAGAAAGGTTTATTCACAGTTGAACAACAGAACAATGCTTGAGCACATTTTGGTGCAACTGGCGCAGTCACATGTTGCCGCTACTACCTTTTTGGTGTCTTTATCATCATTTCCTTTTTTGAAAGGCACTGGGAGCAAATCTCAATGTTTCAAGCAGAGACATTAATTAAACATGAGTGGTGTTGGACTGTCTTCGCACTCAATGCCACAAGCATGTTCCCCTGCAAAATATAGTTTTAAAAAAATTCAATGTCCCCAAGCTCCCTTTGTCTCACCAATGGCATAAATGGTGTTTAACCTATGTTCCTTAGAGATACATGCTGCAATCACCATTTGTAAAGACAGTCCAATGCTACACATGTATAACCAATGTTGCTGCTTGAAACATTGCTGATTGCTGTCGTGAACAGTGCAACACTAAACCAAAACACTAACTGACTTGAGAGTGGAAGAGACTAGTTGCACAGGGGAG